>JAOTQW010000033.1:10420145-10430679 GCA_026260075.1 Sisor rabdophorus | reverse complement strand
ATGGACTGGCGACCTGTCCAGGGTGTACCCCCTGCCTTTCGCCCTATGTGCGCTGCTGCAGCAGGCCTAACTGTGACCCAGCATTTGTCATACATAATGCATTACATTTTTCATTACAAGTTTATTTTTTATAAATTTTTTTTTTATATCAAATTTTTTATACACACTTCAAATAATGGTTTTGCCAAAAGCACGGTGGTCCAACTGTCCAAAAACATGTACAACATAATTGGTAATCCTAAATTGCCCATAAAAGAGAGTGCGCGTGTGTGCTGGGTGGCCCTGTAATGGAATGGCAACCTGCCCAGGGTGTGTCTCTCCTATCTTTCGCCTTTCAGGGAGCTGGGACAGGCTCCAGCAAACTCCGGTAATCCTGAATAGGGTATTGAAGATAAAGGAATTAATGTTTTACGATAGGCAGCGCGGTGGAGTAGTGGTTAGCATGGTCGCCTCACAACAAGAAGGTCCTGGGTTCCAATTCCAGCATTGGGGTCTTTGTGTGGAGTTTAGATGTTCTCCCCGCTGTTGTGTGGGTTTCCTCCAGGTACTACAGTCCAAACACATGTACATTAGGTTGATTGGTGACTCTATCTTGCCCATAGAAGTGAATGTGAGTGTGTGGTTGTTTGTCCATGTGTGGCTCTGCAATGGACTGGCAACCTGTCCAGGGTGTTCGTCCTATGTGCACTGGGATAGGCTCCAGAGGACCTCCATGACCCCAAGTTAGGGAATAAGCGGGTTAGAAAATGAATGAACGTTTTGCCCTTTTTTAGATCTTTTTAGAAAAAAGCACAACACGTTTTATTTATGAGCTTTTATTTAGTTATTTAATTGTACAAAAAAGGAGGCATGGCAATACATAACCAGCAAGGGTCACATTCTTTTTTAAACACAAACACACAAGCACACTCACACCATAAAACAAACAAAAAAAATAAAATACTTTCAAAAGCCGATATGTGACCAATTCATATGTTAGTGTTGATCCAGTGTTAAAATGCAAGATGCCTTTTTTTCCCCCAAATACACTTATTTAATAATCAGTAATGGGCTATAAACCGATTAGCATTAATGAGATGTACTCATAAGTTTTTTTTATTATTGCGGGCATGGATTTGCATTCCAACATTTTAGGATGTTACAATTCACACCAATTATATTTTGTGCGTTTATCATGCAGGATTAAATGTCATCTTAAGACACCACATCATGGTTCGCAGCGAAGGATGATGAGAAATTGATTAATTTTCTTAATACTGAAGACAAACTTTTTAAAATCAAAATTAATTATTTTTAAAATTACCGTTTAAGCCGGTGATTATCCTAAAATATTGTAAATAATCAGTTAACATGGAAAGATAAATTGGCTGAGTTGTTAAGAATTTACTCCCTATTTTTTTAATAATACATTCAAAATAAAACAGACCCTACATTTGCAAATCATCAATGAAACTTGATGTGAAAATAAAGATAAGAAGAAAAGAAAATACAGATAAAGAAACCTTTCTGAAACAGACAAATAAGAAGAAAGGAAGTAATGAATCATTTCTCAGTGCAGATATTTGATCTTAAAAACTGTTTTATTTATGTGCAATTTAGAAAACCCAATTTCTCTTTTGTTCATTTATAGACTTAATTTAGCATAAACCTTTTTATATAGTTGCTCCTCTGGAAATGTTTCCTTTGCTTTTATGGAAATTGTTACAATTAGAAAATATATTATTTTGGTCATCAGTATTGCAACATTGACTCCACTGCCAATTAGGGGTGGGAAACTGTAGGTACTTCTTTACGATCTAATCCGATTTGATTCTGGGAGCCACATTCCGATTCCTAATTTACATGTTTACTTTAATTCTTCTGCTAAGTAAAAACATCTGCATTGTATGTAAATCTCTACATTATACCCAGAATTTAAGTTTCTATGCTTTTGTTCATAGTTGGAATTTCTGTATGAGAATATCATCTTAAAATGTTTATTTGTTTTCATAAATGTTCATTTATTAATAAAGTTTATAAATTAATAATTTGAAGCTCTGAATGAATCATGGAAACATTATTGTTAGGTAAAACTATGACTAAAATAAATTAAATAACACCATACACTGTACCATACACACTGTACGTTGGCTCAATCACCTTTCAACGGTGTGTGAAACCCTGTGTTATCCACAGGCACAAATGCTTGCGAATAACACCCGCCACCGACTAAGTAATTCACTTTCCCGCCTTTCTTTTTTTAAGAATCTGGTGGAAGCATTGCAAAGTGTTGCAACCCAATGTTTTTATGTACATTTTTGTTCAAATAAAGTAAAAATTCTCCAGCATACATACATGCGTCAGTCAGTGCTTTTGTAACAGACTACACTGTTAGACTGCTATTAAGTTTAGACCTGATAATTTTGCACTGTCAGCACTGTGCATTCTGTGTCTGTGGGTAAACCCTTTTACCCCTAGGGGCCTGCTGTAGATTAGTCAGCGAGCATGTGAACAGGGTTAAAAGATAGGATGAAAATTTCAAATAGATGTTCAGTACATTTTGAACTACCTTTTTCTTCATTTAATTAAATTAAAGTGTGTAGGAGAATCTGTTTTGAACGCTTACATTTAGAATTTGAGAATTTTTTTTAGAATCTTGCGCGGACACGCATTGAATTTAGAATCAATTAAATTGTAGAATCGGAAGAATTGTGATGCATTGAGGTTTTTTTTTTTTTTTTTACTAATAATGGGAAGAAAGCAATGAATCATATTGGTAAGGATACCAATAAGATGCTCCACCTAGTGGTAATGCAACGTCCAAAACAACCACAGAATGTTTCTTACTGCATAACCAAATCATTGTTGAATATCTAATTTGCATACATACAAACATATACATACTATATACACAAACACCGAAATGTCCTTCACTAGAAGTTTACTAGAACAAACTGTACAACAGCCTCCGAAAGGAACTGTGGCGCAAAACATTGTCTTGCTTATAAAGTAAATACTATGTTGTATAGTACTAGAGTAAACTGTCCAACACAGAAAACAAAGATTGTGTAGCTTGGAACGCTACAAAGTGCATATATATATATATATATATATATATATATATATACGGCCAAAAAAGCCACTGTCTGAGTGCGGAGAAGCAAAACTAATTTGTGTTTTATTGACTTTTAGTTAATGTCCTGAAATTGTGTGCTGCTGGATCAAAATACTGGCCTTTTTTTATTTAAGCAGTGCCATTTTGAATTCCATAATCAGTTTCTTCATATAACCAGTTTTCCCTGTAGCTTTTTTCAAATATGGATCATTAGACTTAGAAACACTTAAATACGAAGGATGTTTAAAAAATCCAAACAGAAAAGAAAACACTTCATTTTGAAGTACACAGAAAGATCACAGATTTGACTGCTTGGCATGAACATGCTGGTAAACTGCCAAGTGGTCACGTGTGCATGGGGAGCTGGCATCAATGTGGAAACCCTGACCTCTAGAGGAAAATTTTTTAAATTGATGCTTGATTTTGTTGATTTTTGTTAATTTTGTTGCTGAGTACTAGAAAGTAAATACTGAACCAGAAACTAAAAAAAACAGAACTAAAGCTTCCTAAAGAAGCATTTAGAATGTCAAACGAAAAATAAAAACAATTAATTTCAAAGAAATCCAGTTGACTAATTCAGTTTTTCAAGCATTCCCCCTTTTCGAAACCCCTTTAAAACTGCTTTACATTACAGATTTAGAAAAGGATAACAAACCTTTCCTTTTTTCTTATAATTTAATTCATTTTTGCTTGGTGAGAAGCAAACCTTAAATTTTTTATTTGCTTCAAAACCAGCACTAATTCATGTTGCAACAGCACCTTCTTGAGGCCTGGCCCATAAAGTTCCTTGTCCGAACCCTTTTCGTTGCTTGTTGTGTTTCCTTTGGTCATGTAAATGGGACAAATCTTTCTCTCCGATTACTTTTGAACTTCTTTCCCCTTAGCCATTAAGGAGGTAGACCACCAGCTCATAGGTGCACATCATGATGGCTGTGTTGGGGATCTGGCGGACAAGATGGGTGGTGAGGCCCCGATACAGTGCCCTGTATCCTTCCTCTCTGACCAGCATGCTTAAAGTCTGGAAAAATGAGTGGTACCTGCTGCCCTCCTCTCGCAATCGGGTTCGGATCACCTCTGGGTGTGGGGGAAAAATGGTTGTTGGAGCCTAATTTTAAAAGGACACTCTTGCAATAGATATACAGTAGTGAATATTTTATTTACCTATTAAAAATATATCTGCCATGTCATGTGCTCTTTTTAATTGCTATTACATGAGTAAGTATTAATTTGTTACAGGGAACTCTTACCGTGTGGATACGCAATGGACGTGGCGCAGGTTTTGGAGGTGGCAGCAGCCAGCATCATACCGATAAAGTCGGAGGCATCCTTTACTGTTTCGTCTTCGTCCTCCATATTTGTACTCGCCTTGTTCTCGAGTAGTTTACGCTTGATGCTCTCGTAGATGACAAAATGAATGACTGTCTCGGAGATTCCTGCATAAGAGGCTGACATGCCGCGATAAAAGCCGCGTAGCCCGGCTGCCTTATACACGCGCTTTACGCACTCAAAAGCGCTCATGCGCCTTTCGCCACGGTTCCTGCATATGAAAG
Source organism: Sisor rabdophorus (assembly GCA_026260075.1). NCBI lineage: Eukaryota > Metazoa > Chordata > Actinopteri > Siluriformes > Sisoridae > Sisor > Sisor rabdophorus. The sequence continues at coordinate 10,426,035 of JAOTQW010000033.1, read as the reverse complement.
AATATTGTTTATTATTAAAGCATAACCAGTTCCTGTGCAAAGTCATTTTGGGTATTTAGGGTACACTTAATTCACGGGCATTTAGATTAAATAAAAGAATATTTGACATATACACTTTGCAATTTGAATGTTGTATTTTACTAGCTTAAACATGAAGCCTTTGATAAGTTTGTGCCCACAGTGACACCATCTGAAGCGACAGTCACATTGCATAACAGAACAGCAGCAGAAGTGAAATTTTGTTTATCACGAGAGATATATATTGTAAGAGCAATTCTGTGTTTAATATTAGCAGGTATCCCATGCTTGTACTTGAATACTTAAAATGTAGTTCTTCAAAACCTAGTAAAGTATATGTCAATTAACATAGTTCCTTTAAATTACATTTATTTAAAATTAAATTGAAAAAAAAACTGTTTATGGTGTTATATTTGAAAAAAAAAATCACCATTTGCTGATTCACTCACTCATTCATTCACTCAGTCATTCACTCTAACTTACTCAGTCACTCTAACTTACTCAGTCACTCATTCACTCTAACTCAGTCAGTCAGGCACTCACTCACTCAGTCGGTCGGTCGGTCGGTCAGTCTAACTCAGTCAGTCTAATTCAGTCAGTCTAACTCGGTCACACTTCTTTGGGCAAATTAGAATCAACAATTCATAATGCAACTAAAAAAAAACCTAAATCATAGAACAGCCACTCACCTGGCATCCAACTGTAGACGAGTCTTAATGAGCCAGATAGGATTGGTGGCTGTGATTGCAGTGAACCCTGGGGGAAAAAGGAATGTAGGGTCAGCCATAGAAATGACAGTGTTGCTACACATAGGTTAAGGCTAGTGAAGCAGCCCTACTGTCCTAAAAAAAATAAATAAATAAAATTATATATATATATATATATATATATATTAAAAATAATTTCAGTTCATCAACATTTTTCCATGCTTTATATTTAGTTTTTAGTACCTGGCCTTTTTTTCTGGCAAAATTTAAGCATCTGCAATTGTTTGCTATTAAGTTTGGACATCAGTTAGATTAAATTTTTTATGACTATGTACCGCCTTAAAGTGCAATGTTATCGATGATAACATCAAATATTTGCCAGAAAATATAATTAAAGACACAAACACGTCTTAAAGTATTTGGTCACAGAGAAAAAGTACATCATCAGTTTGTGCTTTCTCAAACCAATTGAAATGCTTTTATTTTGAAATTATGTGATATTTTGCATAATTACTTATTTTATGTAACTATACTTATGGCATGCCAGAAGGACACAGAGTTGTAATGCCACTTGAGTTAAACTGATTTAAACTGAGTAGGTTTTCTGTATATAAAAACAAAACATGGCTTAAAACCAAAGTACAAGATATTATTCATTTTAAGAAATCTTTGCAACATGAAATACTAATAGACAATATTCTGCAAATAGGCTTGGCTTGGCACGAAACTTTCTAGATGCCGTTATTGTGAACTATTAAAGATTTGCCTGGAATAAATATTGGTCAAATCTTATAAATAATAAAGGAAAAAGAATAAAACTGACAGAAGAGGTACTGCTCTACAGTATTATAAAAAATCTATATAATTCAAACCAAAATAAGAGGTCTAATGACCTTGAGTAAGGGGCAGAAGGGCTCTAGACAGGATAAGAGACCTAGAGCAAGTAGGTGGAGGAGGAGATGAGAAATAGACAGACAGACAGACAGACAGAGAGAGAGACAGATAGAGAGAGAGATTGTGTGTCTCTGACGAGTACTCACACGGGGAGGGGCAAAGCTCCTCCTCACAGCTGCAGGACGGAGCCTGCAGATATGGGGGGGGGAGGTTGGAGCAGGCTGGCTCACAGAGTACAGGCCTAAAATAGACACAGGCTTTTCTGTACCACAATCACAAGCAGCAGCAGGGGGCGGAGCACGTCAGTTTAACCCAACCCACATATCCCATAAGCCCCGCCCTCACATGACCGTAACATACCGAATTTTCCTAATCATCTGAAATTCTTTCCATCTTTTAAGTACATTTAGTGAAAAAGAGGTAGTGAAAAAAAATATTCAAGAAAAATGAGGTAGAGAAAAAGAAGCTGATTCAGGTTGTCTCCTGAGTTTTAAAGGACATCATTAAACCAGTGCAGTTTTTTTGTCTGGAATGACACATGGGTTACTAAGCCCTTATCTTCAATACAACAGATTAACCTTATGTTGGTCATATAACAGGGGACAAAGGCTACAAAAACAAACAAATGAAAAATTGAAGCACTGCAAGCAAGGATGCAAATGCTAACCTTGTCTACCACAATATAAATTAATTTTGATGTTGCTTTCTACCACCTTAATCATCAACATAAGCATTATACCATTTTAACAGTTATCCCTATTACCTGATTTTGAATCTAGGCATTCCATGGTTGTCTGAGTTCTACTTAGCACACAGTCTATGGTTTATTATTTTAATTGTATTTTTTGCAGCCACCTGATGACGAACTGATCAACAATCTAACAACAGGCTCAACAAAAGCAGTTTTTAAAGAGCTTTGTTTTTATTTAAAGATAAGTGTTTTGTATACACACAAAAAAGACTTTGACCAGACCTTTTTACTGGATTTACTGGTGCACCGTGTAACAGATTTTCTGAAACGAGATTTGGGTCAACTTTGTGCAAACTCAGGTTTAGTTATAGTTTGTTTAAGGTATTTTTTTAACTCAGTTAGTTTAGAAACTACTGTCATTTAAATATCTGGTACGTTTTTGCCTCTCATAAAATTAAACTTTGCCTTGGCTTCCAGTGGGAAAAAAAAGCACTGATATTCAAGGTCCCTAAGGATCTGATTAAAAATAGTGTGGTAAAAACTACATTTATTATAAAAGGTGATCTAATGTAATGGTGGCTTGCTGTAAAAGTAAACAGCTCTAAAACTGGTACCCAACGTTTTTTTTAAGTTTTGATTCCAGCAGAACTTGCACCTAACTTTTCACTAGTTTCATTAACTATTCTTGGCCTTGATTACAGATAGATCCTCATACAACTACTGTCCTATACCAATTTTATTTATTTTTATTTACAAATTTTCAGATCAGACATGGTATCTTACCTCCTGTCCCTCACCTGTTTATGTGCTTTGTTATTTCCTGTGATTTGTAGAACACATGAACCAATACGTTATAAATTTCACTTTGAAACTTTTGAAGTCTACATTTTTTATACAATAACCTATTCATAATAAAGTGTCTAATCTGTAAACCCAGTTTTCTGCCAATTCCCTGAGTTTGGATTGCCAGATATTATGGTTAAAGTGAAATTTAGCTGTCAGTCTCAGTATGTGTAACTTGATAGCTAGTGTTAATCAGCTTCCTTCAAATATGCAACATGGAAAGTTAAAATTAAATACAGTTCACTATTTGTACAGTGAGTATGGTTTTTTTTAAAAATATGCTTAGTTATTAAGAAGACATTTTATGTAATTGTGTCTATAGTAGCAACTCAGACGCACCTCATAAGGAATGAGTTTACATACTTAAAGAAAGCCCTACAAAAGAAAAGTGACCTTGCATTTTCGATGGAAACATAGGGTAGATTTACACTGTAAGAGGGGATGGTTAAACATTAGAAGTCCAATTTTGTTCTCAACAAAGACTGTAAACGTAGCATTTGTCCATAAAGCTAGATCAGATTTTCATGATCAGATTTATGTAGATGGCATAGATTCTGTTGTAAACAAGCAATATGACAATGAGGTTAGCTGGTTTTCAGCTAATATTTTTTAGGTGTTCACTTGTCATTTTTGGATGTAGTTTCTGCTGTAACCTGAATTAGAAAATAAGGGGGTATAGAAAATGAAAAAATGATTGAATAAAGACAAGGTTAGCATTTGTTGCCTATTTTCAAGAAATAACCCAAGTCCCTTTTAAACTATGTACCTTACTATCGCTTACAGGCTCCATAATACTGTACAATCACAAAGTTTACAAAAGAAAAACACAGCTACAAGCTAGCTATAGTGGCTACATTAATGACATAACTATCATCATCATCATTAGGAGAATCATGAGCATACCAGTGAGATGAGGAGTGACTACCTGAGGCGTCCCGATTCCGCCCGCATCGCCCGCGAGGACCGCTGCCCACCGCGCATGGCAACCTACATGTTAGCGTAGTGCCCTGCTAGCGGCTGCTACTACACACAGCACAGACAGCGTGTGAAGCCAGACTTTTTAGTAGCACACTGGTATGTAATGATTTTTGTCCTCCAGCCCTCAAAAGGTAGAAGAAAATAAAAGGGGAAAAAGTAGGAAAGGAAAGCACAACCTAAACTTTGAGAACCTGATTACTTTGCACATTAAATCGATATTTTTTTCCCTGCCATGCTGTTTAATAGAAATAAGCTGCTCGCATGTAGCAAAAACTGTCAAAAGACTTATTTTCAAAAGACTTATTTGGTAAATAAATATCATTATTGTGGTAGAGGCAAGTTTTTTTATATGTAATGTTGTCTGCTATAGTGTGTATAAATGACCACTGCTGGGCCCGTAAGAATCGCTTTTATAAGGCTGGATCAAGGTGTTTGCTACATACCAAAAATGCAAATAAATATAGATGATCATAATCCCTACAGTACAAAATGTTTTCCTAAATTTTACCTAGGTAGTGTTGGTTCTTCAGGTTAATAAGGCAGATGCAAAATCCAATATAAATATTTGGCTTCACAAGCTGTGCAACATAAAATTGGCATATTTATATAAAAGTGTTGATCCTAAAAGTCTTAAATTGTGCTTTCAGTCTAAATGCTTACAAATATCATGTTTAAAAAGTATCCAAAACATGGGCCATATTCCATAGACTAACCACTCCCTGTTCACTGAAACAACAAATATGCTACTATTCACATTTAAATAAAAGAAAATCTGTTTTCACACACTGGATTTATTCCAAGATACAAACTGACTAATAAAGGGTCAGTACCATTTATTTTCAAAATATTATTCACAAATCCAAACCAAACAATGCAAGTATTTAGTATTGGAAAAATAAAAGTACAACTAAGAAAAGAACACAAGTGTAACTTTTACCTGCAAGACTGGCAGAGACCATGTGCACCCACATGGAGTCAGGCTCTAGTACACCATTTAGCTTCTCTTTTGCCGTTGAGTAGGCTGCAAAGTAGATCGCTCTGTAGAAGAAGGTTAGAATGGTTAGAATATAGAATATAGTAGGTAGCAGGTAAACAGTTGGATGTGGAAGTTGATGTGGTAAAAGTAAGAAAAAAAACAGCAATTGTAAAGACCTGAGAAACCGTGATAAAAGCTGATACAAAACTGTATAATGACTAGACAAGTGGGTCAAAGTGGTTTAAAAAGGTGGGTGATCCGTTTTCACTAAGCAGTGGTTATTATTTACATTTAGTGATTTAAGAAAGAACTACAAAGTCTTCTTGTCTGACAAGTGTCCACTTGTCTGCTGTGTGGTGGCAAGTGACTATTGTAGAGGATCAATAAGAGAATTTGCTTGTTCTCCCCAACCTGTACATTAGGTTGATGATTCTAAATCGCCCATATGAAAGAGTACGAGTGTTTGTGCTTGTTTGTATAGACAGAGTTAGATTTAGTTTTGGTTTTGGAGTAGAACCTCTGTTAGACTGTTTCAGCTGATGCGGGTTAGCACTTTTTATAAGTTGCTCATTAATAGGTCCAATTCACAAAAGACTTGATGAAACTATGAGGTTGAATTCGGCTTATTAAATGGCAGTTGCATTACCTGAGAAATGTCATATTCATCCAACTTTAGTACCACATTAGAAGTCTTCTTTTTGTCCTTCATACTGAAAATTTTGGGCCACCAAAGTTAAAATGTTTAGTATAAATACATTACATGGCTTGCTTGTATATATATAT
>JAOTQW010000033.1:10397018-10412801 GCA_026260075.1 Sisor rabdophorus | reverse complement strand
ATATATATATATATATAGAGAGAGAGAGAGAGAGAGAGAGAGAGAGAGAGAGATACAGAATCAGAGACCTAAAGAGAAAAATAGAAACACATAAAGAGAGTGACAAACAGCAATGAAAAATATGTACAAAAGGTGACATACAGAGAGAGAGCGAGAAAAAGAGAATGTTAATAAAATATTTTTGCATTGAAAAGTAAAATTCAGAATGACAGTGTTACCCCACAGTGTGTGTGTGTGTGTGTTCTCACCCAAATGACTTCCTTGTCCAATTACTCCCACAAGGTCCTGCTATTAAAGGGCATTAGTCTGTGTGGGGGAGACATGTGTACTGGATGTGTGTGTGTGTTATAAAACACCCAGCCGTCCAGTGGGTGGCCATGAGGGAGGATGATTGTCCCAGGAACAGTGTGATAAACTGCGTCCAAGAGCCTTTTAAACACTGCCTCCCTTTTTTCCTTTTGTTTTATTTACAAAAAAAGTTCCAAAATAGCTAAACACTAATAAACATGAAACCAATCAACAACAAAACCAAACCCAATTAATTGATTCAAAAACATGAAAGAAAATGTTACATGTTTTTTTCTCTCTATCTCTGTGTCTGTCTCTTTCTGTGTCTCTCTCTCTCTCTCTCTCTCTCTCTCTCTGTCTACCTCCTCTGTCACTTTCTCTCTCTGTCTATCTCTGTCTTTCTCTCTCCCTTTCTCTCTCTCTCTGTGTCTGTCTGTCTGTGTCTCTCTTTATCTTTGCGTTTGTCCCTCTGTCTGTCTTTCTCTCTCTCTTTCTGTGCCTGACTCTTCTCTCTCTCTTTTTGTCTGTCTCTCAGTCTCTGGAGGAGAAATGTCATTAACAAACTGCCACTTAATTTCTATTGAAAGATTTAACAATAAAAATGGATTATCGCACCCTTTATTCTTCTCCACTTTTTAAAGCTGTACAGATTTAGATATACTCTCATAACCCTCACCTGTCCATTGGTGTAACTGGTCTGTTTAATCTGCTGGTAGTCAGACAGCCTTACATTACTCTCAAGTGTTTTAGCGTGTCCCTCATTCAGAGCTGTCTGGCTGGACTGTGTGAAATAAGCTCTTATGGAGAGCCTTTGTCTTTCTGAAGGACACTGTCATTATACACCTCAAGAAACTGTACTTCTAGAAGGAGAAATGCATGTGAGAGCAAGTGAGAGGGGCACACAAAGGGCTTATTCTTTCTAAATTGAGCAAAAAAGAGGGAAGAGAGAGAGAAGTATGTAAATAACTAATATGAACCCGATTCATCTATCTAATTTTTTTTCTTCTATTAATACATTGTTCCTCACTAATTACATGCTTAGTTTGTAATAAAAAATATATCGAAAATTCTTTAAATCTGCTTACATAAGTTGAATTTTTAAAAAAAGACAACCCTGTCTTTAGCGATTATCATTTTACAACACTAACAAAATGCATCCTGGACAATTTGCATAATCATTATTTAGACCTGATGTGGTAACTGCAGTGATTTAGTCTGTAATTAGAGTTGAAACTTTCATAGTACAACAATATTAACAATATTTCTACATAATAAATTTTTCTTTTTAATACATATTTTATTAAATAGCGATATGTGTGAAACAAAATTGCTATCGTCATTAAAATGATACCCACAGTGTCATTCAATAGGGTTTCCTTTATTCTAGCTACTTCTTATGGAAAAATAATGTAGTGTTGTTTATCTAAGTAAAGTGATGCAGCAGGACCTTTATTTTGTAAAATGGTCCAAAATGGCTAAGACTCTTTCAGTTTTTGCCAAAAAAACAATCAAAAAAGCATCAAAAGTGACGCAGAGGTGTTTTGGTATCTATATTTAGAGGTTTATTTTAAGGAGCCCCATTGTTTAATTTCTAATATTAATGCAAAGGCACTTTTGTCTAAACCAAAAAAGTGTGGCGCATTGGCTCTCTGTTTAGGTTCTATGTAGAGAGTAAAGTAGTACAGCACCACTGTGTTCTCTTAAAATAGACACTAAGGAATTAAATCCCATCCCTTACATGCTGCATCATTTTGTTAAGCTAAAGCTGGAAACTGAGGTGTTGCAACATGTTGTAATATAACGGAAATGAGGCAGCAGTAATTTTCTTTTAGTGTCTATATTAAGAGATTAATATAGCTCTGCTTAATGATAAATGCATTGAAACTTTTGTCTCGTATACCAGTTTAAAAGAGAACACAGTAGTTCATTTACCTGCCTATTTCCTAATTCAGAGTCACAGGGGTCTGCCGGAGTCTATTCCAGTGCACATCAGACAAGAGGCAGGTTGCTAGTCCATCGCGGAGCCACACATAGACAAACAATCATATATTCAGGGGTAGGGAGAACATGCAAACTCCGCACAGAAAGACCTCCAACCTTTAGGAATTGAAGGACCTTCTTGGTGTGAGGTGACCGTGCTAACCATTATGCCACCATGCCACCTTTGACACAGCAGTTATATTAATATATTAGACCTTATGTAAGGAGGCAAATTAGCAGAGCTTTAGTGAGATTCTCTGTAAAAATATGATAAGGTACAATAAACCCTGTCAGTCATGCGTTGTCTCTATGATTTAATTCAATTCAGGCTTATTTCTAAAGCAATTTTACTATGAATATTAGCACAAAGCAGCTTTACAGAACATAAGTAAGAATACAAAAAATTATTGAAACAAAAAGGCATCCAATACATGAGTCTGGGGCAAAGAAAAACTGCCTTATATAGTACAATAAAGAAACCTTGGAGAAAAACAAACTCGAAAAGGAACCCTATACTCATTTGTGTGACACTTTATGTGTTTTATAAATTATTTTTAAACACAGAATAGTGTAATGGACATCTCTAAAAAATCCTTAAATCGTTAAATCTTTAAAAGGCATAAACCAACTGGAGCCAGCTATTTTTTTAGGATGCCTTACTCACAGGGTTGGCCTCTTCTCACTGAAGGTATACCAGTACTGAAACAGCCTCTGGATGCCTCGGGATAGGTAAAAAAAGGGAAACAGGTGGAGAGAAACAAAGAGGGCAGAATAAATGGCTACAATTGCAGTATAAAGTTTTTGGGGACAGTAATGTGATTCTCTGAAAAAACACTCAGGATTCCAGGTTTTGTGTACCTCAAAAAATATATGTCCAACATTTTCCTATTACCCAGTATTCATCTGAGATTTATTTATGCACCCACATTAAGTCTTCTCATCTTATGTATTCTTAGTGTTTCTTATGTTCAGCTTTTAGTTTTCTTTTCTAATCTTTTCTCTGCTTCTTCCCCAGGCACAAACCCAATTTCACTAGCCTTTTGGGTTTTTTTCAGACAGAGGTATAGGGATTTATTCACAAAGCCTCCAATCAGAGTGAAATGTATATTCTTCCTTTTCCTCTTGCTCAAGTTTCCCTGGGGTTCCCATGAAGCACTGAAACAGAATATAGCACCCTTTGCTGATTTTCAATTGGTAAAGGTTTAAGGTAATTAACTTAAATCCAGAGCGCATGAGCGGATTAGCTTATGCAGTACAGTGTGTTCCAACAATCAAACTTCAGTGTCATGCATAAGTATTTACCCCCTTGAACTTTTTCACAAGTGTGCCCTCGAACTCTTTAGAACAATTTTCTAGCCATTAAAAATTGCGTTCTGGATGGCGGACATTCTCTTTTAAGGTAAAGTGACCACAAAGCATGAGAGAGACACAAAAAAGGAGAGAGAGCACACGAGAAAGAAAGAGGGAAAGAGAGAGAGAGTGCTCTGGAAGCAAAGGAAGGATCGAAATAGGAGCTATTGGAATGTAGCTATTGAGATGCAAAAAAGGCCTAAGAAAAGGACAAAAAAAGGTCGATTCAGCGACGAATGCTTGAGGGAGCTGTTTGGGCAGAGCTCCAAACTGGGAAAAGTCCCCCTTATTAATCTAAATTACATGAGCTCATTGGACTTTATTAAAGCTGGAGATAGCATCGATGCTAAGCCTCTTCAACTATGTACTGTACTATAGAGTATCGGTTCTCTTTCCTCTCTATCCATCTTATTACCATATATCTTTTTTGACCATGAATGTAAAAACTGTGATGTGTTTAACATAGCTAAATCAACTGCTAAAAATAAACCTTCAGGTGGTGTTAATTTTTTTTTATTACAGCAACAAACATGGAAAGCAAATTGAAATTATATAAATGCACATCATTTAATAGATTATTTGCCTAAACAGAATTAAAAAATTATAATTTGGAACAGATTCCTGACTACAGAGTAATTTATTAGGCATTATTACAAACTAGTGGTGGTATGAGTTGAAAAATCTTTTGGATAAGAGAGAATCAAAAAAGTCAAATTGCTGGATTAATTACAATGTAAGTGGTGTAATTATGTAAATAATAATATGAAGTTATAGTAAGCGTTGTAAGTGTTTGTGTTGCCCTTTAATGAACTGGCGACCTCTCTAGGGTGTACCCTTCCTGCATTTCACACCCTCAGAGAGTTGGGATAGGCTCCAGCAGACCCCAGGATCCGGCATTATAGTATAAGCGGGCTAGAAAATGAATAAACAAATAAATGAGCTGGCAGTAATGAGTCTCTTGATTTATCTAAATCAAATTGTTTGCTTCTTTTTAACAAATAGTTTTGTATTAAGTTAACAGTTTGTATTAGTTAATGAATTGAAACAAATAATCTTGTGAAGCTAAACCTCATTCTCATGACAATGGTTATTGTAAATATACAACTTTATGAAACACAGTCACCCAAGTGGAAGAAAATCTTTTTATTTTTCTGCAACAACATGCCTATTCTAGCAACTGTGATTGTGTCCATGGCCATGTGATTCAATGGCCACCTGCTCAGTATGTTACTTCTTCTGTCTTTTGCCCTGAAGGGAGCTGGGATAGAGTCCAGCAGACCCATGTGACCCCAAATTAGGAAAACAGTGGCTATAGAAGACAAATTAATTAATTAATTTGCTGATACATACATTGGCTTCTTTAAAGTAGAAACATAAATAGATACATGGGCATTACATCCATATGTGTTTGAAACTCCTATCAGTACCCTTAACACTCGTGTACAGGTTTCCCACTAAACTGTGGGGATTTGATTCACTCACAATCGTATCATTGAAATGGCCTGATTAGACTAATGTTGAGGTAAGGAAGTCTGGTATTCAGGCTATATTCAAGTTCATCCCAAAGGTGTTCAGTTGGGGTTAAGAGTCAGTTAGGTCTCTGTGCATGACATTCTGGTTTTAACACTCTTGCCAGAACACAACATGTTTTCATTGAGCTCAAAGCTTTTTGGGAAGTTTAAAAAGACACGCTGGATGTGCTGGTAAATAACTAATGCTTTATAATGTTCAAATGGGTAATACACACTCTCGTTTACTAGAGCAACCTAAATTAAAACCATGCAACCTTTCCTTGGCTTATGCAAAATACGTGGTCAGAAATGTCGCAGGCAGAATTATATTTCAGGCAAAAAAAAGATACACAAAGAGAACAGACCACCGTCTCATTTTACTTTTTTTCAGGCCACAGAGGGGTCACTGTATAAAATGGATTGCACTTTACATTTCCTGGCTTGCCTCAAGTCAGACTGGATTTATTGTTCAATGCTTGATTTGAGGGAAAAGTTATTAATTTGACCCTCAAATTAGCTGATTGGGTAATTTGGGTTATTTTTTGTAGAGGGAAAAAAATTACCAAAGGGTGCATGTAAATCTAGTGAAAGTGTGCATACCTGGTATGATTGAACGCTTGAGTGGACGTCTCACATTTGTTATAGATGTGTGTTTTATCGAAGTGCCTTGAAAGAGACGTTATTAACCGCTGTGTCCCCACCCAGGTGCGCTGCACTGTGTGTGACGATGTAATAGGATTATTTAAGCGTAATGGTCCTCTGACTGCTGATTTATTTGCACGGCCTGTTCCTGACCTATTTTTTTTTTGTTTTCACCACCGCAGCTAAAATGGCTTCCAGATTTTGGTCATTTTTGCAAACGCCTGTGCCGTGACGGATGAAGCTTTAATGTCTGTGGGCCTCGATGGCACAATCACTCACCCTTATAGTTTTTGTCAGACAAGCCCCTGTGTGGACGATTTTAGCAACTTTTTTTCCTTCCTTCCGTCTTTCCTCTCTTTTCTGTTTTTAAAACTCCAGATGTGCCCATATGCATCACATTGCCCTGTGTTTATAATCTATTTAAAGTAAACTTGAATTTATTGATCAAATAATTATGAATACAGAATATTAGATTTTCATCATTTCTGGAGTATTTTATACATACACACATACATATCACAATATCTTTTTCTCAAACAAAAACACTTCTTAAACAAGAACATTTCTTCACAAACAAGAAATAGTTCAATAATAATAGAACTATTTTAATCATTTTGTGACAAGTTCACATAAAGGAAATGAAGGCTTTATTTACTTTTTTACATTGTTTACTGCTCATCAAAAAGTCAATGATTAAGGTAAATACAAATAAATAAATATGTGCTAATTGGTGTCGTTAAATTATTAGAAGCTACATTCACAGCATTCCTTTTACCCTTATCCTTAGCAACATACATTTCTCTTTTTTATAACTGAGCAATTGGAGGTTTGGAGCCTTGCTTAGGGGCCATCAGTGGGATCTTGTTGGTGATGGAAATTGAACCCTGATCTTTTAGTTAGCAGTTCAACACCTTAACCACTGAGATTCCATGTCCCTATGAATATACTTAGTTGTATACTTAGTTGACATGAACCTTACCAAATTTTGCATAAAAAATTCTTGTCTCGCTATAATTGTGATTAGCATTCCTAGGATAAAACATTGTCCATGGAAGTGTGGCATTTCTGTATAAAAAGGAGACACTTCATGTATGTATGTATGCATTATATGGTATGATATGGGATGACAAAGATTACAACATAAGCAATGCATTGATTATCAGTCATATTGCTTGAAATTGCCAGATTTTGACAAACAATCAGGCCTTTTAAGGTGCCTGACTGCCTTTAGAAAGTTACCGGGACTAAAAGGCTCAAGCCAAATATTTATTATAAACCATTAAATCAGCTTTTACCCTACATAATTTAATAAATAAACCTAAAACAACGCTCAATTATTAGTTGCTTTAACCTTTTGATTCCCAGTTCTGAACCCCAGCCATGAGAGAAAGCAAATAATGACTTAATCATTTCAGTAACAGTAGTCTAAAGCTGTATGAAACATAAAACAGGAAGGTGTCACAAATAGACAGGAACAGTCTACACACACACTTGTACTGCTAATTGGTCATTTAAGTCACTTCTCCTTTTTAGCCACTCAACTCCCAACCCCCTTTCCGACGGAAAAAAGGAGAGATGAATTCAAACTTTTTTCTAACAAGAACACGTGCCAGCAGTCCCTAGTGTTCTTTCATTGCTGAGTAAAATAAAGCTGATGAGCGTCTTATGATACCTGTGTGTATACACCATTAGCATTAAGGCTTATTGCATGTGATGTATTTTAAGCCTAACCCAGCCTTTCAATTTTAGATCTGCTTCCTCCTACTCACACATGCCTCATCAGGAGGATTGGGGTCATTAATGATGCGTAGGGCTCTCAATTACTTACTTTCTCTCTCGAAAATAACTTTTTTGCATCAGTGTGTTTAATTGCCGTTGAACTGTAGTTCAGGCAGCTGCTTAATATTAATATTAATACCTGTAACACATGCAGAACTAGAATCACAAACAAAGTTTGTTTACAGCTTAACATAAATACAATGTAACTGATCAATTTGTCAGCAGAAAATGCTTTGTATTGTCCTGTCTGACTTATGTATGGGTGAGACGAGTTGTTTTATTAATAAAGCTATACATGGTGGTTTAATAGTAGAGAGATTACACAGATTGGAAGGTTGCAGCTTTAATCACAACCTATAACTTCCTGCATAGTTACTTGTCAGCAATAGGGCATTATTTTCAAGTTGCTCTGGGTATGTAGGTTTATGCCAAGCAGTCAATTGTTTTGTCTATGTGATATTGAGGTTAAGAAAAATTTAAGCATTAGTTATGACTTGGCTTGTTTGTCTGTTTGTGGAAAGGTTCAAGTCTAGCATGACAAATTTCTTTTGTTTCATTTGATTGACTGAATATGTGAATATGTCACTAATTCTTGTCACATTTAAGTCTTTCAACAAACAGGTAGCACTATTTGTAGCGCTTGCCAGGCTTTTATAATTTATTATATTTCAGTTCAATTTCGAAAAATGATAAATAATTAGAAATAATTTAGTTGACATTAATAAAAATAAAACTAAATAATAAAATAAAAACACTTTAGGTGCTATCACTTTTTTTAATCAATTTTTTAATATTGTTTTATAAGGTGGGTTATACAGTGCAAAATTTATTTTTAAAACAACCAGTAAAATAAGCACAGTACATTGAGTGAGTTTAATTAGAACTTTCTGTAAAGCTAACCAAGCATAAGCAATTGAGTCTTACAAACTGCATTCCAGTCCGTCTCCTATTGTTTATCTCACATCTGGTAAAAGCCCCAGTGTGACTGTGTTTGCGTCTCCGCAGTCTGTAATCTGATCATGACCAAAAGCCACATGAATTTTTCACCATTCGTCAATCCAATCTCTCATTGTTCCAGATGAACCCAGATCATCCTGCAAATCCCAAAATGTATCTTTAAAAATGTCTATATTTTGTCACATATACTTTACAGCATAATTCATCTTATAAAGCTGTCAAATAAAGGGTCACAGAGCAGGGTTAGCTATGATTTAGCAACCCTGGAGCAGGAAGGGTTAAGGGTCTTCCTCAATGACAGTGGCAGATTGGCGGCGATGGCGCTTGAACACAGTCCTTTATGGTCTTCCAATTAACAACTCAGCCCCTTAACCACTATCCCATTTGTATAAACAGTTTATAGCTTAAAACAGTCATTCTTCCATACAGAATCATTTGCCACAACATAAGGTTGATGAAAGTCTGGAGCCAGGGGAAGTCTGTCTTGGGACAAAACGAAAGGACACCGTGGACAGGTCCTAACCCATTTTTGGCCATACGTGACCTTTTACACACTATGGATGATTTAAAGGTTTAAACCTTTTAATTCCTGAGATAGCAAACACTGGAACTAGTGCCACAATCAAGATCATCTCATTTCCATTTTGACAAACTTAATTTAGAGCTCCTGACCTGTAGCTCTATTTGTTGACGCATTGCTCTGCTGATTCATTATTACTCATGCAGACTTATGTAAAGGAGGTGTCTGCATTCTCAGACTAATCAGATTTAAGCATTACAGTACATCTTATCATGCAATTTATGATGAGTTAAAAACTTTGATCAAACAGCTGTTAGAGATTCAAGGTGAATAAAAAAGGTTTTCCGAGATTTGCACAGAAGAAAATGTTCTGTTCCTTGCTATTTTCTTATTTTACTTTCCTGACATTTGCATCTAAATAATAGTAACAAACTAGGGGAAATTTTAAATAACTAAATAACTAGTGGCGGTTGTGGTTAGCATGGTCGCCTTACAACAAGAAATTCTTGGGTTCAAATCCTGGGCTTGGAGTCTTTTTGTGTGGAGTTTGCATGCTCTCCCCGGGCTTGTGTCTGGGTACTCTGGTTTCCTCCCACAGTCCAAAAACATGGTGACTCTAAAATTGCCCATAGGAGTGAATGTGTGAGTGTGTGCGGTTGTGTGTGTGTGTGTGGCCCTGAGATGGATTGGCGACCTGCCCAGGGTGTACCCCATGCCTCTCGTACTAGTTGAGTTCAGTAATAAGTGGGAATAGAAGATAAACGAATAAATAACAAGTGTTATTATATATCTTAAAATGCAATAGTAATTATCTTTGGTGTACCTCAGATAATGTTTTAAATATATTTGTGCTTTTTCAGATGCAGATTTAGTCTGTCTCCATTTATAATCATCTGTCACTATTCTCTCGATTTTCAACATACATGTAGCTATTTCTACTAAAATGCAAGTAGAATAATCACATTCTAACGAGCTCACATAGCCATTTAATCAAAAATTTTGGAAAATTCCAGTTAATGCCAGTTCTGTATCACTCATAACTCTCTTTATGCTCTGGCTTCTCAGGATAGTAATGAATATGTTACAAAAATCTTACCTTCAGTATATCTCATCTTTTTGTTACATAGTGTAGTCTTAGCAAAGGTTTTGTGCCTTTTGTTTTATTTTGTTTCATTGGCCAGATTTCTACCCATTCATTTGCAAAGTTCCTAGCCCTTAAGCAACCTAGAGGATGGATTCTACCCCACTCACCCAATACTACAGTTTACATTACATCTGATTATTACAATATGTTGTCATTACAATAACGTGTTGTCACTCAGATAAGGATAGGGTTTTTATTTGAGTCTAATTTCTCTCAAGGTTTCTTCCTACTTCCTACTATGGAGTTTTTCCTTGCCTCCAGCTTGCTCATGCAGAAAAAAAACTTTTTTGTTGTTTTTTTTGTTGCATTTTTGTGTAAAGCTGCTTTGAGACAATGTCTGTTTATAAAAGGGATAAATAAATAAAGACGCTAAATAAAATAACACATATGCCATTACTGCATTAAATGTTCTTGAGATGCTTTAAGGCAACAAAAACTGAATAAATCATTAATGACCATTATACCAATTATGTTCTTGCACTCTGCTGTGTAATTTTTTTTCATGGTGTGCTGTATTTTTGCTGTATTATATCTGGGGTATTAATAGTTTTTTTTTTATTAGAGTAAGAGTAAGTAAGGAAACTTCTTTAAAATTTTTATACGAAATAAAAAAACTATAATAATTATCATGCATTTTTGTCCAGTTTGCATTTATTTAGGTCTGGAAGTTGTGTATGTATGTAAATACAAGTTTATATTAACACATTGGCTGTCACTTGCTGTGTATTACAGCCTTTTGCTAGAAACCGAAGTGGCCAGTTGAACTTCTGTCACTGCATTTACTTGGTTTATGCCATCATCTGTGGTCACACTCTTGTGGCTTAGTAGGTGTTGGGCTGCTACCACAAAGACCAGGATTCGATTCCCAGCCTCACCAAGCCACCACTGTGGGTCTCTGAGTGAGGCTCTTAGTCGCTCTGAATAAGGGCATCTGCCAAATGCTGCAAATGTAAATTCCTCACTCAGCGATGAACTTCCTGATAGATGTGCTTATCGCTATAGCACATCGAGCCAAAATGCTCCCAAACATGAAAATTAAATGAAATCTACTCTGCAAACGAACATGATGTATAAGTACATGGAGCGGTCATGTAAACACGACTGCTCCATGTACTTATAAAAACAACTTTAAAAAACAATATCCGACAGTAACATATTTTTTTTCCTGCAATACTTAAAATAATATTGATTCATATGGGGCGGCACGGTGCGGTGGTTAGCACGGTCACTCACAACAAGAAGGTCCTGGGTTTAAATCCTGGACGCAGGGTCTTTCTGTGTGGAGTTTGCATGTTCTCCCCGCACTTGCGTAGGTTTCCTCTGGGTTCTCCAGTCTTTCTCCCACAATCCAAAAACATGTACATTAGGTGGATTGGTGACTCTAAATTGCCTATAAAAGTGAATGTGAGTGTGTGTGGTTGTCTGTATGTGGCCTGCGATGGACTGGCAACCTGTCCAGGGTGTACTCCCTGCTCCTGTGTGCTAGAATAGGCTCCAGCAGACTCTGTGACCCTGAACTCGGGAATAAGCGGGTATAGAAGATAAATGAATGATCCGTATGGATCAATTGCAATTGCACCACTAATGCTTGGCCTCAACCAGCAAAAATTTACTTTTACTCGTAATAGAGCTTTGAACAAGATACCAACTTAGTACATTTAATGTGTTCTTTGAAAATACTAGGTTACTTTACACCTTATTTTGCCATGGACGGGTTTGTTCAGAAAGGCATGGATTTGGGTCTGCTGGTCTAATACTTTTATCGATTTCAGGATCTGTTGTTTGACGCTTTACACAAATATTGTGTCATGTAATATTTTTATCTCTGCTGAGAAGTAGCACCACATATTGCTTCAATTGTTTTCTGCTATCATGCCATATGTTCTTTTTACTTTTATTTAACACAGTGTTTTTAAAAATGTTTAAGCAATAATATAAATGAAATTCTTCTAATTTTGCAGATAGTCACTGACTGTTTATCTGTTTACCTGCATGACTATGATTTTGCATCTGCAGAAATCCCCATTAATTTGTCACCAGCGTGTGTGTGTGTTAGAACTATGGTGTGTTTATTTTTGGATTTCATCATACATAAAAACACTCCTCTCAGCAGGTGTTGGCGATGGATGTGAGCATGCTTTGAGATTTCTGGCCTCGTCTTTGTTATTTTCCCTTTAAAGCAGTTAAAAAAATTCACTCTTTAAATACTTTACTCCTCTGTCTACAGTTCACCTCTAATGTGCCATTAGAGCATGACATTGTTAATTGTTCATAGTTGTCACACATTTCTGCATTTTTTAGTGAACATACTTTGAACGAACACTTTGAGTCTTGATTGATGATTAGTCTGTTATTTGACTGTGCTGACCTGTATTATTTAGTTACCTTTAGTTAGTGTATACGTTTGTTGTTTTGCAGACTTACATTTTTTCTGGCTTTCTTTAATTTTTTTAATGTTCCTGCTTTTAATGTTTTTCCCTTGCTTAATTTCGTTCATGGGCAGCACAGTGGTGCAGTAATAGCATGTTCGCCTCAGGATTTTCTGAACAGAGTTTGCATGTTCTCTCTGCACTTGCGTGGGTTTCTCCAGGCTTTCTTCCATAGTCCAAAAACATAATTGGTGATTCAAAATTGCCCATAGTAAAGGTGAATGCGTGTGGTTGTGTGGCCCTGCGATGGACTGGCAACCTGTTCAAATTTAAAGGAAAAACTATTTAACTATATGTTGTATGGTGTATAATCATATTTCAAAATTAAAATAAATGTAAATGATAAATTTAAAAGGTGTTAATAAACCTATCTAGTTAATGTTACTCAGGTTTTGTTGGACATACATCATATACTTGGCTGCATTCCTGTATTTTGCAGCATTCTTTAATTTCCCCAGCAGCAAAAGCATCTTTTCTACCCAAGTTTTAAAACCAGAAGTAGTGCTGCACTTTTTTATATATTGTGCAGTGGGTGAGGAAACATAGCTCTTTCTCTAATGTTTTCAGCTGACTGTGGGGGCACAGCCTGTCCTCTCTAGAGCAAGGCCTATTCTCACTTGGACTAGTTTTTGTCAAGGTTTTCTTATTAGTTAGGGTAGTTTTCATGGTTCGGTAGGTACAGTGCAAATTCATGGTTTCCAGTTTCGTTTGGGATTCAGTTAATTCTGTCCCATAATAGAAATAATTGCCGTGGATAATGCATCTGACTATGAATCAGAAGATTCTTGGTTTGACTCCTGGCTAGCTTGCCTCTCTTTGGGTGCAGGGATATCTCAAATAAAAAAGGTTAACTAAGGCATTGGTTGTTGACTATAAAATCAGGGTTTGCTACCATTGCTACTACTTGATTTTAAACAAGGACATTAACTGCATTGAAGGACAACTTTTTAAGCCAGAGTTGAGAAGCATTTTGGTAAATCATGGTCCAAAGGCTTCCTTATAATTTTTTTTTCCCATTTCTGATAATTTAATTTGGTTTTATAGTGCGGCTCTAACAATTTTTAAAAGGTCTGATGGGTTTAGACTTCCTAAAAATGTTACACTCCATTTTAAACATGTACATCGCAATACAATAAGCTATGTAGCCCAAAAATGTAAGTGTATTTCTTAAAAAAGAAAAACTTCTACACTGTTAAAAATTCTTAAACAAACTTGAGGAAATGTTGGTTACAAATTTTCTTTGAAAGGATATTGTCAAACTGGCATTAAAGTAAGTGTAAAATAAATTGTGCCCCCACAAACATACGACATGGAGTGCGAGCATTAGGTCAGCCCAGGTCAAACTTCTTCTTTAGAGTATAAATAAACATACATTCTTCTTGGGCAGAGTGATTAAGTGATTCTAAGAATCAAGATCGAGACAGGACACAATGGCAGTGATGAAGTGATAGCACTGTTTCGCTTGAAGTTTTTAAAATTTATTCTGTCAGGTCTCTCTGTGAGTCAAAATGGGCAGATGATGGAGCGAGACGGAGAAAGAGAGGAATGGATGGGCTTGTTCACAGCAACTCTTCACTCTAATCACATTATCTCTTACTCAGCTTTTGGCAGCTTTTACAAGGACCTGCATTACGAAACATATTGATTCTCTGTGTGATGTACTATATTGTTATATTTCAAACTGCATAGTGGGAAAAAACAAAATCAAAATAAATTGCAGAGATCCATAAGGCATATATCTCCACAAGACATGTGGCAGATGCATTTATAAAAGCACTAGGAAATGAAGGTGCTGACTATTTTATATATACCTACACAAAAGAATAATTGTTTGTGAAAAATATTTAAGTGAAATTATATTATAACAAAAATATTTACTAAGGTACAAAGTCAATGTTTTAAAAAAGACGAAAAAGAGCTGCTCATGCTTGTTTGACCCCAGCTTTCACCTGGTTGCCTGGCAACAGTGTGTGCCTGAGTGTTTATGCATCCCTGTGGCGCGCCATCCTGAGCCGCAATCACAGTCTCGCCAGGGTCACATCGTTGTCATCAGAGACAGAGGGATCCAAAGACACTGATGAAGGAAATAGAGATAGGCAAAGAAAGAGAAATTGAGAAAGTGTGTGTGTGTGTGAGAGAGAGAGAGAGAGAGAGAGAGAAAGTGAGTGTGTTGTGATAGATCAGGTGTGAGATATCAGAAGTGACTGGCAGGGAGCAAAACCTTATTTCCTGCTTGATAGAGAAGAGGATAAAGAGGTAAAAAAAATTAGAAAAAAAATTCAATCCGTCTTAGAAAAAAAAACGGACTGACAGGTGCTCTTTGCTAAATGCAATCTGAAAATGTCATTTAATAATGTTAAAACTAAATCTTTAATGTAAACTTGATGCTTATTGCAATTACTCTCTGGTATATTTGACCACATGAAAAACAAAATGCAAGCATGATTGCATATTTATTCATAATTAAAGTGAGAGTATAGTTCTTTTTTACCAAAAAGATGTAGAAAATCTGGAACATCTCATAAATATTCAGACTGACCTTTATACTAAATTAGCATTTACATTTGCATCCATCTATTTTTATTGTGTTAATCCTTCACAGTAATGTGGGGAGCCTGGACTAGGAACATTGTAAGGGACACACTGGACAAGAAAAGAGCCCCACTGTTCCGCTGTCCTTAAGCAAGACCCTTAACCCCTAATGCTCCAGGGGGCTCTGAAACAAAACTTCTATGATGGGATATGTAAAGAAACGTTTCACTTTAATGTTGTACACCGTTTAATCATGTATGTGTCAAATAAAATGTAAATTTGGAAGTCCAATTTAATGACCAATAAAATTGAAATCCAAATTTAAATATATATGAAAATTTGTCTGTATATATGGCAGATGTTTAAACATGCATATACGTTTATACATGATTGTAGGTCATAAGATACCACACTATATATGCTAAAATTATCCTAAGATACAATTGAACTTTATCATACAGATCTTTTGAGATCTACATTTACATTTAAGGACCTTAACTTTCTTTGCTCCAGGGGTAAAAGTTACAACTTTTCTTTAATAGGAATATATTAATAGACTTTTATCCTAAATCCAATTCAATTTATTAAGTACAATTCAATAAACATTTAAATAGATTCAAAATTTTAGTATCATTTAGGTAACATTTATAT
>JAOTQW010000033.1:10384532-10396918 GCA_026260075.1 Sisor rabdophorus | reverse complement strand
ATATATATGTATATAGCATTTGCTATTACTTAACTTTAGACACAGCTATTGGTTATTAAGCTATCTTTCTTTGACCATCCAAAACTTATCAGTCCACCTTAACCACTGAACTAAAATTCATATTTGGTTCCTCAGCAAAAGCAGAAATCAGGGCTTTTATCCTGTATGTAACTGTAATTTTTTGGGGTATGAGGAAAACATGCTAGTCTGCCACCCGCCTCCATATTGTACCTATTCCAATCACTAGATTAAACTTCAATACAGATTAGATCTTGAAAATGCTTAGATCACCTAAAGTCTAACAGGAAGAGTCTTTGCAAAATTACCCATAATCTAATTTCAACATATCTTCCTTGTCAGATCACAATTCAAGTCAGTTGCTAAACATTAAAAGAAGAAAACCCTTGTAGGATTTTAAAATTTACTTCCAAATGATCTCAAAGAAAATGAATATGGTGGTTTGGCCATAAAATGGTCGTACGTAGCGACCAGTTCTTAACCATCAAATGCTCAATTGTATAAATGAGGTTTAAAATTCGAGTCACTATGGATATAGACATGTGCTTAATGTTTTTTTTTACTTAGCATCTGCCCTTGGTAGCCTTAACCCTTTTTTCCAGACATTTGCTACTATTTTTAACATTATTTTGCATGTCCCAAATATCTCCTCACTGAACAATATCTGTTCTTGGATATTTTTATATGCAAGTTAAGTGATAATTTAAATAGACTCAACAAAGTGACCAGAAGTAAAGGGAGGGTGTATGAGGGAATATTTAGATGAAGCTAGTTTAGTAAAGAAATGCCCAATAATGCAATCTAGAACCTTAATATTTAGAGTTCACAGTTGTCACATCACTGTTGTCTTTACACTGCATGACTATCTGAAGTAATAATCAGTTGCTACTGTGTTCACATGCACAATAGCTTGGCAACAAAAGATTTACATACTGCATGACTGTTTACAATAAGTCGCCAACAAGTCAAAATCAATTTATAATTAAACTTATGCAAGAAGCGATAAAGAAATATTGCAATATCTGGCGCAAGGCTGGAAAGGTTGTCAAAATAGCGGCCTTTAAAAAGTTTGAATTACAAATAGTCTGCCTACTGATTTACAGCTTTAAAAAAATGTCCCTGCCGGTGTATTTTTTGGTCAGAACTTATTTCACACTGGTGGATTTTGAATTGTTGACAGGTCCAGATATTTAGCATGTCAAATATTTCACAGGCCTCTCAACGCCTCAGCAATTCCCTCAGATCCATTCTTTGGTAATTCAACACAAGCAGTGATATGCCTTTGATTTCAGGCCTTCTTCTGTGAGTTTGCAAAACCTTGGGCATGGAAATCAGGGCTAAAATCATGCAGTCTCATATAGGGCAAATATCACAAACAAAGACTATGCTCAAGCCTACCATCGCCAGGAAAGACCCATAAGACCTGAGCTCTAGCCCCAGCACCACCAAGTCCGCTACTGTTGCATACTTTAACAAGACCCTAAAACCTGTCTAATCATATTTGTGATATATTTATTTGTTTATGTTTAGCACATAGGTTAAACGGCATAACACAACATAGCTATAAGATAATTTGCAACATAAGAAGGAATAAAAAGAAAAAAGAAATATCCAAAAATTGCTTGTTTTCTTAATCACTGTTATCAGCTGTTATCATTTGGATTGTACTGTATATTTGTGTACTAAAATATGAGTTTGGGGTGTGAGTCTGAGCTAAGGTTGTGTTTCACTAATGTGTTTACTGTCTGTTTGTTCTCGACACAGACAAACGCAGAGTCTGCAAACATTACGCTCTGGAACAAATAAACAGGTGTTTTCGTCAAACGCATGCACATCCTTTGAGCTGCAGAACAAAAATAAAGTGTGGTGTGGGGGAAGGTTGGGAAGGAACAGCAAATAAAAGAGAATGATGAAAGGCAGGAGGACAGGTTTTAACTGTATGAGGATGTAGACGTGGGCCAAATGGCCTTCCAAGCATGCAATGTACTGGAGGCTAAATTAGCTTAATACTTCGGCAATTTCTGAAACACAAGATTACATTGGATTCAGTTAATCTAGATGCTTTTAACATTCTTATTGGAATATTTGGAATAATTGTCTAAAGCCTCAAAGGTTGAGCATTCCAGGTCTACCATCAGAGTTTTTTCAATTTTTAAAAACTTTATGATCTTTCTGGTTGGTTAAGTACAGTATTGAATTTGGGTGAATGGTTGGTTGAATTATTGATACTGTAATGGTGCAGAGTGAAACTTTATTGATAAACCATAGACAACATAATAGACACAAACGCTTAGTAAGCAGGATAGCAAACAATACTTCACGGTAAGCTTAGCATTATGCTAAGCTTGAATACACCACACATGACCTATGACCAGGAGAAGAACAAACAGATCAGTACTCAGGTGAGGCTGCCCTCTGGTTGTTGGAGGGAGGTAGCGTTACAGATACAATGAATGACTGACTTACTAAATTATTTATTTACTACTAAAACTTACTGACTCTGACTGATTATTTTACTGACTAAAAGTGGCCTATCGACCAATTAATATACCATAATAAACAATAACTGATTGATTAAAACTCACTGATTTGTTAGTTAAGTAAGTAATTGAATTGTTCGGTTGCTTGCTTTTTTATTTAATTAACATTTATATTTGTAGTATTTGGCAGACACCCTTTGCCAGAGTAACTTATATTTTTACTTACATTACAACTCAGCAATTGGGGGTTAAAAGCATTGCTCAGTTGCCCAGCAGTGGTAACTTGGAAGTAGAACCCAGATCTTCCAATTTATTTCATTGATTAGGTGATTGAAGAAATAAATAAAAACAATAAAATTAGCAACTCCTTGATCGATAAGAATAAAAAGGTGGCTGTGCACTTTGTTGAGTTGTTGGATTCATAGGCATATTGGTTGATTCAGTGGCTTAACAACTGTGACTGACTCACTAACTTACTTAGCTGACTTGTTTATTGATTGAACAAACAGAACACGTGTATTCCAGCAGCTATAGTGTGTGTCTTGCAGATAAAATTATGTAAATGAAATAGATAAAATACAGCTAAATTTTTGTTTTTGTTTCTTGGAACTCGGATACAGTTAGAATCTTGATGTTAGCGATTTTGACATGGAGTGACAGCCATGTTGCCAAATACGTGTGCATAATTTAAGCTTTCTGCAGTGACACCACAGAACAGTGTGACAGTGACTGGTAATATAAAAGTCTTGCACTAGATGTATCAGAGAACTTTTTTTTGTCTACATTGGTAAAACAAAAATAAAACAAAAGGCTTCCCTATCCACAAAAGTCATATAAAAGTTATAATCATTTCAGTCAGCCTTACATTTACAGCATTTAGTAGATGCTAAGTCACATCACTGAACAGCTCAATACTGGTACAATAGATTACAAAACAAAGCATAACAACCACAAAAACTGTCGAATGAGTAGCTTGAATCCTTTTTTTATGTCAAGTGCTAGGTATTTAAGAAAGAGGTATGTTTTAAATTTCTCTTGAAGACAGCCAGTAACTTTGCTGTTCTGACATTGATGGGAAGTTCTTCTGCAGGATTGTGCTAAATTACAAACATGTGCAGATAAATGATTGTCCATAGTTACCCCAAGGTTATGAGCAGTGGTCGAAAGGAAGATCAGCGAATTGTCCAAGGTGAATGACAGAAATTGACATGGGGATACATACAATACTTGATGAGGGGTCTATCAGGCGAGTTAAGTTCCTGGCAGAAGATGTTTGATGAAGGAAATAAAAAACTAATTGAGTGTTATCAGCATAGAACAATGAACCTGTGTGAAAAAAAAATGCCAAGTGAATGAGTAATGTGTATAGAGGAAGAAAAGGAAAGGACAGAGTATTGAGCCTTGTGGGATGCCAGTGAAGAGTCTGCGTGGATCAGATGTTGCTCTATATGTTACCTGATACAAACAGCCTTCCAAGTAGGAAGCAAACCACTGACATGCTGTTTCAGAAATACAGAGAACCTTGAAAGGTCCAAAAAACCTTGTGAATAACTATATCAAATGTAGCTGAACAGTCCAGAAGGATGAGGACATCAGACATTTTGATGATCTGGCGGCAAGCAGCTTTTCAGTAAACATTAGGAGGGCAGTCTCTTTAGAGTGAGCTGCTTTGAAGTCGGACTGGTTTGGGTTTAAAAGGTTGTTTGTGTGGGGAAGAGAGACAGTTGATTATAGACAGTACGTTCAAGTAATTTAGAGAGAAGTGATACCTGTCTGGGGTGGTGCAGTGGCGTAGTGGTTCCTCACAACAAGAAGGTCCTGGGTTCGATTCCCGGGCACTGGGTCTTTCTGTGCAGAGTTTGCATGGTTTCCCTGCGCTTGCATGGGTTTCCTCCAGGTACACCGGTTTCCTCCCTCAGTCCAAAAACATGTACATTAGGTTGATTGGAGATTCCAATTGCCCATAGTCTGTAATTGATTCTAAATTGCCCATGGTCTGTAGTGGTAATTGCCCATGTTCTAATGTGTGAGGGAGTTTAACTTAATTAATGTTGGTGGGTTTAGTTTGGTTTTCTCCCAGAAATGATTACCATGTTCATTCATCTTCTTTACCCGCTTATTCCCGGATCCGGGGTCAGGGGGTCTGCTGGAGCCTATCTCAGCGCACTTAGGGCGAGAGGCATGGGGTACCCCCTGGACAGTTCACCAGTCCATCGCAGGGCCACACACAAACACACACAAAACCACGCGCACTCATATTGACTCCTATGGGCAATTTAGCGTCACCAATCAACCTAATGCACATGTTTTTGGACTGTGGGAGGAAACCTGAGTCCCCAGAAGAAACCGGGTACTACTTGCTGTGAGGTGAGGGTGCTTACCACTGCGCCACCGCGCCGCCCGGTTACCATGTTTAGAAGCCAAAATATCTTCTTATACTAATTCATTATGCGTACTTGACTGCTACAAAAGTCTTGAATCTGATCAGTGCTTTATAATACTCTGCAAGGACCTCATACCATGGTCTGGCAATTTGATTCTTCCTGTGTGGCCTCATCATGCCTGGACACAGTTATCTTTTGTAATCCAGGAGACACCAATTAGCAGGCTGGAGACATCATAGAATGGAAAATGTTGGGGTGCTTTGGCAAAAAAATGGCACCACAAACGGCAGCAGAGAAAATGTTGTGACAGGCTGGCTGCATTTATGTGCACTTAAACTCTGCTACTCAATTGTGCTTTCCATTTAGTTCACCTCTGACCATTTAATGAGAGGGGGTCATGTATGGAAGTCACGGAAGGTGAGTATTGATGGAGCAGAGGGCAGCAACATACCATGCATATCCTTTAATTGGCCGCAGAAATAAACTGAGTAAAGGGATTTTTTTCATGGTTGCGTATCGTGTATACATGCCATTACTAAAAAAATCTGAACAATCCTTCTTTTGCAGACACACACACACAAACTAGATAGTACACTTGTACCTGGTTTATCATAATTGACATTTTCTGTCTCTCTCCTCAGGCAATTTTTTTATGCCAGCCATACCTATCACAGAATTCCTACAAGTTTAGCTTTATAAATTACACAACCTGCTAAAAAGCAGGCTTTCTTTTTTATCCTGCCATTTTGAACTTGCTTATCTTAACATTTTATTTCTTCTAACCGCAAACTCAAATCCACCAGCCTGTTTCATGCTTATCATGGACAGAATTGGTGGGCCACATTTCTTTTCCTTTTTCTTGTCTCTCTTAGACAAATAACTGCACTGATGTCTATGGACAGTTTCCTTTTACAAGGGTGTAGAATGTCTAGGCAGAAGGAGGTGGGAAACGTTTGTTATGGACTTGCTCATCTTCATGGGCACCCGTTGCTCACCCATGGAGCTATGTTTCCAATCACCCTGTTTGCTCTACATATCACTGTGTCTCAGTTTGTACTCCAGCTTTCATTCAACCCTAGATTTGATCTAATGTTACACAGTTCCTGCAGACTGTCGATTACCATGCCGGTGTATTTGGTTGCAATAAAAACAGCCGTAATCGTGCCATCATGGCCTCTTGTCATAGATTTTTGCTGTTGAGTAGGGTATTCAGTGACAATTACTGCCCTCTCTTTCTCACCGAACTCTACCACTCAATCTTCTGCAAATATTTTTAGAGCTTTGACCGTCGCTCCAGTCACAATGATGGTGTAATTGATTCCAAATGCCATTATTTCTTCAGCTTTGCCAGACTAACTAATTTTTAGTTGCAATTACATGCTGTATTTTTAGCCGGCACATGCTTTTAACGCCTCCCTACTCTGTTTTTCTCACACACAGTCCTTTCTCTCCTTCACCTGTCAGTTCTAGGGGTAATTTATTCAGGCTGGTATATGCAGGTATTGTGTGGGCGTGAGTCTGGCTGCCTATAATGACATACATCAAGGCCTGTGTTTTAAGGTTTTTCTAAATCTTTCTTTTTCTCTCTCTAGCTGTGTGTTCCCTTGCTTCTTCTCAGCAAGAATAGATCTGTTTCTTTAGATTGACCATCTTTAGGGTAATGCAACAAGTATTAAAGAAAATTCTATTTTGATGTGTCAAAATTATTAGCGGATGTTTGCAGCACAAGGTAGAACTTACAGGCTTTAGTTTATTTACTTTATTTAAAAAAGAACAAAAAAGCAAATTTGCATCTGCAGTCTGTAGTTAATGCAAACATTATCTGGGGATGGGTTGTTTGTCTATGTGTGGCCTTCACTAAACCCCTGTGACCCCCAGTTTGGGAATAAGTAGGAATAAAAGATGAATGAATGAATGATTATAGATTTAAGCTCAGATGGCTTACTTTTAAATACACACCTATGCTAATCTAAGGCTTTAGGCTTCTTTTATGAGAATTATGCTTGTGGATTATTAGCAAGTGTTCCGAATTAAATCTTTCATTTTTTTAAACCAGCGAATCAGCCAACCTTATTGATTAGCTTAATTTTTGTAATTTTACACCATAGCAGAAGAGTGATCAAAACAGTGCGTCAGTGGGCAGAGTATCAGATATTCCATAATTCTGTATGTTTGCTGCAGGCCTCTGCAGGAAAAATGACAGTGGTGCAGCCTAAACATTTAAACTCAGCTCCAGTAACGACCTGCTGTTTTACAAACCAATTTAAGGTATGGTTTTTTGAACTTGAGAGCTGTGTGTTCCGGTAAGATTAAGCAGTTTGGGGGTTGGGATGTAATTCATTATTACTAACACTAGGGGATGTGTAGCTATACATTACATGCCATAGAAGATAGCACAGTGTAGTAAGGTCTTTTTTATTCGCCACATGCTTTGGACTTTAATGTACTTGAATACTATTTAAAAGAATGTTATATCCAAAGATTTCAGTAATCAGCAATTTTTTATTTATTTTTGCAATTTTCTAATTCTAACTAGGTACATATCTTGGTATAATTACTGTACAGCTAGATGCAAGTTAGCTTCTACTTTTATTGCTATTTATTTTTTTACACTTTTTATACAGTAGATTTCGTCGTCACAGCAAGAAAGTTACAAGTTTGATTCCTTGGAAAGGGGTGTTTCTGTGCAGAGTGCGCATGTTCTTACCAAACTTACATGGATTTACTCTGGGTTCTACTGGTGTACAGTCCAAAAAGATGTAAATTAGGTTGACTGGTGATTCTAAATTGCTTATAAAAGGGAGTGTGAGAGTGTATGTGTGGTTATTTGCCTGTGTGTGGTCCTGCAAGGACTGGCGACCTATCCAGGTTGTACCCCTGCCTTTCACCCTATCCCACCTGGGTTAGGACCTGGTAGTGGTAGTGTCAAAGGTAAAATGTGCTGGGATAGATTCCTGAATTGAAAATAAGCGGGTGCAGAAGATAAATGAATGTATAAATGAATGTATGAATACATAGATCAACACACACACCTATGTTCAAATTCCGGGCTTAGGGTCTTTTTGTGCGGAGTTTGCATGTTCTCCCCGCACTTGCGTACTCAGGTACTCCATGTGACTGGAGGAATTGGTGACTCTAAATTTTCCACAGAAGCGAATGTGAGTGTTAGTGGTTGTGTGTATGTGGCCCTGCATGGATGAGCCCTCCAGGGTGTACCCCCTGCCTCTGCACATGATTTGGACTGTGGAAGAAAACCGGAGTACCCGGAGGAAGCCCACGTAAGGGCGGGGAGAACATGCAAACCTCGCACAGAAAGACCCCAAGCCCATGGTTTGAACCCAGGACCTTCTTGTTGTGAGGTGACTGTGCTAACCACTTCACCACCATGCAGCCCCCATGTATCATATTATCAGTAGCATAGATTTTGCCTCTGTCCTGATGGCTACAGATAGTTTTTTATTATTCTTGTTTTCGTTTAAGTGGGTAAGGAAGTATTACGTATACAAAAATGTACTTTCATTTATCTTTTATACCTGCTTATTCACCAACTCTGGGTCACGGGGGGTCTGCTGGAGCCTGTCCCAGCGCAAATAGGACGAAAGGCTGGGGTTATACCTGTGCTTAAATGTGCTTAAAAAAAATTGATATAAAGGAAGCAAAAGGTTAGACAGATAGTTAAGACTTAGGGTAAGTAATATAGTTATAGTGTGTGTGTGTGTGTGTGTGTGTGTGTGTGTGTGTGCAAGAATGAGTGTATGAAATATGCACTACTATTGAGTTTTCCTTCCATCAGCTGAGACACAGAATCAGTTTGTCTACTTGCTGAGTTCATCTGATATATTGCACAACATACACATACACTGCAGCTCTACATTGCCCTAAGCATATTTCGCAAACACAGCATTGTTTGTGCATTGAGTGCAATTTACATCTAACTGCTGTTAAAGTCATTTTTTTCTGACCTATAGTCATTTTCTTGGATGCAATCAAGTCCTTGAAATATTCCCAGGTACATGAAGGTGTTTACTCACTAAAACCTATTAAACAATTTCCTCTGAGCGAGTCAGATTTGATACATTTTCAATAAATGTTGTATGATGTTTTGGTACAACATGCTAATTTCTAGCATTTTGTCAGCTGTCACAGTTAAACAGTGCATAAATATGAGTTTGTCATTCTAAATACAATAAATTACCATTTGATGACTCTAAATTGCCCATAGGAGTGAATGTGAGTGTTGTTTGTCTGTATGTGGCCTTGCGATAGACTGGTGACCTGTCCAGGGTGTACCCCTGCCTCCCGCCCCATGTGCACTGAGATAAGCTCCAGCAGAATCCTGTGAACCCGAATTAGTTCATAAGCGGGTATAGAAAATGAATGAATGAATAATACAGTCACTTGTGTAAAGTGATTTTATTGTAAACTTTTAAACTCTAATTTCATTGTTATTTTTTATAAACCATCTTTGCATAGCTCACCTTGGAAGGTTGGGGTCAGAGCACAGGGTTAGCTATAGTACATCACACCTGGAGCAGAGAGATATAAAGGTTGTGCTTAAAGACCCAAAAGTGGCAGACTTGGGGTGGTAGTGCTTAAAGCGAAGTCATCTGGTAGTGGTAGGGCTCGAACCCGGTCTTCCTAGTCAACAATTCAGCTTTTTAACTATTTAAGTCAGCACTGCCTAATTTAGTATTGCCTGTATTGTGCTTGTTTGCAACTGTTTGAGAGGGCACAGTTATACTTTAGTCTACTGTGTAATTAAAAGTTGTTTTCCAAGTGTATGAAAACATATTATCCAACTTTAACTAGCTGCTAGTTAAATAATTTGACCAAGAAAATAGCACTATTTTTAAATTATTTATGAAAACCTTATAAAGCCCATAGAAAAATCACTGCTGGATCCCTGTTCTGGCTCCTTGACTGCTCAGTTATAAGAAGCCATCTTTGAATAGTGAACAAAAATGACATATGAATAAGGTGTGGTGTGCATTTGTATTCAGGCACCCTGTACTCTGATACTCCTGAATAAAACCCAGTGCAATCAGTTGCCCTCAGATGTCACCAAATTAGTTAGTATAATATAGAGTCCATAATATAATATAAAGTCCATCTGTGTGTAATTTAGTCTCAGTATAAATACACCTATACTGAGATATATTACTTATACACCTATAGATAAAGACCAAGGTGTTAACCAGACAGGTCAGGGAGTTGTGTAGATGCCGGTTAGGTTATTAAATATATCTAAAGCTTTGAACATCTCAAGAAGCACTGTTCAATCAGTCAGCCAAGA
Source organism: Sisor rabdophorus (assembly GCA_026260075.1). NCBI lineage: Eukaryota > Metazoa > Chordata > Actinopteri > Siluriformes > Sisoridae > Sisor > Sisor rabdophorus. The sequence continues at coordinate 10,386,743 of JAOTQW010000033.1, read as the reverse complement.
ATAGAAAAAAGTATGGCACAACCAAAAATCCTACCAAGACACCTTAACTGAAGGAAAGTACTGCTCAAAGAAACAGCCATGAGGCCCATGGTCATGCTGGTGGAGCTACAGAAATCTACAGCTCAGATGGAAGAATTTGCCTAGAGGACTACTATAAGTTATGTAAGTGTAAGTTATGAGTGGCAAAAAAGCCATTCTTGGGGAAAAAAAGACATAAAACATACCATTTACAGTTTGCCAAAAGCTATGTATGGAATGCAGCAAACATGTGGAGGAGGATGCTTTGATCAAATGAGACTAAAGTAGAACATTTTAGCCTAAATGCAAAGTGCTATGTGTGGCAGGTAAAGTAACACTGCGCAACAGCCTGAACACACCATCCTCACTGTGTGGTGATTGTCATGCTGTGGAAATGTTTTTATCCTTGAAAAAAAGGCCCTGACAAAAATGTATTGCTTTCAGTAGTTATTTTTTAAAATTGGTCTTAGGTATTTATTCATTCATTCAGTCATTCATTTATCTTGTATACTTGCATATTCCTTAACTCTGGATCTACTAGATTCCAGTGCACATAGGGAGAAAGGCAGGGGTACACCCTGGACAGGTTGTCAGTCCTTCGCAAGGCCACACATAGACGAAGCACAGAAAGACCCCTTGCTGGGAAATCGCACTTGGGACCTTCCTGCTGTGCTAGGCTTTATTATTTTATGATTTTGGCTAAAATATTGTAAAGTTATAGTTATGTAGATGAAATGCTTTAAGAATGTCCAAACTGGTTCAACCTAACAGAAAGGTGATAGCCACTTAAATGACTATTTCGTACAGCAATAGTGGAATAAAAAGTATTGCAGAATGCCTAATATATCGAGGCTATATGAGCTATAACAGCAGAATCCCTCATCTGACTCAATTTCTTTTAACCAGTCAGCAATTTATATGAAAAACTGCTCAATCACCATGTCTTGAAAACATGAGCATAATATGGTGTTTTTTGGTAACGGTAGCTCAGATATTTTCATTCTGGTTTGTTGATTAGAGGGTGAGGGTTCAGGCCCCACTATTGCCATGCTGCTACTTTAGTGGTCCTTAACTTCTTGAACAAGAATATGCGGAACAGCGCAGTAATGTTAATGTGATAAAGTCTTACTGACTTATGACTTCATGAGTTTGTATAGTTTTGCTTTCCTTGTGGTTTTACATTATTTGAGTTAAATCATACGAATAAACATAAGGTTTCTGGAAGTAATCACCCCAATAAGGGTTTCCATGTGCAATCGATGACTGAATGATGGCATGAATAATCCTTCTGACAAGTTTTAGTTTTAGTTAATGTTTGATTCTCAACAAAAGTGAAAAAATAATTAGTGTGGGTTACATTATCGGGACTAAAAGTGTTGTTCTTCCGCTGAAACTTGCTCTCATAGATATGAGCCATGTCTCCTCGGGGCGAGCTAAAAATGTTGGGAAAAAAACAGATGTTCATTTACAGCTGGCAGGATTAAGGAACACAGTTCTCACTTTGTCTGAATGTCATCAAGCTGATAAGTGAAGTGAGGAAAAATCATCTTTCGGGAGCCATTTTACCTAAAGCGGTCTTGCGCTTGCAGCAGTTCTAGAAAGCTGCTAATATTTAAGATAAATGTTTCATTTTAGCTGTTACTAGCAGAAAAAGTGAATAAGTACCATTGTTTAAGAAGTCAGTATATAGATCCTAAAACAAAAAAGAATAAAAAAAACAATGCCAACATGTGCCATTGATAGTTGTTACTAATTAGTTTCTATTGTGATTGAAAAATACATTAATACGTTAATGTTCCTACTAACATTAACCACTAAGTTTCTGAGCTACTTAGAGGATTCTGTTATATGTAGATAGTTTTGCTTTTTTTTTGCTTTAAAATAATAAACACTTAAAATAAATCAAAGTAATCAATTTGACAAAATTAGAAAAGTGTAACCTAATTATGTAGATTTAAACTTACATTTTTATTGAATCTTTAGATTTGAACTTAAATCTTTATTAAATCTTTATTAAATGACTTTATTAAGACTAATGATTTTATTAAAATTGATGCACAATTGTCATGACATGATTTGTGTGCTGAACATTATTATTGATTATTATTATTAATATAATTATTTTCATTTCATCTTCTTTTACCCGCTTATTCCCGAATCCGGGGTCACAGGGGTCTGCTGGAGCCTATCCCA
>JAOTQW010000033.1:10366417-10378266 GCA_026260075.1 Sisor rabdophorus | reverse complement strand
GAACATGCAAACTCCGCACAGAAAGACCCCAAGCCCGGGATTTGAACCCAGGACCCTATGTTGTGAGGCGACGGCGCTAACTACTGCGCCACCGCGCCGCCCTATTATAATTATAAAATTTTTTTATTCATTCATCTCCTATACCACTTATTCCCGAACTTTTTGGGGTCTGCTGGAGCCTATCCCAGCGCAAATTGGGCGAGAGGCAAGGGTACAACCTTGTGAAATTATTGATTTGTATAATTTACATACATGAGTTAAATTACAATTGAAAATGTCTTTAAACCAATTTTATGTTTATTCTTTATCCTGTCTTCTTAAAGCTTAGATGCATTTACTGGGAAATTAATAAAGAAAACAAATGACATAATGTGGAAAGTAAAAGCAACATTGATTTTATGTATGTTGGCTTAAAATGAAGCTAAAATTTGCACGAATGCATTTAGACATACACACACACACACACACACACACACACACACACAAAATGTGTATACACACACAGGTGGAAAAATAAGTGCTGGTTGGAATCGAGCTCAAAGGAAAGCTTGAAAGTGTGCAGAGACATCACACACAGGCAGCACTTCAAACAGATACATATAGGGGTCAGAAGCGAATAAAGCACTGGTTTCATGTCATCTGGATTGTGAAAGCAAAAAAGCAAAAATGCACAAAAGCTGCAAACCCAATCAGATATGTCAATCATACCAACATGGATGGTATGATTAGAACCAAAATAAAACAAGGTTGGCACACATGTTTATGCATACACTGCATACATCTATGCTCTACCCCATTGCGTTGTCATACGCTTGCTTGTGCTTGCTTGTCATATGCTTGCTTCTGCTGCATCCAACACACAAAATCAGCTAATCCTGCATAAATCTACTATTCAAAAAAATAGTAATAGCTGATTTACACCTTCATGCAAAAATATACTTTAATTAAGCATGTTTTATGTGATGAATCTGTCTGGCTTGCTGGATGGGTTGCGCTGCCAGTCCACCGGAGGGCAACAGCATGGCTTCCTTTGTTTTAGTCCATGTGCTTAGTGTTTGTTTATGTCTTGTCATGTGTCCCTCTCTATGTTTCATATTTCATTGGTTTTTGTTGATCAGGTAAGTCCCGTTTAATTGATTGTTTTCCATATTAGGTAATTATTTATACCTCTGTGTTTTAGTCTGGCTTTGTCTTTCTTTGTAGCGTGTCATGGTTGATTTCTTTGTAATCTTAGGTTAAAGTATGCTTCATGTTTATGTCCTCTTAATACCAGGTTAGGTTCTGTCAGTTAAGTTTTATGTTTTGTGTTTTGCTTGTTTGTTTTTGCTTGTTTGTTTATTTGTGTTATTTCAAATAAATTTTGCATCCAATCTTAAGAAAAACAAGATGTATTTAAAAAAGAAATGTACTTTTAATTAATGTATTTTTAAATGTATATTTAAATGTATAAACTTACAAATTATAATAATTTGCTGCAATAATTATTAGTTTCTTAAAGTATACTAAAACAAAACCATAGTAGAAAAAAAATTACCAAGGATTATAATAGCTATTGGTAGTTTCCCTAAAGTATCAAGGGCACATTGGCTATCACACTTAAAGTGATAATACCACCATTTCTTTTCAATATTTTTTTTATTTGCAAAGTCAGTTAAAATTGCATTTGTGGCAGACTACCTCATCCAGAGCAACTTACATTTATCTATTTTTATACAACTGAGCAATTTGGGGTTAAGGGCCTTGCTGAGGGCCCCCACTCCTGAGCAACTTGGTGGTGCTGGGAATCAAACTCTGATCTTCCAATTAGCAGTCCAACACACAGTCTAAACTATTACACTACCAATTTAGTTAAAAAGTCTTCCCTCTTCCTACATTTAGAGCATGGATTTTTGATAGAGTTAAAGTCCAGGGACTGAGATGGATATTAGAAACTCATTATCACATCATTTTAATGGAAATCATTAACCTCCTAGCAGGGCAGCTGGCTTTTTTGCTAAAATATCTTAATACTTACTGTGATTAATGATGCCATTAATTGTCATAACAAGCTATTGTCCATAAGCAACTATACAACCACAAATCGTCAATATTTTATAGTTAGCATAAGTTTTTTTATGCATTTTGTTTGTCAAGTATGCCAGAAATGTGCTATCCCACAAAATTAGATAAAATAAGATAAAAAAGTATGTTTTTCTGTTCACTAAAATAAAAAAAAAACGTTTTTATTTTGGAATTGAACCATGTTTCTTATAAAATAATTTATATGTACAAAAAAAAGTAAAAAACAGATTATGAGGCAAGTAGTATGTCATATGTTCCCAGGCATTAATCTACAACTTTCATCTGGCGTATACACTTTATTTTCTATGAGCCCACTGAATAGACAACAGTTATATTTTTGAACATGGCAGCAAGCAGAGATGCAACATTTTCTCAGGTGTTTAAAATAACATACTATATACATATAGTTAAAACTATTATGTCGTATATAAAGTTGCAATTTTTACATGGTGAGTGTAGTACATCAAATTTTATTCATACTACCCACACTAATACAATATAAATCTTTCGTCAGAAAGTACATTCTATGAATTCTCAAATGTGAGATTTCATACTCTACCATGGAAACATTCATTCATTCATTCATTTATTAATTCTTCATTTTCCTTACCCGCTTATTCCTTAACTTGGTGTTAACTCTGCTGGAGCTTACACCCTGGACAGGTAGCATTAACAATTCTATGTTATATTGTAAAACAAAATTGTGAGAGGGCTCGTGGAACCTTGTAAATGTCAACAGTACCCAATACTGACTTTTGGAAAAAATTACAATTACAAAATTACAATTACACCCATTTAGACCATATCTAAAATAATAAAATGTAGATTAGACTTATCAGTACTCATAATGCTATTTGATATCTGCTTCTCCAGTAGGAATTGTCAATGTCTGTGTACAATATAGGAAATGTACCATATCTGGGGTGTTCTGGATCACGTCCATAAAAGACTTGTACTCTTTGTCAATTTAAATGGATTTTTACATGGAACATTACACTGTAAATGGAAACAGACTGTGTATGTGGGAAGGAACCAGGAGTTCAAAAGAAAAAAGTAGGGGACACAGAAAAATGCTTACTTTTGGGACCATTATGGGACCTTAGGCAAAGTGGATGCAGATTTAACCAAGTAACCAAGCCAGTGAGGACATTAAACTAAGATCTAAATGGCATAGAAAAGGCTGTCATGGGTGTTTTCCCCATGACTTCCAGGACTTGTTGGGATGGCACTTCTATTATATTATACTGTTGATGCTGACCATACACACATATTCAAGCCAAATGCAAGGTTATTTTGTTTAGTAGTTACCTTTTACTACTACTACATATCCTAGGTTAGGCATTGGTTAGTCTGATATAGCCAGAATGACGGCAAAAGGTCTGCAAACCTTTGCTTTTTTCAATGGCTGAAGTGGACGTATGACTGGTGCAACCAATTATATTCTTTTTGTAGCACCTCCTTTCAAGGGGCAAGAGATGCCCCAACAATAACAACCTGGTAAGTGTCTGGTAAAACTTGCTTCCAGCATTTAATCCATCTTGATTATTGTACATTGTTAGTAACACCTTGTTGCTTTGCTTATATGACTATACTACATGATTTTTTTTTCATGTAGACGGATAAACAATGCAACTCTGGTCTTTTAAATAAACTGTCCCTTTTAACCAGAGGACAACCTGAAAAGTCCCGATTTTTCTAGCTAAGTGTTTCATATGCATTTTACGTTCATCGGTGTCTAAAGCTGGGACTAGCTATTCGTTGTAAACATTTTCCTGAAAAACACCCACCAAAGGTGTATTCCTGCTTGTTTTTGGGATTGGCACCTAAACTACCATGATTATGCTAAAATCCTTGTTCCTTACCCTGTTGGAGCCTGCTGCAAGTGCAATCAAAATTATTACCCAATTATACTATAGTAATGTGCAATTAACCATTTAGCCTCAATTGCTTGCTGCTTTGTTTAGGTAACAGACGATAGCCATGGGCAATTGTGAGCCAGTTAAGCAGAGAACCGAGGCCACACACAAATATCATTCCAGTCTCTTAATTACTTATTTTAATCGATCTGATACAAAATTCACATTTCTATTCTTTTCACTTTGTCTTGCTATGTTATGCAGTTTTTATGACTCTATGCTGTCTTTGTCATTGACTTAAATTCTGTTCTTTAACCACTTCTTCATGCTTGAGCTTAAAAATCTTTCAAAAATCTGTTAAACTGCCAACCAAATGAATATGGTTGAAGATTTGCTAAGGATTATGATATAAAATATTCTATCACTGTAAACAAGTCTGAAATACTAAGATTCTATCACTGTAAAAAAGTGTGAATTACTCTCACTGGCAGATTGCAGCTGTTAATAAAATCAGCAGAGACCATCAGGGTGACTAGTCAAGGTTACATCTCCTGGTCAAATACACACAGAACTCCATAGTCTGCTAAACAGAAGTGCAAATGTCCTTGGTCAACTTCCTCCTTTGCAAATGTACTGACGTGTACATCTGGGTCTAAGTAAATGCCCATCTTTTTTGTCCCAAGCCTTAAGCAGGGTTGACCCTTGAACCCAGGCCATGAACAGTCTCACTCTGAACACTCTGGTTCTCAAAAAAAATTCTGGATTCTTCTACCCCAATCTCTGTGCACCCAGTGTTAAGATTTTCCTGATGACCAGCAGCAGCTTATAACTGGCCTGCCAATGTAGCACTTTTTACCATAAACAGATAAACCTTGCACTTTCCAATGTGCTTAAGGTCAGACGTTTTTGATATTGTCTGGTGTTTTTTTTTAATGATTTTTGCTTTTTTAGAACGGTCGCATAATTGGGTTGCCATTTACCTATTTAAACTCTTACAAATCAAAATTTTTAAAATGTTGTTAAAATGTAACAGGATAACTAGGAAACATGAAAAGATGATAAATGGTTACAATATTTTTAAAGGTTTTTATGAGGTGTTTATTTTTAATATACTTTAACATTAATGAATTTTAGATTTATTTAAATATACAAATAGTACAGTAGAAAAAGGAAAAGAAGAGAATTAAATTTCTTTTTAATATTCCATGAGGTAAAATAAAAGAGGTTATAAATATGCTTATATATTTAGTTATCTGACTGGTCCATCAATGCTGATTTCTGCTTTTGTGTTTTGATTCCTGATCTCAATTTATTCATCTTCTATACCCGCTTATTCCCTAACTCAATGTCACTGGGGTCTTCTGGAGTCTATCCCAGCACACATAGGGCAAGAGGCAGGGGTACAACCTGGTCGCCAGTCCATCGCAGAGCCACATATTGACAAACAACCACACACACTTACATTCACTCCTATGGGCAATTTAGAATCCCCAATCGAACCTAATGTACATGGTTTTGGACTGTGGGTTGAAACCAGATTATTTGGAGTAAACCAATACAGGCACAGGAAGAACATGCAGGGAGAACTCCCCACAGAAAGAACAGGAAGACCATGCAGCAAACTAACCAGCTATCTCCCCACTTTCCACTATAAAACACAAAAAATTTAATTAGTCCTCTTGTCTAAATGGTAAATCAAGGTGAGCCCTGCCATAAGCGCAAAACTGGTTTTTTACTATTTGAATTCTGAATCTACATTCTCCTTACTAAAGCAAAAGTGTGTTTGTCATATTATCCAGACACATTTGATGTCTGTGCAGCTATACGCTTCATGTAGATGATTTACCTTGATGGTTAAAACATTCTGCAAGTGAATATTGTTTAAAAAATATCCCCTGCGGTCGATGCTTTGAAACCAAAAACGTTTTACAGTGCTGTTTTTCTTTTATGACCCATTGAGTGTGTTTTAGAAGCAGCGGCTGCTTTCTTCGCTCTTTCGTTTCCTTGTACAATTAAGATGACGGGCAATAAAACCTTGGGAATGCACAATGATCTCATGGTTTAGTCTGTAAAAGCGAAAAACCAAGTACGGATTGCCATAAAAAAATGCAGGTCCACTCTATAAAAAGAATATGCTAAAGATTTTTTTAACAGTATAGTTGTTTCACTTAACGTAAAAGGATCCTTTCAGTTTTCAAGATGACATCATAAATTCATGCAAACCAGAACCAGTATCTGTATATAAGGTTGGTAAATGTGTATTTTGCATCTTTAAGCATTTTGAGCTGTTTAAAGTGCACATCCTTTCAAATGTATTGACTTTATAAACAACTATTTGTCATGTCGATGAAATTAAATGTAGAATTCAGGCAAACAGAGGGACAAAAGATATACTAACAGCCTTCTGGGGCATGATTGCTCACTTCCCTTGATTTTGTTTTATACTGGCCTCATCCTTTTCTTCTGGGTTTTGGTCAGGTCTTACAGGTTTACAGGAGATGAACTAAAAATGATCTACAAAAATGGTCTTAGACAACTAATATAAAAGATTATACTATACAAAGCTTTAAAAAGGTTTTACACCAATTTTAAAGAAAATAAAGAATAAATTTTTTTCTAACTTTTAGTTACACTCTGAATAAACCCTGTTGCTTTTTCTATGACTTAAATAAACTGAAAATGGTCTTCCTGGTCTTTAAATAAACAACTAAGCACCTTAACCATTTTGCCACCACTGTCTCTTAGTGATACTGGTTTAAAAGTTTGCATGCCCAAGCTTTGCCAAGATATATTATCTTTTATTAATCTCCCCAGAAACTTGTCCTGGGCAGTGCTTTTCAGTCAATTAGGTGGCCATAATCTAAACAATATGAACATATCGATAGTCCTCAAAACTTTCAAGTTCACCCGAATTGTCTCCTTCAGATGTATGAGAATCATGCATCTTGAGACAATAAGAACCCAGGGCTTGCTGGTTTCATCCAGTTGGCTTGGTCTGGAAATCGATTGGAAAAAGCTGTAACCAGTGGTTGCATAAAGAGAGGGCAGTATTGGCTAAAAAGGTTCTGGGTTGTTGATAGGAAAATCAGCTGCACCACTTACCCCATCATCTGCACTAGGGGAGCTAAATCACGTCTGACCATGTGGTTTGACCTAAGCTGTGTTATGTTAACAAGAGTTTCACTGTGCAATAGGTAGGATAAAAATTTTAAAAATTATAAAAGCACATAATGGTTAAGATTAACTGGACAATTGTGGATTTATTCCCAGTACAACGAAGCTGCTGAAGTATTTAAATAGAGCTCTTAGGTTGTTGTGATCAAAGAGTTCAAACAGATCTGCAGTGCTTTTTGGTCCTCATTACTCATCTAATTGACGTTAAAATCATTCAAGGCAAGAAAGCACTTATCCCCTAAAATCACTGTAAGATCTTACAGATACCATATTTACCCCATGGCGTCATTGACACACTCTAAACAATGGTTTAGAGCTACATCACACGTTCATTTGCACACGTTCTGTAGTCAAAACATTGACAAATAGGCCAGATGAGTGAGTTGTAATCCCTGGAGAGTCTCTTTAAAGTAATCTAGAAGGGTGTGTGTTCAGTTTTGTATGGTCTGGCTTATCTTTAAAGAGAGATGCACACAGTTACTTTGTCAGCTGATTTACCAGACAAAATTACAGCACAAATAATACCTAGTGTGTATTTCAGTGGTGGAAAAGAAAAAATACTAATACTTTTGCTACAGCGCTTTTGCTACAGTAGTTTCTTTGGTTTTATTTAAGTATAAATAAATTGTTTTACTTGAGTGATTCCGAAATAAATTTACAAAAAGCTCAATTTATTTGAAGTTATTTAAAGTAAATTTATTTGCTTTTAAGGTGAAAGGCATTTGTTAAAAAAAAATATTAGGTTAAATACTGAGCCTATGACTTCTCAAGAGCCAAGTATTGTTTTTATTTTTTTTTAGAACATTTGGTAGTTCAGTTCTTTTTTCACTGTATGAGACTTAGGTATGTTTGGGTTTTATAAATTATAGCCATTTTATTTCTGTTTGTCAATTACAGATTTTGAATTAACTAAGACAAATAAACTTTTGAATATCAAACATTATGCTTTTGTGTCAACTGAATACCATGACCAGTATTGTAGTACAACCAACAGAATACATACAAAAGGAATTTTAGTCTATGGTGTTACTAGAAAATAAGTACTTTACATCTGTACACATTCACCTTAAACAAAACCGACTGTGTTTATGAGGATATTTGAACAATTCTGTAAATATTTGTTCTGTTTGTTCTATGTCTGTTCAAGTATAAAACATAAAATACAAATCTGCATGTACAGTTCAGCCCATAGATCCTGAATTGAAAGCATTATCTTGCACTGAATCTTTCTTTTGATAACATTTAGTATTTTGAAATGCAGTAACTTGTACAGTAACAAAATACTTATCTGTCTTGTTTGGGCCATATTATTTTTCAGGTACTTCTACTTGTACTCAGTTATTTCTCTAGTAGAAAACTTTTAATTTAGTAGACATTTTCAACCACTGGTAGTTTACTCTGAGTGCTATAAACTCTAGCTATCACTGTGTTCATAAATTCTTCTTTGAGCTAATCATTTGACATAGTCACTACATAATTTCGGCCTTTTTGGTCTGTTTGTGAAAACAGAAATATATTATATATATATATATTTTCTTGGGTCGAAAATCAAGGAAACAACTCTTTAATATCTCAGATCTAGGAATCTCTAGATGAAAGACACTAACTATCTATCTATAAATGTATATACATATAAGACCTACAGCGCTGAGTTTGTCTTGTGCTGCCATCTACTTCCTGTTGTGTCTGCGGCGAATGAATAGCTCAACAGTGTCGCAGACAACACACCAATCAAAGGATTTAGCCTACAAGTCCAAACGTGACCTTAGACTAAACATCGACTGTTTGTGTTTCAGGTGCTTTAAGTTTCTCTGAGGAGAAAGGCTGCAGGAAACTAAAGAAACACTGGAAAAGGTGAAAGGGATTTTTTTAAAGGAAAAAAAATAAGCTGACTCATATGTATAACAAAGTTAAAAGGCACTTTTACTTAGGAGATTAGAGTGGCAATTATATCCTGCTGACTATCTTACTTATTCCTTACGATATAATGAAATATACTGTATAATAATGTACTGTATAATCAAAATAGGCTGACATTTTAAATCACAACAACCAATTTTATTTTAGATTATTGGCCATAAAAACATCGCTATTGATTTTTTTTCTGATGGTTACCAGTACTAATAGTTGTAGTAGTATTATTTTTATTAAATTATTTTAATTATTTAGTTGGTTATTTCTAGATTGCAGTACTGATAGATAAGGTCAATTTGAAAGATAATTTCAATTAAATGTAATTTAATTTCCTAGCTTTATTTGCATTGATGCTCATCAGCATTTTTAATTAATTTGTTTGTTTTTTGCTAAATCCATGCTTATGAAAGTCTCAACATGATAACTCCTTGAAAAGTAGCAGTTATCAGTTAGGGGACCTTATAGATTGAGATAGATTGTGGAGAGAAAGTATTATGTATCTATTTATGTATTTTAAGTTTATATATAAAACAATTAAAATAGATTTTTGTTCATACAGTGCAAATGAAATGAACAAAAATAGATCCCATCCTCCTCATAATCTGTCAAATCATTCCATCTCTAATCCACACATTCTGTCTCACACAAACACACACATAGACACACACGCAAAGTGTTGCTCTCAGACACAGCCGCATTTCATCAGCAGAAAAGCTTAAAACGGGAAAGGCTGTGCAGAACTGATCCAAGAATACTGATTAGATGCTTATCAAATGCAGCCTATAGCTGCTAATCATGCATCAGACCCCTGGGCTCAGCCGCCTTCTCCTTTTCGTTTAGCTATATCGCTGACTGACTAACTGAGAAGTTTGTTGCTGTTTTTAGGTTATGAAGCGCAAAGATTAGAATTTTAATTATGGTTGGTTAATTCTTATAAATCATAAATATCACACATTTACACCAGTTTATATTGTTTATATATGCATATTCACAAGGATTTCAATAATGGAGTTTGAAGGAAGAAGTTTCAGTGTTTTGTAACTGGATCAAGTGCTTTTGTAAAAGGTGCTGAAGAAAATAATGACTTTTAATGTATTTAATAGAAAACTTCTATAATTGTCTCATCATCTTTTGTCATTATCTTATTATCTTTTCTTTTGTTACATCATAATTTTGTAGAATCATTAAAATATTTTCTTTTTTTTCATTATAAAGTGGAAAAACCCACACATACTGTCAAATTATTTTTTTTAATTTTTTTTATTTTTAAAATTCTGTAACATGCCTTGACTCATTAATTCACTGGCAATATTAGCCATTGCAATTACATTTAGGGTCCGAAAGTTTTAACTCCATATATCCAATACTTATACCTATACATATTTGTGTATATAAAACAGTGACTCAGCTGCTACACATTTTTTACTTTATATCTCTACACGGCATCTTATTGCGTGTTCCGGAGAAGTGGTAGCACAGTGGTTAAGGTGTTTTACTGCTAATTTTTGAGGACTTCCAGTACCATTAAGGACCCCTTAGCAAGGCCCTTAACCCAATTGCTCAATTGTCAAAAAAAAATTATAAAAGTTGCTTAGGCGTGTCTGCCAGATGCTTCAAATGTTTTGTCTACAATTACTGCAACATGTTTTTAGATTCCCTACTGGATCTAGTTCAGTGGACCCGAGTTGCAAAGCGCAAGGGCTAATTCCTTATCTCAATGCATGCACACGGCTGCACGTTCCGGAGCGTTCCCCAGACGAGTCATTTAGGCAGCTCTGTCATTCAGCGGCTAGCGGAAACAGACAGGCTGGGGTCAAATGCGCCAAACCGCACATTCGGGTCCATCAGGCAACACTTAGCAGCAAAAGTCATTAAGCCCATATGTGACAGAGCTTCCTGGTCTAGAGGCATTCAGCATCCAAGTTTTTTCTGGAAGTCGTGATGATAACAGCATTGAATTCAAGTCAATACATGTTTAATGGCCTTGATTTCTTTTGCATTCCACCAGAAAAGTGTTCACTTAAGGAAGTCTGGAGTCCTTTTTTTGAAGTGTTGAAATTACTGGGGTGGTTTGTCTGTGAATGCTGAGATAATCCACAAAACTTAAGAAAAGAACTGAAGTTGCACCCCTGATGTGTGTCCAATACATGCACCTATCCAACAAAGAACCTTTAAAAAGCTCCTGGCACTACATAAGATGTGTTTTTACATACTAAAAAATACTAAAAATGCTATGTAAGACAAGTTAGACTCGTTTCATTTTTGTAACCTCTTTCCATTCTCATTTTGTAGACCCACATGACAACCTGCTGACAAGAAAACAGCACTGCCAAAAGATGGCCTTGCAAATGTTCGCTTAATCCCTTCTCTCACTCCCGTTTTTTTCTCTACTGTGATTCCATCCTTTCACCTGCCAGTGACCCACAGCCGAAGACTGTTTCTAGGAAAGAGAACTGGCTCCAGTAAACATGCACTTACATCACACAAAGCCTTCAAGGACCAAACTTCAAAGGGTGACCCATCATTTTTAGGCATGTCACAACTTCCAAGAGAATATCTGGGTTTCCTATGATGGCATGGGCTGTTCAGTAGCTAAAAAGTCGTTAGAAACCCACCCTATTTTCTGCAAGTTTAAGGGCAACCAAAACTAAATTCCAGTATTTTAGTAAAACAGGAAGTCTGTGGGTCAGTACAAGAGAGTATGAAAAAGTTTTTATAATGTTTTCAGAATGTTTTTTTAAATGATATATTTCTGATGGATTTACATGTATTTCTAATACATTTACAGAATTTAGCAGACGCTCTTATCCAGAGCGACGTAAAAAAGTGCTTCAAAATTGATTG
>JAOTQW010000033.1:10315816-10348746 GCA_026260075.1 Sisor rabdophorus | reverse complement strand
ATATAAATGCTTTGTTCCTGACTCCCACTGTTACTGTATTCTTGTACTTCTCTTTTTGGATCTATTTGAAAAGATACTCTTTTTTTATGATTCAGAAATATATTAATCACCAAATGAATTTCTACAAGTTCTGTCTTGCAACCAAGGACTTGTTTGGTTACTAATGACTGGTAGCATAGTCTGTTTTTGCTGTGGTGTTTGAGAGGCAACATAGACAACAGGGGCCCTGTCTGTTCTTTCATCAGGTCTTACTTGTTCTTGAAATCATTCAGTTGGATTGATTCATTGTGTAACAGCCCAATTAAAATTCTTTGGTAATTGCCTAAAAAACAGTTTTAAAACATTTGATTAGTTGTGTCACAGTAACGATGGGGTTAATAACAACCTGATGCATTTTAATGCACGTCAGCATTATTGAAGATTATATCAATAATACATCTTGTTCTGTCTCTATATGCAAGGCAGCTCTACTGGGTCCTATACACTTCAAACTGCTGCCATGTTTGACACTTAAAAGGTGGTAAATTTTCTGCTAAACTTTTACCGATTAAACTTAGTCCCTTAGACAATGTAACAGTCCATTAGACCAAGGAATCTTAGTCCCTGGAACCAAGTAGCTTTAGTCATTCAGACCAAGTAACCTGGTGCATTTTCTCCCCTGGTTCGGTTCGTTTAGGCATATGTGAACACAGCAATAACGTTCTGATCCGCACCGGAATAATCATTCCGAGACCGCCTGAACGAGTGTAAGACACCATGCAAACTACACACAGAATGATGCCTTGATTGTGAAGTCACCTTGTGACTTGTAAGGCGACTGTGCTAACCGTGCTAACTGCCACTGATCTGCCCCTATACACAAATCAAGAACAATAAAGAAACGAAAAATGTAAATGTTTTAGGATGTTATATTTAGCATCTTTACATTCTCAACTGGTTGGCAAGATAAAGATGAAAAAGTATAGCAGGTTACTTTTACCAGCTGTCCACATGGGGTTACACTCACAAAGTGGCTGCTGCTAATTGCACTTGGCAAGTAATTAAGCACAAATTGATAGTCTAGTAGTTCTGGAAATGGTGTTTGTTCATCTGGACCCCATATTATCCAGGTCCCAAATTACTTAAATGGTTGAAAAAAACTTCACTACATTTATAATTGAGTTTTAGGTGAAATGCCAATAGTTGTTTCTACATTTGCAGATATCTTTTTTTATTCCCTCTTTCAGAACTGTACAAAGTAAGACTCTCAAGTTTTTAAGCTTGTTTAAATCTTCCTTGGATACAATTTGTGGTTACTGTTTTATTTAAGTCATTGGCCCACATTAAATAAATAAGCCTGCTAATTTAAAGTTGATTGCTATAATTAAGGCAATGTTGTAACTGGTTTTCAAACAGAAGTCCAGTTAAATTAATTTAGAAGGCTATAACAAGTTTAAATGTTCATGAATTTGTGCTTGGACCTCTTCCTGTTTGAAAATTCTCAATAAAAAGACACTTAAATCATTTGGAACACTCAAGCTGATTAAACGCCAGCCTTGCAAAGTTTCTCTATGTTCTGTTTAATTAGCATCAAACTATAAGTCTGGACAGATAGAGAGAGAAATAAAGAGCGATTTGCTGCCAGGACGTCATTACAAAGCAGGTTGAGTGAATGCACACTGTGTCTAACGTGGTTAAAGGGATCAGATCTTCAAAGCTGCCGTTCCTCATACCCAAAAGGCAGTGTTTCACCCTCACAGTGGTCATACCCAGCATCATATGGTGCAGCTGTCTGTGTGTGTGTGTGTGTGTGTTTTCCTGCCACTTGTGTGTGTTTTTTGAATAGCATTCAACGGAGCCACTTCTCAGTGGGTATCCAGTTTGTTTTGGCAATAGAACCTGATGCCTTATTTGCTTCTGTTTATCGCTCACTAGCAAATTGGGTAGATTTATATACATAACCATGGATAATCTCCTTTTACACCACCATTTTTAAATGTATTTTTGGTATTTTTTAGATTTTAAAAACATTTCATTTGTGATGATTACACATAGCCACACCATGAACCATATGTCAGTGTTAGGCATCCAACGATCTGTTCAGCTTTTCCTGATGTTTTGATCATCTGTCATCCTATACAGGCTTCTTCTTCACTTAATTATATAAAAAAAACAGAAAGGTGAGAGATTTATTCTGGGTTCCACTTGGACTCCCAAGCACTCACATTTGCAATATTTGCCACTAATCCTAAAGTTTGTTCCAGTGACTATAGGAGGAAAAGGAGTGCAGTAAAAAGGAAAGAATTATTTTTCTTAGCTTTAAAACATCCCTTGCGCAAGGGGTCCAAGAATTTAGAAGATTATTTATTGGCACATTCATTGCAAAGGCTTTCAAGAACTGTCAAATTCTTATCTGGGTGTAAAATTACTCATTAGCATAATTCTGGGATTGTGTTGTCCCTCAATTCATTTATTTATTCATTCATATATGAATATCTTTATACCTGCATGTTCCCTAGGTGGAGTCTATCCCAACGCACATAGGACAAAAGGCAGTGGTACACCCTGAAGAGGGCCACACATTGACAAACAACAACACACACTCAGTCCTATGGGCAATGTAGTGTCACCAATTAACCTAATGTACATGTTTTTGGGCTGTGGGAGGAAACACAACAAGAGCCCTCTTCTCGTTTTCTTGTTTAATAAATGTTTTCCTGTCACATGCTTTAGGAATAAAAAAAATTTTTGTAGTAATGTGCATGTTAGCTTGATTTTAAAATCAAAATCACCTTGCTAGTTGTTTTAAATGGCCCATTTCAGTAAGGATGAAAAAAATATTTCATGTCTAAATTGATGTGCGTAGTTATCCTTTTGTTGCCCCTGTTCTTAGATTTTTTTGTGTTTTATTTTATTGTACTTAAGGGCATATGTAAATTCAACCCAGGTGGCCCACTGTGGCCCAATCAGTTATACATATATTAATACAAGAGTACACGTGAACAAAAAAAGTGTAAAATGCAGATAAAACAGGTATTCAGTAATGTATTTAAAGATTTAAAACTTAAAAATGTTTTTGCAGTACTGGAGTCAGTGTTTCAAAGTTTAGGGGCAGCAACTGAAAGGGCACCACACAGCTTTAATTATGATAATAACAAAAAGAAAAACCTATTATAAGATCTGTGATAATTGGTTTGTTGTCATACTGTGTTCACCTGTTGCGTGTTTCATGCTTAACTGGTTTCTTTATTTAGATACTGTTGTCTCATAGTAATAATTGGCAAGTCTTAACATGCATTTACATCACTGATCTGACCATTACATTAACCTAAATTTATCAAGAGTTGGTTATGTGACAAAAAAATGTAAAACAGTTTTGAAGATACAGTCTTTCTTGTTTAACTTGTTAGTAATATGTATGTTAGTATTTTTATCTACTAATCTAATATATTTCATATATAAAAATTTATATAAGAATTTGATATGTTTATATATAAATATTTGCTTCCACAGTTCAAAAACATGCACATTAGGTTAATTGGTGACTCTAAATTGCCTATAGGAGTGAGTGTGTGTGGTTATTCATCTATGTGTTGGACTGGCAACCTGTACGTGGTGTAGAAGATGAATGAATAAATGAATGAATTTGGTTGGTTTTTTTTTTTCATTTTATATCTGCATTTATATAACATATGTGAATAGACTTTGTCTTGTCTTAACTGAGACTGTGCAGACTATATCATTCCATTAGTCACCAATTAAACACAGCTTATTAAACGCCTTGGGAACAATAAATACTATACCAATAATGCAAATCAGGTTCCAGACATTTCACCAGAATAAAAGCACAGTTAAAATTTAGTAAGGAAAAATATTATTTTTACACCACATTTCTCCATTTAAAACTGATTTTTAAAACATTAAAAGTAAAATAAATAATCTATGTTGCATATGTTATCGGTGATATTTTGGCATAAGAAAGAAAAGTGGCACATGCTTAAGCCCCTATGATATTTGTGTGGCTGCCCCTGTCTTTGATACAGTAAGTATTGATTAGTGTATGTTTATCATATCTATAATATTGACTATAAGGCAAGAGTTTTATTTTTTTTTTTTAAATCATTATTGCGCAATGTTTGATGTTTCCATAGTGCAGAATTTTTGTCCTGCTGTTGAGTTTGATATTATTTGTATGGCAACTTTTAACAGTAGTCACTTTCTTATTTGAGCTGTTTATTTATTTAATACAAAGCTAAAAATTACATTTATTGTAAATATAATTATAGATAGCAGGCAAGACAATATTCGAAATTGAAACACATGTTTCTTTGGATGATAGCTGTGTGTGATTATAAATAAGGTCTTGTCTACAACAATATATAATTTGTGTTTGGGGATTTTGATCTAGACGACAGGACTGCAGGGTTTTATGCTTATTTCAAAAGACAAATTTTATAACATACCAACAAATCCTTTATCCTTCATTCGGTTAACCTTCTAATAGATTAGAAAGAACCTGTAGTGTATTCCAAGGGACTAAGAGCATATGGCAGGGGCATAATGGATACATGACAATCTACTTATAGAACATCATCACACAGAGAACTATAGTGCCTAGCGAAACCCTGAACAATATAAGAAATTCAGAAAGATTTTAACGAATTCTTTTGGTGAAACCAGAATGAAAATTGTCACTGGTAAACAGAGTGAATCATGTTACACGGTTAAAATACAGTCCATGCAAATAGAATAGCAGTATAAAATTTTAACATTTGAAGCGTTTCTCAAGGCCACCGCATGCTGTGTTTACAAAACAAACAGTAAGACTGAAGCTAAAACAGACCAATTCTTTGCACTTTGTAAAACAAAGTCGCTTTCATTACAATTCCTATGAATTTTACATGAGATCAGGTTGCAGTGCTTTAAAATTCACACAAGAAAGCCTGATATAAAAGGTTGCAAGCAGTTTAGTTAAGCCTAAAGGCTTATCAAAGTTATCAGTTTTATCCTTCATTTGTCAAAAAAAGCCCAATGCATATGCGTTTGCTAAATATTATAATATATACTGAATCTTTTTTTTTCATCACATTAAGTCATGTAGCATGTGGTATTTGTTGAAAAATTGCTAAAGATTTAGATAGACACTGAAAGTTTTCCAACTGCATACCAGTGATCGCTCTATAAACAACCACTTTGGGTAGACAAAAAAGTCTGAATCTTCTGCTAGCTTTTTTTGCTTTCTTTCCTCTCTGCATTTTGTCACCCTGCTCTTTTTACTTTTCCCAGTCTGTTTTTTGCCACCCCCACCCTTTTTTTCTTTTCCTCCCATATGTTGCTCTGGTTAGTGTCATTATGTGCCCGGGTCGTGTCATCACAAGGTATGATTTTGCCTCTGCGAGAATGAACCGAGTAATTGAGCTGGACAGGGAGGGAGACGGAGAGAAGTGGGAAACAGAAACGCCTGTAATCTATTAGTTTTGGCTGTAGTCAGTGGATTCTGGCTTTTGTAAGCTTAAGCAAGTAATACATGAACTTGCTATTGTTTCTTTATCTATCTATCTTTTATTTATTTTAAGGTTTGCTCAACAAGTAACCGACAATCAAGCCATCTAACTTGCATGCTAGTTCCTATGTAACTGTTGCAAAATAGGACATGCTTTTAACTGTAAATCCATCTGTATATAAGGACATTACCATTATTAAATGTAAATGGAACTAGTATTTTTTTAAACTAGCCGTATAGCTTATAAGTAAATTGAACTGATTCATTCATCTTCTAACCAGCTTATTCCTTAGCTCAGGGTTACAGGGGTCTGCTTTCCCAGTGCACATAGGGTGAGAGGCAGGGGTACACCCTGAATAGATTGCCAGTCCATCGCAGGGCCACATATAGACAAACAACCACACCCACTCACATTTACATTCACTCCTATGGGAAATTTAGATTCACCAATCATCCTGTACATGTTTTTGGACTGTTGGAGGAAATCGTAGTAACCAGAGGAAAAGCAACTACGGGGAGAACATGCAAACTCCACAACTTCTTGCTGTGAGACGAACGTGCTAACCACTACACCACGTGTCATCCAGTAAATTGAATTGTGTGTTGTTGTTCATCTTTGAGATGGACTGGGAACTGTCCAGGGTTTACCCCTGTCTCGTGCAATAAGTGTGCTGGGATAGGCTCCAGCAGACCCCAGTGACCTTAAGTTAGTGAACACGTAAGTTTAGAAGATGAATAAATGATTAACTATAGTTCATATTTACACAACACCACATTTTCTTTTTAAAAGTGAATTACATAAATATAATAATATATATGCTGCAACTATACTTTGCTGTACTTAATTTACCATTTTTACTCTACATTCTACTCAATTCCACTTTCTCCACTCTGCCTAAATTTATTTGACTTTATCTCAGCCTGCTTTGGGCTACTCATTTTGACTTTACCCTACTTTGGCTCCTTGACTTTACTCTGTTTCACGCAACTTTTCTCAACACAGCTCAACTCAACTCAACTGTATTAGTTTAGTTCAGACTTCACTATATTTCACTCTTTTTTACTTTTTGATTGAACTGACAATAAGATTTTTATAATTAAAGTGAGAAAAGAAAAATTAGCTTATTGACTATATACACTAAATTAGGTTTGCATTATCATTACTGTATATTAGTTATAGTTTAGATTTCCACTACACCTACATTTGCTTTTAAAAAGTGAAATTTAAAAAAGTAGTAATTTTTTATACCAAACCTTATTCAACTATACTTAACTTAACTCACTTTTACTTTGCTGTACTCCACATTACTATGCCTTACCTCGCTACTGTACTATATACTTTATTTTGCTTCAGTCTACTTAACTTTTCTCCACCCTAACTTACTTTACTCTACACTACTTAAAGCTACTCTGCTCTACTCCATTTGGCTCTACTTCATACTACTTTGATTAATTTGATTTATTTAGTGCAGCCATATTCTTTTTGATGATTTGTTACATCAAGAGATTATGCCATAAGTGCGGCACGGTGGTGTAGTGGTTAGCTGGTTTGCCTCCTCCTCCCACAGTCCAAAATAGGTAGATCCTACATTTTCCATAGGAGTGAATGTGATTGCGTATGGTTGTTTGTCTATATGTGGCCCTGTGATGAGCTGGCGACCTATCCAAGGTTTACCCTTGCCTTTCACCTTATGTGCGCTGCCATAGGCTCCTGTGACCCAGAGTTAGGGAATAAGCAGGTTGAATGAATGAATAAACAATGCCATAAAAATATGCCTAGCAACAATGCCAATTTTTTGTTGTTTTATATGTTTTTATGTGTGTTTTTTTGCATAGTGTATGTGTATGCTTTAATTATTTCCATGTTGAATCAAACCTTATATTATTATTTTGTTGTAGCTCTGGATTGTTAACCTGATTATTGTTTTGCTTTTTGCTGCTTAAGCAGAAAACAGAAAGATTCATACACTCTGATATTACATTAGACTGCCTTTGGCTTTGATTACAGCATGCATTCTCCAAAGTATCATTTTGATATGCTTCTACAATGTCACAAGAACTTATATTGATGATGACACAATCAGATGACTGTGCACAGTCTTCTCCAGCACATCCCAAAGATCCCCAATTGGTTTAAGGTCTGGACACTGTGGTGGCTTTATGTCTTAGGCTTCAATTTTTGAGTCTAAGTTGAGTTTAAGTAATCCTGGCATTGTCATCTTGGAATAGGCCCATTCTATCAGAAAAGAAAAAATCCATTGATGGAATAACCTGCTCATTTTGATATATTCAGGTAGTTCGGTGACCTTATTGGGCAAGTAACAATGTTAAACGTGATCATAGTGCTGTCCGTACAGGCTTGTACAGTAGGTATGATGGTGCTCTTTTCTTACATGATTCTCCCATCACACAGGGTATATCTGGACTTGTAATCAAAGCTTTTTTTCCTAATTAGCCTCACTGATACGTGGTTTTCTTAAGACTGCACGGATCTCTTGAGTTTCCTTAACATCTATGTATGTGTGTGTGTGTGTGTGCGTGTGTGTGTGTGTGTGTGCGTGCGTGCGTGTGTGTGTGTGTGTGTGAAATGCTCTAACTTTTACTGTTAAACACAGCCGTGAGCTCAACTTTTGCTTTTTACCAAACTGATCACGGCCATTCAAAATTCTTTTCTGTCCAGATTTCGTTCTCAAAGATGATGGTTCCTCCTTATCCTTCTAGTTTTTTTATTAGACACTTATTAGATCCTTTTGAATCAGATTTACATATTTCAACAACAACAGAATGTGTCTTCTGACATGGGTATTTAGGAAAGTTCAAGAGAAACTGCTCACTGCATCAGTTAAGTTTAAATAACTAGGGTTAAAATATAATTCAAATTAAAACATAAATTTAGTTTTGTTTTGGTCAGGCAGAAAAAGGACAGTGTATGCTGTTAGTCAAAAAAGGAAAACACGATTGGTTGATAGTCAGTTTATATGCATGATACACAATTCCTTTACAGGATATTGTTATTCATTCATCTTCTATACCCGCTAATTCCTGAACCTTTCGGGGTCACAGGGGTCTGCTGGAGCCTATGCCAGTGCACATTGGGCAAGAGGCAGGGGTACACCTTGGACAGAACGCCAATCCATTGCAGGGGCACACACACACACACACACACGCACACACACACACACACTCACATTCACTTCCATGGGAAATTTTGAATCACCAATCAACCTAATGCACATGTTTTGGACTGTGGCAGGAAACCGGAGTACCTGGAGGAAACACATGCAAGCGCGGGGAGAACATGCAAACTCCGCACAGAAAGACCCCAAGCCTGGGATTTCAACCCAGAATTTCAACGTTCTTGTTGTGAGGCGATAGAATTGCTATAAATTATATACTGCTTCTAAATGCAATCTTTAAATATAATGGGTTTATACTGACACACCAATCCAGCTATCCAAGACAACAGTACACACAAGCTGTTTTGTCTAGTAAAATTCGGCAGTTCTGGGCTATGCGCAAATGAAAATGACCAGACTCTCTGTGGTTTATTTAAAATCTGACTTGTAAGCCTTAAATCTGTGCTCTGTGCCTTACGTTGCTCAGGCTCGATTATACTCATTTGAAGCAATTTGTAAACCACTTGTTTGCACACACAAGAGAAAAAGTTTATGCTGCAGTCCAGATGGCTGAACATGCAGCTAAATAACACATGTTTTTTTTGGACAGTTTCTAATTAGTTGTGTCTTCAGGCAATCAGAAAACTGATGAACCACTTCAGTAGTGTTCGACCGGTGATCAGAAGAATCACAAAATTGTCACTGCTGGACAGTTAAGTCCTTAAAACTTAACTGCTACAATGTATTAATGAGATAAATGTTATTTTGTTTTAAATAAGGGTGTCTGTCAAAATGCAATAAATTAAAATTCAATTTATACGCAATTCAATTCCACCATTTTGTTTCTATAAAAGAGCAAAATTCCGTTTTGTATCCTAAGGAATATTGTGATCAGTCAAGCAGTGCTGGAAGATTTTAGGGATGTGTGCAGTGCATGAAGTAATCAATGGTCTTTCACAGTTGGAGCACATTTATTTTAGGAGCATTTGTTTTGAAATGCTTTTCTGCTCACTGTGGTTGCAAGTTCTTGACAGATTTACTATAACATTAACAACAACATCAATCCAGATCAAACAGGTTTGATTTGTCTTATTTGTCCAATCAACTGATCATGTAGCAGCAGTTCAAGGCAAAGAAACAAGCAACTACAAGTATAAAGCTTTAGCTCACATTCACACCAAACATTAAAAAAGAAAACTGGGATGTGGCCATGACAGTACAGCTAATCTACCAAGATTATCATGCACAACAGCCACTAGTTTTTGTCGACTGTTATCAGCGCAGGGTTGGTGTGGGTGCAGATTTTTATTTTGGCAGAAAAGATGCCACACTTAACAACATCAACAGCCCTTTTGGAAAAGGCTAAACACCCCTATTTTAGAGATTGATGTAAAAAACAATCATCACACTATGTTGATAAGAAACTAAAAAGAGGAATGTAAACATATTTAGTTTGACTAGTAGGCTAGTATAACATAAAATAAGCATTTACTGTGAAAATACAATCTTGAGCCAAATGGGCTCCAACAGCCTAACCGTCTGTCAGACAGAAACAGGAATCTCAAGCTATACTGGGATGTATAATGAAGCAGAACAACTTGTTGAGAAGAATAATTGCACTTAACACAGCTCTACTAAGAAATGTGTGATAATAGCAATTAATAACCACATTAAGAAGGTTCTCCAGGCTGTTATGTGCCCTGAGATATTTTGAATGTCTTGTAGCCCTGCACCCTGTCATATTTGTTTTATAGATCTGCCTTTATTTATGCATTCTTTTAGCGTTTGCTCCACAGGGGGGTACAGATGGCATTGCTTCAGTGGTAAGCATTTTGACAGAAGGTCTTCCAGCATCAGCTCTACCAGTTCCTCTCTTGCTTTTCTTACCTTTTTTCCCTCAATCACATCAGTCTATTTTAGTTTTGCAGCGATCTTTTCTCACCAAAATGATTGCTATTTTTCTGAAATGGTAATCTACATTTACTTTATATAAGATAAAAACTTTGTTCTAGAAAGGTTCTAGTCCTGTTAAAATGTCCTTGTGAAATTTCAGCTCGTATACGGTGTGCCACAGACTTTTAGGTATGCTCAAGACAGGGTAATTGGCCCCATTTTATTCTAGCCAGAGCCAGTGCTCAACCAAAGATGGCACTCGTTCAAAAAACAGTTTGGCAGCTAACAGACCCTGCTACTTCACCAACATGTGACTGGAATTGCTTTTGATAAAGCCACAATTTATGCCCATACCTTAAATGAATGTTATTGACTGATTAGTTGGCGTAACTGGTACACCCTCACACTTATTTTTTATATATTTTAATATGTCTTAAATTTTCATGTTGACCTGATAGGATGGAAAGATTTGGTCTTTTCTGTGATCACTACTAAATGGACATATTTAAAAATCTTTAAATAACCAGAACTCAGGTGTAAAGAACTTGTACGCTGTATCTTGTTTGACAGCAGCAAGGTTTTAGGGTAGGTTTTAAAGCAGAATATGCACACCAGGAATTTAATTTAAGTGAAGAAGCACAGCACAGTTCCCGATTGGGCTTTGGCTCTGGCAAGCTTAGGGAGTTCTTCCAAGAAGTTCCAGCTTGCATTTCTTATTGGACTTCCTAGTGGATCTTGAAGTTTGTTTTCTTTGAACCATTGCCCAGTTGTAAATGGCAACTTCTTTTCAGTTTCAGTTTTTTTTTTATCCCAGGCACATTTGTCACATTTGCTTCTGAAAACTGTTGTGTTATGACTTGAATCGATTTTTATGCTTACCAGCCCATCTGGCCCTGTGTTTGTTGCATTTTGGAAACTTCTTATTGCCTGAAAAAATTCATACATGCTGGTCTTTACACTAAATTGTGCAAAATAAATTAATAAAATAAATAAACAAACAAACATGCTGCATGCACCAGGTTTAAAGCACAGTTGCTTGCCTACAGTGCCAAAAGCAGAACAGCACCCTTTTACTCCCGAGCTCTTATTAGTTCACACTTTGCAACACACTCACACAAGCTCCACTCGACTGGTCCCACCATCCCTCAGGATAATTGGTAGATTAGCCTCGAGCCTTTTCCCTGTTTTAGCACCAAGTTGGTGTAATGACTCCTATCAAGGTCAAACAAGGCTGAGTTACTGGCTGTATTCAAGAGAGGACAGAAGACTTTACACTTACATTTGCATGTCATTTTTTTGCATTGGCAGGGGCCTGGATAATGTAAATGCCCTAGAGTATATGCTATTTGTTTAACTGATCAATTTGGGTTTAAGGGCCTTGCTTAAGGGCCCAGTGGAGGTAGTGCAGAAAATTGTACCTACGCTTTTCCAGTCAGATGTTTATCATCTCAATCCCTCCTTATATACCCAGTAAAAAAAGCAACTTTTTATAAAAGTGGTGTTTTTTCAACAGATTTTTTGGATATTCCATAATTGTGATCCAGGATTTAAATATTTATTAATAAAGTACTTTTGTAAGTCATGTTGCCTAATAGTGTGTATGTACAGGCAGATAATGCTTTCAATTTGCATTCATGCAAATATTCTTCATGCAGGTTCTGTCTAAAATTGTTCTTGGTTTTTCAGATCTTGCATTGAATTATATACTTGACATTATATATTTTTCTATTTGAGAAAAGGGAGGCAAAGCAAAAGAACACTGCAGTACTATGATGGATGTCACTGACCCGGTGTTCAATATTTTGTGTGTTAATAACACAACCCTCTTGTTGGAACTGTCATCGCTAACATATGGGAAAATAGATTTTCTCCATTTTCCACATAACTGCTGGATTCCTCCTCAGTCCCTCCTCACTGTGTGTGATTTATACAACCCTGTCATGAGCATTCGGTCCTTGTGGTGAGATATGATGATCTCTTCTAATTTGAATGTTTTGTGTGTGAGGTTGATAAAGTGTCTTATAAACCGACTAAAGTGTCGACTACTATTGAGCTTGAAAATTAGCTGACCTAAAGGCTGTTTGTATGTATATGTGTCCTTGGTGTGTTTGCAAACTTATGAAAGAATTTATGGACCCAATCCAAATATTTTCTTTTTTTGTTTCTCTTTCTTATCTTTCTTCTTGCCCTTAATTTTTATCCTAATGAGGACTGTGGGCTCTTTTAGGAAATTAGCTTTACTATATTACTTGCAATTATTTAGTAATTATTTCGTTATTTAGTTAAAAATAGTGGAAAAACACTAACAATAAGATGGATGGATGGATGGATGGATGGATGGATGGATGGATGGATGGATGGATGGATAAATGGATGGATGGATGGATGTAGGAAAGAAAGATAAAAGAGAAAAAGATAGATAAGAAAAGACACAGATGGAGATAGAGAAGTACAGACAGACAGACAAAGAAAAAAGAAGCAAGAAAAAGGAGAAAGAAAGATGGAATAATTGAAATATTAAATGAATTAATTAAAATTACAAGGAAAAACAAACTGAAATAGTGATGGATAGATTAAAAAAAGACATATTGACAAACAAAGGAAAAAACTGATTGCTGGATGGATGGATAGATGATTAGATGTGGGAAAGAAAACTAATTAAAGGAGGAAAAGTTGAAAAAAGAAAAAAAATTAACATTAAGAAAAAATTTAAGAGACGAAGAAACTAAAACATGGACAGACTTAGTGAGTGTGGCACTAAGTGAACTGTTTAAAAAAATGGACTGACAGACACACAGACAGAAAGGAAGAAAGGAAGGAAAGAAGGAAGGAAGGAAGAAAGAGTTTATCTTTTATCTTCATCTTTTATCTCTTTCTCTCTCTATCTTTTACTCTCACTCTCTCTCAGTCAGTCTGGGTTGTTGAGATTCACTGTGTTTGTAACACTATTAAGTGAACCTCATTATCTTTGCCATCTCTGTCATTAATCAGAGAACAGAGTAAAATGTGTGTCCAACACCCACACCAATCACACACTCTTTATGTATTATATTCTAATACAACACTAACGCAATAGACCCACTGCAGCAACAGACAGCGGGAAGTAAAGGGGGGGGTTGTAGAGTACTGAGGCCTTTTCAATATTAACATACTCTCTCGGAACAGGTTACTAAATAACAATATGTCATTTTTTTTAAACATTTATAATTAGATTTTATTTTGCATGTCGTATATTTTTGTATATATTTTCTTCCTGTTTTTCATTAGCTCTAGATAATAGGGCAGTCGTGGCATAAATAGTTAATCCAAAACACAGACACAGGTACAAGCCCCACCACTTAATTAGATAATTTGCTAGATAAGATAGGGTCATGTGATAAATGTAGAATAAGTAGATTTATCTTTACATTTTTGGCATTTGGCAGTTATACAGATTGACTTATATCTCTTTTTTATATTCATTTGGGCAGTTAAGGGTAACAGGCCTTTCTCTGGGGCTCAGAAATAATAGCTAGTAGTTCTGAATCTGATTGAAAGATCAGCAGTTTATGTAGCAGTTTACATCAGTTAAGTTGAATTCAGACGCAACTTTTATGTTTGTGTGAGCAGTGGTGGCTCAAATGCTCAAGGCTTCCGGATATAAACCTGGGTTTAAGATCCACCACCTCCAGGTCCACCACAGATTGTTCCTTCAGCTATACCATTAACCCTTCCTAATGCAGGGGCTGCTGTATCATAGCTAACCCTGCGCTCTTACCCAAACTTACTAAGATCGGATATGCAAAGAGAAACATGTATTTTGTCGGCGTATAATCATGTAGGTGACAAATAAATAAGTCTAAAAAATTATTTTATTATGTTGGTTTTATCTGTTTAATACAGCTATAATACACAATTAATTTTGATTTTGTGTATTTTTGTACTATGCAGATATGTCAATAACTACATACATTTGTATGACTATACATTTCTAAAACTGTACTCAATTTCGAAGAGTTTTGCATTGTTTAAAAATAACAGGAGGCTAAATCCCTTCTATGAGGAGACCACAGGGAAAAGTGTAGTCTACTTTATCTGCCTAAATCTGCCTTCACAGGGCTGAATGAGCAGGATTAGAGCTTAAATCTAAAGTTTTAACACTTGGCTTTGTGATTGCAGTTTGGGCCTGAATTCCTGAAAAAATCCCACAATGTAGAAACGGATTTTGAGTGGTGGATGAGAATGAAACTCAGCAGGCTTTAAAGATTTTTCAGGACTTGAGGTTGCACCAGAACTCTCTAGATGGTTATTGTTGAATAAACATATACATTCAATTTTAATTGTTGTATTTTAATTCAACCCTAACCAAGAAACAAAAAAAATATGTATTATTTATTAATACACACAACCTATTATTTTGTAATTATTATAACTATGTGTAATTTCAGTTATTGGCTGTATTATAAGAGTAATTGTTACCTGTTTTTTATTAGGATGCACCATTTGTTATCCTGTGATCACCTGTGCTATGATTGGGACACCTTCTTTTATCATTTTAACTTTCTTCCTATAAACTCAAATATCTTTAAGCCTTAGTTCTTACAGCACTCTTGTTGTTTTTACACTGCAGATGTAGTTCTAGCTCATGATTATGTAATTTGTATATTATTACTCTGTATGTCTCATGCTGAGATTACGGGATTTGCTCGACTTATACAGGTTATCCATTTACATAATCATAAACAAAATTATTATATTAGAAGTGTGTTAATAGGGACATATTTATTTAAACAGCCACATCTGGCCAATCAGAATCCAGAATCAGACTGTAAAAAGGCTAAGCTAGAAAATACGAAAAATACACAACCCTGGATATTTCACTGCTATTTTTTTTCTAAACCAAGTGTTAATTTGTACTCCCTCTACCCCCCCCCAACACCCCCCCGCACACACACATCTTTTTTAGTCTACCCACTAATTTCAAACGTATTTCCTGAGTTCAACTTTCAAGTTCTTTCACTTTTTTCCCCTCCCTCTTCTCACTTCCTCTCAGCATAGCGCCCAAAAACATGCATAATGCATGCATCTCTCATTAGGGTGATTGTGGCAAGAAAAAAACATTGCCAAGCTTACTTGTGCTGTGGTCCTGCTATTCCAGAAATTGAGTTTTGAGGGATTCCCCCCCCCCATTTATTTATCAAAGACCTTGTATACAATCAGCCATCATAGCAGGCTGTTGGGAAACAGATGTTTACTGATTAAACGTGCCAGGGTGGCTGTATTACAGCCCATTCAGTGCTGGAGAAAGCACAGGAAAAGCCAAGGGGTAGGGAAAAAGCTGGATTGAAAGAAATTAGCTGACGAAAGGCAAACCAGAAATGTCATTTGATTGTTGCAATTGTTCTTGGGAGAATCAACCCTCTTTCAAATTGAACATAGCATTGGTCTGTGCCAAATGGCTTTGTACAAACACTTTTATCGTTGGGTTAAAGAGGAAGAAATCGAAAAGGATCTTTTGGAAAAAGCATTTGGCATTATAGCGGTACAATCTGAATATTCACTATGTTTCTAAATATACATAATGGCCTAAAGTTTAAGAACAGCACAGTTGGGAAAAAAAAACTTGAAAGCTGTTCTCAAACTTTCTGTGTAGAGTTTGCATGTTTTCTCCGTGCTTGCATGGGTTTACTCATTGAACTTCATTTTTTTTCCATAGTTCAAAAACACATTAGGTTAATTGGTGATTTCAAATGTGTGTGTGTGTTTGTGCACCAATCAACCTAATGTACATGTGCTAGTTATTCTCTACAAACAAGTGAAGTCTTATAAAATAAAGTGTCATAAGAGTGTGTAATATATTTTAAAACAAATATAGATATGGTCATGTGACCTGATAGGGTTGTTCATAAAATGTTTATATATGAACGATTTATTGAATACAAAATCTAAAACACTATTAGAAAAAATATTGTCAATGCTAAACAATTTGACCAGCACCACATATAAGTGAACAGACTGTAGGATAACTGCTCTTGGATGAAATAATTTAATATGCAAAAATTGTAAAAGTAGAGGTATGTTGCGGAAAGATTTGTTGCTTTTTTTTGTTTGTTTGCTTTGCTAATACTGGGTTAGATTAAAATAATGCTAGATAAAATTCTAGCAGATAGTAATGAATAGCTGGGCAAAATGTAGCTAATTGTATAGTATTGATTACTTACACAATATTTTACTTCAAATAAAACTAGCATCATTACGTAGTAATGTTTATGTAAACCTATTTTTTAGCATTTATGCATTTTTACTTTTTAATGCAAGAAAATTTTTTACATTAATAATATAAGTTCAACCAGCCCAAAAAAGTCACACTTGGCAATCAGTCATTTTTTTCCTCATATTTCTATTTTACAATTTACAAACTAGATAAAAATGACCATAAATAAATGAAATGTACCTAATTTCATAAAAAAACAACAAAAGACGGCAATGTAATTATATAGATAGTTGCAGATAAGCATATTGTTAATCTACACAACTAGATTAACTTTGCAAAAAAATTAATAATTAGTTTGGTTCCCCAGAATTCAACTACATTGAAAAAACTTGGCACAATACATTCTATAGCTCTCAAACTCATTCACATCCTTTGCATATTTCCAATCAGGTGCTTAAAATTAAAAAAAAGGAATTCCAAAATGGAAAAGTGTGTTAAAGACACAAACGAGATTGCTGGCTTTCATGAAATATAAATTGTCAAGTTTTAAATTTTTTTTCTTAATTAATTAAAAACATTCTTGAAGTTTAATGTTCACATTTCTTTTAAAGTTCATATTCCAGTTCCCAGAGCTTGAAGTGTTGGCATTTGCTGCTAGTCTTCCATGTCTTCAGTTCTAGCTTAGCATTTCTATGAAAGCTTATGACGCCAGAAGTGTTCAACAAAAGACTTTATCCATGTGGCTAAATAAATCAACAACATTGTACTTCACATGAAAGAAACTTCACATGTCAGTCTAAAGTTTTTCTTAGGCCACGTGTCGTCCTTCACACACACACCTGTCCCCAGGAAGCTAAACAGCTGGCACGTGTTTTGTTTCTAGTGTACAATTAGTTGATAGGAACTGTAGAAATCTGGGATGGTGGGGTGCAATTTAAATGTAGACTTTTTGCAGCTTGTTAGTTGTTTCTGGAAGATGTTCTGCAATCTTGATAGAATGTGGCTACAACGCGGAAACTTTTTGGCAGGAACTGACCCTACAAAGCAAAACAAATGACAGAAAGTTAGTAAAACAGGCATATTTTAGGCATTTTTGTGCACAATAGCTAGGGTTTGTGCTTTGCTAGCAATCCTTATTTAAAATAAATTTTGTTTTAGTTTGTTAGCTTAGGTATATTTTAGGGTTTTTTTTCCTTCCAAGTGATGACTATGTCGTCATTTTCCCTCTCCTAATCCCACCTTGATGACTGTATAAATACTCCCTAGGAAGGGAAGCTCATAAACAATGAAACAGTGCTTACCCTAGGTTCCATCCAGCTTCCAGTGAGCAAGGATTTTACAGCCACAGCATGAGCAGGGTTGAAAGAGCGAGAGGGAAAAAACCATGGAGACTGAGCTGGAGCAAAAAAGACACAAGAGAGATCGAAACTCTACTCCACCGGCAAGTACTCTAATCCATCGGCAAGCATAATTTGCCAGCCAAGTGTGGACTGATATTCCATTTCAAAAGGGCGGAGAAGCCTTTAGTTGGAGCCAAAAATCCCAGAAGCAAAAAAAATTGAGCTTCAGAATGTCTTCTTTTTATCATTTGTTTTAAAGCCACAGTTTTTACATCGCCAGGTCGACTGAATGACAAAATGGCAAAGTCGAATGAATTAAAAAAAAATTCTATGTATTTACATACGAACTAAACAAGATGAGGGAAAAAAGAGCATGCACTCTATGTTCCATTGTGTAGCAAAAAAATGTAGTTTCACAACACCAAAAAAGAAAAGGAATCCTCCGACCGAAAAAAGAAAAAAGTGCCGGTAATAGTTTGTCCTTGTTTTTGTTTCATTTTGTATTTTGTTTTAATTTTTTTAAAGTGCGTCAAATGAGGATGAGGTAAAAAATCAGAGGGGTTTTTCGGTCTAAAAACACAACCAAACAAAAACAAGGCAAAAAAAAATGTGGTAAATGTTTTTGATCAGACTGGAACCATTCTGTCCTGTATCTGCTGCATCTGGGAAAGCATTCCCTGCGCACTGCTGAGGATCTTGTCTTGGTGCACGACTGATGAGATGCCTATCCTAGTCATGTCTCTGTTGCAGTAGAAAAATATAGAAGAATGGTTTGTTAGAATATAACAAAAATCCTATTAAGAAAAAACCTTTCTATAGACATTCATTCATTTTCCATCCCCACTTATTCCCTAACTCAAGGGCACGGGGGTCTGCTTAAGTCTATCTTAGCGCACATAGGACAAAAGGCAGGGGTACACCTTATCCAGGTTGCCAGTCAACTTTCAATATGTGTTTTCAAAACATCACAAAACCTCCAAACCAGCACTTTAAATACTTTGTGCATTTCACAAGAAGCTCCAAGGCTAAACATTTATGCTGAAAACTAGCAGCTTGGGTGTGGTGGGGGGAGTCTATTTAATAAACATTGAGGTACAATGCTTCTGGCCCCTATGTCAAGCGGACACTTCCCTTCTATGTGCTGTTAAATGAGCAAACTTCCATTAATTCAACTCAGTTTCTTGCACAAACTGTATAACAATAGACATTGTCACATTGGCCTTATGGAAATCGGCTCTATATTTAGAGCCCTAATGAGAAATCCATAGTCGAGAAAGCTTCCTGACACAACAACTATGAGGCTGAAAGCTAAAAATGCATCAATTAATTTTTAAGTCTTTTTCATAGTCAACACTAAGCAAAAATGCATAAAACCGTTATTGGGTTTTCTTTATTTAAAATTTGTTATATTTTTTGGATTAGAGAAATGTGTGTCCTTTTATACATTATGTAAGTTTATGTAAACAACTTTCAAAAGAAATTGCAAATGATATTTGCAGTTGTATTTTGTAAATGTGGATGCATACATTTTGAAATAACCAAACATAAGTATACTGTCGGTAACTCAGGGTTTCTTGTTGCCAGACAAACATCATGCAGGTACTAGTACTCGTAAAAGCGGGTATGTTGCCACAATTCATAATTTCAATCATATTAGCTCAATTAGTAGTTCATTTACTAGTTCCAGAGTCGGCAATAGTCAAAAACAAGTCAATATTTTCTGGGATTATTGGTGTAGTAGAAAAAGGTTACAGGGTCAACGGTAATATTTTTAAACCAGCTGCCAATTTCAACTGACATATTTCACAAGCTCTTAGTCTAGACATGGTCTTCAGTGGCAGGGTTCTATGACTTACTCTTGCGTCATGTGCACTACCGCCTCTGGGGTGGTGTAGCCAGCAGCGGTAAAGTTGTCACGGTAACGCTCCATGTTGATGGCTGTTAGCCAGTCAGACACGGTACCCAGGGGAGGCGAGAATTCTGGACTACTAGGCTCTAAAAGAGTAGTGTTGGGTCTGGAAAAGAAAGTGAGACCAATATAAGTATACAAGTAAGAATATAAGTATTTCACAAAATTACAGGTTCACAGGGAGACGTAAAAGTTTACAACTGCCACAATAGTCTGTTTTTACAAAAGAGCTATAATAATAATAACCCATTAAAGCCAAAAATCCAGATATAATATTTATTGTAATTGTCAATAATATACATTTAAAATAATAATCTGGAGATTTATTTTATGTTACATCATAGACTAAAGGTCTTATGAGAAATATTATTATACCTTGGTATTTCACCTCCAGTCCTCTTTAAAGTATTGGGATTACGGATTAATTTGTCCAGCATATTGACAATCTGACTAAACTTGGGTCTCTCTGCTCGCTCTTTTTGCCAGCAGTCAAGCATCAGCTGGTGTAGAGAAATGGGACAGTCCATTGGCGGGGGGAGCCTGTAACCCTCTTCAATGGCTTTAATGACCTGAGAAACAAAGAGGATGAGGGTTTTTTTAAAGTGAAAGTGGGAAAGTAAAAAAGCAGAAAGAGCTGAGAAAGCTGAGACAGTTGAGAAAACGAAAGGTCACAAACTGGATCTCTAAACCAACATGTTCTCGTAAAAAGTCTCATCACTTCATCTTGTGGAGAAAATCTAGTAAGGTTTAGTTCAGTTATCATTAGGATTATTGTGTACATTAGTTTTTAATGCTAGTTTTTAGCTTTATACATAAACGTCCTTTCAACATTTCAGCTAATGTTATTTCTTACAAAACAAAAGATAAAATGTTAGTTTAGTATGTAGCAAATTAGCAATTTGGGTCCAATAGCCTTTGATGTTGACTTCATCTAGGTATATAAAATTACCTTACTATGTTATTTTTTTACAGACAAGAAGTATGTTTTTAATAAAATGGTAACATTAGAACCATTCAATGGCTTTAATGACCTAAAAAAAAAGGATAAGGGTTTTTTTTAAAGCGAGAGTGGGAGAGTGAAAAAGCAGAAAGATCTGAGAAAGCTGAGACAGTTGAAAAAACGAAAGGTCACAAACTGGATCTCTGAACCATCATGTTCTCGTAAAAAGTCTCATCACTCACATCCTGGTTGCTCATATCCCAATATGGCCGCTCGCCATACGACATCACCTCCCACATGACAATCCCATAGCTCCACACGTCACTGGCTGAAGTGAATTTCCTGTAAGCGATCGCCTCCGGTGCAGTCCAACGAATTGGTATTTTACCACCCTGCGATTGATAGGTTCCCATTATTTCCTTTCAAAAGACACAGCAAAGATGTGCCACGAGGTTAATCATGCCCTCACCCACATACACATGCAAAAAGCACTAAGGGTTAGTTGGATAGAAAGCGACAGCTAGGTACAGGCAGATGTGCTAAAAGCTTAGTTTTTCACACAGAACACAGCAGCGTGGAGCTTTTGATTTATTGCTTAGTGACACTTTAAAAACTTACTCGTGTAGTATATGCTGCATCCGGATCTTCCTCCAGAACCCGAGACATGCCGAAATCAGACACTTTACACACCAGGTTGCTGTTAACCAGAATATTTCTGGCTGCCAGGTCACGGTGAACATAGCTCATGTCTGAGAGATACTTCATTCCTGATGCGATTCCTCGTAGAATACCGACCAGCTGGATGACTGTGAAGCGGCCATCATTTTTCTGTATAGAATGTGGTACAAATAGCAAACGTTAGCGTCATTAGTTTTAATAACGATTCAGATAACGAGCAGCATGGTGGCTTAGCAGTTAGCACCATTGCCTTACAGCAAGAATGCTTGGGTTTGATTCCTGGGAGGGGGTCTTTTTTTGGAAAGTACATTCTTCCCATGCTTGCGTGGACTTACTCCGGGTTTTCCGGTTTCCTTCCACAGTCCAAAACCATGTATGTTAGCTGAGTTGGGGTTCCAAATTTCCCATAGGAGTAAATGTAAGTGAGGCCATGTGTGTTTGTGTGTGTCTGGACTATGAAGGTGTGACTGCCCTTTGCCCTTCAGAGAAATAGGACAAGCTTCAGCAGCCCCCCGTGATCCCCAATTAAGGAATAAGCAGGTAGAGAGGATGAATGAATTAATGATTTAATGATTTAATGAATGATTCAAACATTCCAACAGTTGTATTTGTTAGACTCACCCTTAGGAAGGCATCAAGGGAGCCATTTTCCATGTACTCTGTGATGATCATTACAGGTTTGCCTTTAAAGAAAAATAAATATTTATTTTTATTAACGTGAAAAAACAACAACATGCTAGCATGACTAATAAGGCTATCAAAATGTTTTTAAATAGCTATAGATGTTATTAGAAGAAACTTACTAGATTAGAAAATCTAGTAAGATTTAGTTTAGTTATCAATTTGTGTACATCGGTTTTTAATGCTAGTTTTTAGCTTTATACATGAATGTCCTTTCAATATGTCAGCTAATGTTATTTCTTGCAAAACATACTAGTTCAGTATGTAGCAAATTAGCAATTTGGGTACAATAGCCTTTGATGGTGATGTCATTTAGGTATATAAAATTACCTTACTATGTTATTTTTTACAGAAAAGAAGTATTTTTTTAATAAAATGGTAACATTAGAACCCAGAAAGAAAATATTACACAAGATTTAGCACTCAATAGTACAATACATAGAGTTGATTTTGCACAAGTATGTCCCTTTTTAAAAAAACAACAACAATATTTTATAAAGATGCTAATGTTACATCTTGTAATGGAACATATAAAAGTTCAATTAGTTTAAATAGCACCCAGTTAGCTATTTGTCTCCTCTAGCCTCCAGCAACATGCTAGCAGTTAAATCTTTTAGCTAAGGTATAACAATTCCACATAATACGATATACTTAACAAAGATTTAAAGTAAAAAAATAATAATAATATTTATGAAGCTTATAATCCAAGCGTGTATTTATTTCTCTGTACAACATGCTAACATTTGAAGCCTCTGTTTAAATCCAACACGAACTCCATTAAGTATGGAGTAACTAAAGTAATTTAATGCTGCCACAGGTGTAATTCATCTTTCCCATGTTTTCCTTTTTATTTCGCTTTTACTTCAGCTCACACTTTCTTTCTAGCTTTACTTCTTAACTAGCAATCAACAAACCCATCTGCTCAACACACACTATGTTGTCTCAGCAAAGAGCTCCACAGAGGCCGCCTCATGAATGGTAATCATCTCTGCCACGCGTAGGCAAAATGCAGAGGAGAAAAACTAATCAAAAACCTTGAGAGGGGAAAAAACACCCAGTGCACAATAAGCAGTTTTTCATTGTTTCGTTAGCTGTCTGGTTGCGTAACAGTCTCGGGTGCTACTGGAATTAAAAAGAAAATAGGATTTTGAATGAAAAATAAGTGCTTGTATCGTGCTCAGAAAGTTTGTTGTGTTTTTTAGTGAGCTTTGAGTGACACTTTCCATCTTTTCTCACACTCACTCTATCTTATTTGCATAGATGTTATTTCCCTCGCTTTTCTCTCTGCATGTTTGTTTATTCAATGCACCTATTGCCCAGGGCGAAATGGACCTCCATTGCGGGAAATTACAAGGCGCTCTTTTCACCGAGACCAAGAACAGCGGCCTTCACAGACACCTTAACAAAGAACGACAATCAAGCGCACACATCGGCTCTCCACCTATGAGAAATCATTATGGCATAAAAGCTGTGGCTTCATTATGCAAATGCAATCTTGCTGTGTTGCGTTTAGCACCGGCGTGTTGCTGTGCCATCACTGAATGCCTCCTTTGGGGATGGGTAGGGTGAGGTGGGTGTTTGGCATCTCTGACTCTCTTCCCTCTCTGGCTTTCTTTCTTTCTTTCTGTCTGTCTGTCAAAGGCTTGAGGACATTTGGTGCTTATTTATTCATGACACTTGCAGTATCATTAGTGAGTTAACACGTTTAATTGGCCCTGTTGGAGATGGAAGGCCCACTATTATTCGCCCGGCAGTAACAATCAGCTTGAGTCCTCTTTAGTCAGGCCATGGTTTTTACAAGGCCTTGTACCACCATTAATAAAACCAACAGCTCTCACCAGGACAACTAGCCTGGAGTAAAAAAAACACTTTTAGTACAGAAGGGAAGCTAAGCACCTTCCTCCTGCACTTTCTATTTTTTATAGCAGTGTCTAAACTAATGTATTATTTAAAGGGAGAATATCTAACACACATCACTACAAATTAGGTTCAAGCCAAAAGGCAAAAATGAAAGCTAAGGTTTAGTTTTAATATTAGAAACAGGGGGTGGCCTAATGGTTAAGGTGTTGGACTGATACCAGAAAGACCGGGGTTCGATTCCCAGCACCACCAAGCCACCAACGTGGGTTCCTGAGCAAGACTCTTAACCCTCAGTTGTACGTCGCTCTGGACGTCTGCCAAATGCTGTAAATGTGTTTTGTGTTTTTTTTCCTGTAGAAACTTCTTTTAGATTTGATGGCAGATAGAAACCAGTTACCATGGGATCGGTCAGCAGCAACAACCCAGCCATTTTTTTCACTTTGTCACTCTACCACCTTTAAAAGAATTAGGCATTTTACATTTTAGAATATTATTTTAGTAACTTTTGCTGGAAGCCAGTATCCCCTTTGCATCACTAAATTAAAATGAAGATTGTGGTAATTAAATAAGGTAATATTCACATTTACAGGCAGATTTTTTCAATCAACACAGTGATACTAAAGGTTGTGATGTGATACCTGCCAGTATGCCAAGATTCCAGGGCTGGCAAGGTAGCAGCCACTGGAAAAGACAAGCTCGGTTTTCATCATGGTGGAAAAAAAGCAAGTATGTAGTTTGATTTTTTTTTTTTATTTAGCCTGGGCTCCAAATAGTGATTACGATGCACTGGGTAATTTACAACATAAAGCATAAAACAACACTCAAGGGGGCTTTCAATGCCAAGCCCCATGCCAAACCCTTAACTTGTTAAATTGGAAATAAAAAAGAGAGTCTAAACTGACGACTGAACAAACAGTTTTTGCACCGTGAACTGATGGCTTAAAAAGCTTTCAAGGCTCACAGAGACTTGAGGATTAAACCTGGGCTGAGTTTTATGTTACTTTATCCAACAGTACTTACATTTAGTGACTACTCCCTCAAGGCGGATGATGTTGGGGTGATCAAACTGGCCCATTATGCTAGCCTCGCTCAGGAAATCTCGTCTTTGCTTTTCTGTGTATCCGGCTTTAAGAGTTTTGATGGCTACGCAGATCTCTCGTTTTCCTGGTATCTTTAAGCGCCCGCTACAAACTTCACCAAACTCACCTGCAATATATATGCACAGCAATACACATGGTTATATAACTGGGAAACAGTATGATGGTCATCCAATGACTGTTCTGTACATTGAGGATGCCTTTTTTGCAGCAAATAGAGCCATAGGAATATTGTGAACACTGAATGAGACACAGCCGGAGGGCTTCTTACCGATGCCAATGACCTTTTCAATCTTGATGCAGGAGGCGTCGATCTCTTTGGCGAATTCGCGCACGGCCTGGTTGGGGTCCTCGTACGTGAAAGGGTCCACATAGATCCGCACCCCTGTGGATGGATAGATTGATAGAATGAGAGGAAGAGGGTTAAATCGACTTTAAAATTTACAGTAGTGCAGGCGAAAACCAGCTTAAATTTATGGCACACTTTTTTGCTAGTATCTGTCTAAACTTCTTGTTTATGTTTCATTTGGCACATGATCTCTAGCAAAGTATCAATTTGTTTGTTCTGTGCTCGCATTAATACCTGGGTGTAGATGTTTCTCTTCATCTGACTCCTGTTTGGCTTTGCTGTATTTACTCCTCCTAGACAGAACAAGAATTGAGCATTAATTTAGATACTAGATGCATCAGGCAGCCACACAGAAACCATAAAGGGTCAATAATGCTGCAAAGCTAAGTAACAAAAGGTTGGTGAACATAGAAAAAAAAGGAAATAGTGATGCAGGAAGTCACCGAAATGGCCAGCCCTTTCCATACACACACACCCACCTCAACACACACCAACCCCCCCCTCTCAGAGTGCCCCAGGGTCACCTGGTCTTAGCAGCAGGCGTTCTTGTATATACACACACACACACACACACACACACACACACACATATGTACACATCCCGCAGTGCGCAGGGTCACCTGGGCGAGTCAAATCAACCTTTTCAGGAATGCGACTGTGTTGTTATTGTTTCTTTGGCTGCAGCCTTGTGTTGACAAAAGACCCCCTGAGGTGTGCAGATGACACGGCGTGAAAAGAGAAGGGTGTGAGTGTTTGTGTAAAAAGGGGTGTTTGTCTCTGAAAGTCTCTGAGGAGGGAGAGGATCTGCAGGTAGAACTTCTAAAGACTTTGCTGTGTGTCTGTGTATAAATGATTCATAAACTGTATACTTTTTTGTTCTTTGAAAAAAGCAGTATTTTCTGTAAATCTGTTAACCCATGGTCAAAAATTTTCTTTAAACATGTATGTGTATCTGTAAAGCAGCTTTGAGACAATGAATTTTGTTAAAAGCGCTCTACAAATAAAGCTGAATTGAATTGAAAACTGAATTAAACAGCGACCCCTGAGTGTTATATTTTTCTTTTTAAACCCACTTTGTTTCCAGAATATTTTCTAAAATAGTGATAGTAACTAGAATGATCATACCAGGTGCTGGTTGCTAAGCAACAACTAGAGAATCTTTCTTGTTGTTTCTGTGTGTACATATTTTTTCTTAGTGTATTTTGGACCCTATCATGCCTATCCTTACAAAAGAAAGGTTTAAAGGATTGAAACGCTAGTAAAGGTGTTCCCTCTTTTTTAGGAGGAAATGTAGGAAAGTGTCTAGTCTAAGCTTCTTTGAAAAAAAAACAAAGAACCCATTCATT
Organism: Sisor rabdophorus; assembly: GCA_026260075.1. Taxonomy (NCBI): domain Eukaryota; kingdom Metazoa; phylum Chordata; class Actinopteri; order Siluriformes; family Sisoridae; genus Sisor; species Sisor rabdophorus. Next base: position 10,321,862 of record JAOTQW010000033.1, on the reverse strand, counting down.
AGGGATGTGAATAGAATTTAGGAAACAGGTGATCACCACAGCTGATAGTGCTACGTTGCTGATATCAGGGCAGATAAGAAGAAAAGATATTTGGTGGAGGGCGCTGGCATTTAAGTACCTGCGTCCGATGACAAAGACCGCAATGAAGATGATAAGCAGAACCACACTGCCAATAACGGACACCAAAAGGACTGTCGAGTTTGTGCCGTCGCCGATGATAGGAGAGGGAACTGTGGGGTAGAAACAAAATTCTTTGAAGCAGAACTCAAAATTGGTCATGAAGTACATATTACATAGACAATCTTTATTCCTATATTTTTTTTCAACTTTTTGAAAAAAGTCCCCCAGGCGTTTTTCTTTGTCTTTGCAAAAAGAAAGTCCTGGGCCAAAATGAACTCTATCTGTTCAAAAAAGCAGTCTATAATTATAGATACAACAGCCAATTTCTAGCTTTAAAGAAAATAAATGCCTGAAACTTGACATTTGGTTCGTTCTTTGTTAGATAGAAGCCGCAGTTTGTTTGACTGTTTGTTTTATACAAAATTTTTTTTAAATAAAAGAATGCTGACGTATACCCACCAGAGTTGGTCATGAATTCAAAAGGAGCACTAAATTCTCCATAGCCGGCAGCAGTGCGAGCTCGTACGTGAAATACGTATGAGGTCAGTGGACTCAGACCTTTGATATCAGCGCTGCGGGAAGCCGTTTTCATGATGCGGTAGCTCCGCTCATTCTGGTCCTGGTTGCACAAAGATCAAATTCAGTAAATGTTTAACATCAAATGTCATCCTTTAATTAGCATAAACAGTTTTGCTTTTACATTTCCCTTACATTTACATTTTTACATTGCTGGGAATTGAACCCTTCTCTTTTAATTAGCAGTCTAAAAAAATCTGAAGCTTTAATTTACATATTTTTATTACTGTAGCATAAAAAGATTGTGTCATCTTTTTTATTTAAAAAAATCTAACCATAGTTTCCATCTGACGGAACTGAAATGATTCACCTATAAAGCTGGTGTATTGTTTAAAATATCTCTGAACCCATGTGATCAACCACTTTGTTTGCTATGGAAATTAAAGCTCCCTGACCACCATTAGACGCAGGTCTGGTATGAAAAAATAAAGGGGAAGCTTTCTGTATGAGAAACCACAAAAAAAAACGTAAGCGCCTGACTATTGTTAGTTGTCCCTCCCATGGGTGTAACCGGAATTTGCTTAAGTAGAAATCCCTGGAGCTTTCCTTAGCAATCATATTACTTTGGTAGCTCCACATGTACACCAAAACAAGCAAAGCCAGTGAGACTTTTGCTTCATGTTCCCTAATACTTTGTTTTGTAGCTGCTGGAATGTAATATAAGCCTCCTAATCACTAATTTTCCTGTTTTTGATTAACGTTCTTATCCTTCTTGTTTTAAAAAAACATAAAAAAAATAAACATTAGCTATAACACCCCCCCCACACACACACACAGACACACACAAAATATGATCATTGTTTTTATCTTTAACTATGTTTCCCATGCCATCCCACTCACCTTCTCATAGTACTTGACCTCGTATTCCAAGATGACTCCATTGGGCCTCTCAGGCTGCTGCCATGCAAGCCTGACACCATGCCGGGTGATGTCCTTGGCCTGGATAGATGAAACTGGAGAGGGGGCTGAAGACCATGAAAATAATAGAAAAAGAGTAAAACACCATGGAAGAAAAGTCTAGAAAGATAGACGCACCTGTTGAGGACCTTAAAAAGAGATTTTTAACTGGAGAGGTTCTGGAATATTTTGATCTTTAGGACTATTGTGAAAATTGTGAGGGCAAAGTTGACCAAAAATGTGTACATGGAATCAGTGATATTCAGATTTTAAGACATCTGCATCTTTTCAGGAGGCATGAGATTCTGGCAAATTGTATGGTAAAATCAGTGATGCCAATTGTGATGTATAATGAACCAAAAATGGTGCACATGACAGATGCTAAGTTATACACCCTGCTGTTTAACTTTGTTTAAACACAAACATATTAACCCCATGTAGCTATAAACTATTACAGCGATTGAGATATGTTTAAGTTAACGTGCCAGGACACGAATGAAAAACCTTTTGGAGTGTTGCTGAACGACAGCAGCTGATCGCTATTGAGTTTCTTATTCCCTATTCTCACCAAGGCACCCATTATAACAGCACAACTGAGCTGGTTTTCTCGAAGATAAAGGCGGCGACCTGCAAGCTTTGTATTTTCTTTTGTAGCCAGACTTTATTATTGCAAGCAAGTTGGCTGTAATGTATATAGCCTTAAATCTACATTCCAGAGTCTGTGCAAGATCACGCTGAGGCTTACAGTTTTTTTTCCTGAATAGCTGCACAGAGCAAAGTGGAAGCTTATTTGGAAGTCAGACACATAAAAAAATCCAGTTGTGTGTGTGTTGTAAATGCTAAACAGAGACAGGTAAATTGGCTTGCACACAGACAGGTGTGTTCGCCATTAATTGGGTACAAACATGCAGCATGGTTTCGCCAACCTGTAATTAAACACCTTGTAAAAATGTACCCCTTAACTCTAACAAACCAGGCATCCCATGCACAGGCTTGAAAATGCAGGAACACAAACGCAAACACACATTCCGTTTATCGTCACAGTAATTGCTTTAGGCACTCGAAGAATAAGGTATTCCATATTTGGCTAGCAAATCGCATGTTTTGCATCAACCTCACACCTAATCAGATGAGAAAAATTTACTGGTATTTAGTGATGTGGTATGGCTGTGTATTCCACGCAACTATGCTGATACATATTAAATTAGACTGGCATACATAATAAACTGGCAACCTCAAGGTGTGAAATAGACTTTATAAATAGTAGAGTAGCTCAGTGGTTTGATTGCATTTCTAGATTACTCAACACACACAAACAGCAGTTCCATTAAAATTAAACAATGTAAAATAGAAAATATCTATATAGGAAAACAAGCCTTAATGAACAGAATGGATAATATCGGTAATAGTTTTAAGTTGTCTGTTATGTAGTGGTTAGCATTCACAGCAAGAAGATCCCGGGTTCGATTTCCGTCTTTCTGAGTTTGCATGTTTTCTTTGCATTTGCGTGGGTTTCCTACAGATAGATTCCTCTCACAGTACAAAAACATTCACGTTAGGTTGATTAGTGATTCTAAAATTGCCCATAGGAGTGAATGTGAATGTATGTGGTTGTTTGTCTACGCGTGGCCATGCTGTTGACTGATGTCAACTCTAGTTACCATAAGCTAACTTTTTGTTATTAAACACTACCAATTAACGACAGTTATAATCAATAAATAATTAGCACTAAGCAATTGTGTGTTTTTGTGTGACTCACCAGCCTGATTCGTGGTGACGGTGACAGAGGCGGCCTGATCAGGTCCGGGGTTCTGCGGTGTCACGCCATTGACAGCCCACACTTGAAAAGTATAGTTGGTATGTGCCTGAAGCTCGTTGATAGAGACACGTGTAGCCCGTAAGCTGAGCTGCTGAGGTAAGTAATGGACGCCGACACCACACGGCTCACACCGCTGACCATCCGGCCCGCACCGTTTACACACAACGTTGTAAGTAAGATCCTGTCTTCCGCCTGAAAATGCTGGCGCCGTCCACTCCAGGTTCACGGATGTCTCGTTGACATTGGAGATGAGATGCTGAGGGGCGGACGGTGGCTCTGGTGGGGCAAAGCAAGCAGGCCGTAACAATAGGATGTGAATGTTAGATGGTGAGATAAATTTGTGCAGTAAGGAAACTAAGCATATTTTAAAACATGCCAGACGTGTTCCAATATTTTTAAACAAAAGTGAAGTTCTAGTGTCATCACTGTGAATTATCCAGAATCTTATAAGGCCAAAAAGAACAAATCTTTTTGGAATGGTGATCAAAGGCATTCCAGCTTTGCACATTGAGGTCTGTGTTTATTCAGAATTGGCAAAATAAGATAGAGAAGAAAATGGGCACAGAAACCCACACAATCCCGTCCCTTTTTATTGCATGTGTTACTATAAACTGGGTGCTGCTGAATTAAGGCATAATTACGTTTATGACAAACCTTCGCCACAGGCATTTCTCTCTGTTTGCTCTGTGTGTGCACTTGTGCGTGTGTGAGTATGATTGTGTGTGAGTGCAAGGGGAAGGGGGGCCATCATGAAATGTTTATCTCTCTAACTAAGAGGGTGGCTGATAAGAATCTTATTAATACTAATTGCGTTACCCTTGTGTACCCCTGTCTAGACCACACACACACAGACTGGTGGAAACACTCATAACATGCAAAAATAAATGTCACAGGCATGAAATACACTCTGAACGCCAGCCAGAACTTGACAAACTCTACACAAGCAAATATTTTGCAAAGGGCAGATTTTTTTTTTTTTTCACAGCATGAAAATCTTTTTTGCTACAAAGATCCTACGGATGTTATGACATGCTAGACAGCTTACAGAAAATTCAACTTGCTTTGTAAATAAAAGTTGGTTGTTGTATCAGAGCACATTTTTTGTCTGTAAAAATCTCTTACCTTCAATTAGTGATGTTTCTAGACATTTTGTTACCCTAGTTAAGATTACTTTTGTAACGACATGGGTTATAAACATTTCTATCAATGCCTAATTATATAAAATGCAAACTTGCTGACCACATGCCAGTCAGTTTGGTATTGCTAGTCAGAAATTTGGCATTGCACAATGTACAAAGTATAATAATTCAATAGTAGACTAATACTACGATCATACATTATTTCTGCTTGAGGTTACTGTATCATTCAACACATTACTGCTGTATGGTTGTCGTTTTTTGGAGGTTTTTTAATATCCTTTTGTATGTTTTTGGGTTAGAGCAAGCTAGCTGCAGGCGCTTTGGATTAAGCGGCTCATGTGCTCAAGTACATATCATCATAGGCTTGTTTCCACTTTAGAGGCGTTATTTCTTGAGGGTCATGGGATTTGAATATGATTGCCAGGTGTTCAATAATGTGAGTGTGGGAACTGAGCAGAAGTTTACCAACACACACCAAATGAATGCAGCATTCAAAAGATAAAGTTGGTTCTTAAATTTGATAAATACTATAAAATAAGATAGGTTCAATGTATGATCAATGTATAACAAGTTATGTTAACATTTTTGTCTTCCTTATCCTTATAACTTATAACTTATAACTTTTTTTTAGAAAGGTAGCTGGTAGTGCCAAAATTGAACTTGCTTTTTAGCCATTTTGGTAGGAACTAGCCAACAGTTGTGATGCAGACGTTTAAAACATGCTTGACTTTAATGCCGGTGTGAGCAGTGGTGGTTTAAATAATTAGTGTGTTGGGTTCTTGAGCAAGACCCTTAATCCTTCCTGCTCCTTGGTTGTTGTATTATAGCTCACCCTGCGACCTGAACCAAACCTTCCAAGATAGTGCAAAAAAAAGCATTTCACCATATGTTGTACTGTGTATAATCATGTATGTGACAAATAATATTAATTTATTTTATCTAATAGTGTAAAGAGATACATGCTGTATACATACGAGTACATGGCATGGATGCTGGGTCCATCTCGGATCTGAAGTATCCTTTGTCACAAACACATGAGGTGGAGCCTTCACGGACTGCATAGCTGTGAGGAGGACATTTGGAGCAACCAGCATCACTTGCTAAAGCTCTGTAGTAGCCGATTTTACAGGCTGAAATAAAATGAAAGCAAAAAAAACAGAGATTATCATAAATTAATTTGTCTTAGTTCCACACTAGTATTTTCCAAAAGCATAAAAACTGACTTTTGAACTGTTGTAAAGCAATCTCTGGTTCTTGTTTATATATTGTGTGTATGTGTTTGTGTGGTTGCCAGGTCAGCCTCTAAATAAGACTGTATAGAAGCAATAAGAAATCTGGTTCAATGAGAGTGAACTCTATGGTTTTATGACACTCTAATTAACATAGGAAGCGATAGTTTAGGAATGTGTTGTGTCATTCATCGAGACAGATCTGGACCACCCACTTCACACACACACACACACACACACACACACACACACACACACACACACAC
>JAOTQW010000033.1:10294989-10307997 GCA_026260075.1 Sisor rabdophorus | reverse complement strand
CCCTCCTCTGGACATGTCCAAACCACCTTAATCTGGCTTCCCTGGCCTTCCCCCCCCAAAACACCCAACATGCGCCGTACCACCCAACATGCGCCGTACCACCCAACATGCGCCGTACTTAAACAATGTTCAAATTCTAAAAATGCTAAGCATAAATGTTAAACCCCAACATATGACTTAAGTCTTTAAATGATCCTGCTTGAAATATTGGGGATAAAGATGCCTTCCTATTTGGTCATGCAGTGTGCAAATTCATTTAATTCAAATACTCAAGTAAAATCTTATTTATGCTTATATTTTTCTAGGGGAATTTGTGGCCTAGTACTTAGGTGTTTGACTGTAATGTTGGGGTTCGAGTCCATAAACCACCAAGCAACCCCAAATTGCTTAGTTAGATAACGGTGATAAATGTAAGTCGCTCTGGATAAGGTCATCTGGAAAATGACATGAAATGTAAATCCTCCTTATTAGCATCGCACGGAAATTCTAGCAGGCACAGACAAGTACTAATTTGTTCTGTATTCTAAAACATTAAGTCATGTATTTTTTATATTAATATTTAATCAAAATTACCATTGCTAGCCTTTTTAAGTCCTGAAAAGCAAAATTGTACTTGGGCAACAGACATTATCATGTTTATCATCTTATAGAAAATATAAAAATCCTAGACCTACCAACAAATTTGCAGATCTACAGCCCCAAAATCTAAAATATTCACTTTAAATCCATTGTTGCAACATAAATAGGTCTCTCTTAAACCCCCCTTCCCATTTCTCCCCCCTGCAGCGCACGTATTAGTAGAGCACCTTTCCTACAGTAGGTTGCGCTGAGTGCTATTGAATGGAGAGGCCTGTGTGTGTTAGTGCAGGCAGAGAGAGAGAGAAATTGAGGCAGAGAGAAGGGCCCTATTGATTCAGCGAGCTTTTGACATGCTAATGTTCTCACTGTCAGCTTCGGTCCCCCTCCAGCTAAGGGCCTTCAAAGAGCACCAGATTCACAAAGCAAAGTGTGTGTGTAGTGAGCTAGGCACTAAACAGACATCCTCGCTTTGCAACTCGCTTCTGCTTTTGCAGCAGGGCAAGTTAAATATAAAGAAAATAAACTATCTAGTAATACCGACCTAAAACATGCTGAGATCGCAGTCATGTTTTTTTAACAATATACTTAATGATGACCTAATCTTTACTAGTATTTACACAAGATTCCTCTAAAATCGTGTTTTTTATAAAGGTGTTGAGCTTAGGTCATGCAGTGTCACGACTGAGGAGACAAAGTTACAATCTGGTAGCGCTTCCAGAAATCAAGACTATTTTTGGTGGGAAAGTGTTTAATCTACACACTTACTGTGTACACTTAGAGCAAGTGTGAGTTATGTCTGTGTGTGTTATGTCTGTTGAAATTGTCAACCGGTATATTTCAAGTGGGTGTTTGTTTAGCTTACCGGTCCCACCTCTGGAACAACCCTTGGCACGATTGTTAACTACCAGTCACACAAATGTGCTAATTATATAAAAACTTCAGACTGGTTCCCATGGTGTTTAACAACCGCCTGTTGCACTAGAACATCTGTACATTTAGCGAAACCACATTCTAATTGACCTGAGAGCAAGATATCTTTATGAAAGGAAATCAGAACCAGATGGATGAAGGTTAAATTCATTTTTTAATAAATATTAATGACAAAAAACTTTACATCAAGAAACTTTCTATTTTTTACATAATAAACATAATAAAGGTAGGTGCTTGAAAAGTTTGTCTCTACCAGAAATGGATATACAACAGATTCACCAGCGAGGAACTGCTAGCACCTGTGTTTCCAAGATATCCATGATTGTCATCCCTTTACCATAAGCTGTAAAAGTCAAAACTAATTGCTTTCAATGTCAAGCAGTTGATTCCAAGCAGCTGGCTTAAAAGGGCTTAAATCCATTCAAATACCTCAAGGTAAAAAAAAAACAACAGGCCAGTTCAGTCAATCTGGGAGACTTCAAGCCGACCATACCTCAGCCTCTCCAAATAATTACAAGTATTAATAACTATTGTTCAGTCAGCATGGTGAGCTCTCGGCTATAATTACCTTGATTATGCGGCATTGTGGATACAAAGCTGCCGGCCCTTTAATAATCCTATTATTTCATCTATCTTTTCATCCATCCACTTCTCTTACTCACGCACTCTGAGCTAATTGACATCTGTTAACTGACATCCTATCTGATCTCGGATAAACAGACATGAAGGTAGCCTTCCCCAGACCACTTATGTCAAGAATCGCCCGCTAGGAAGGAAAATATCATCCCACGTCTTGGATAGTTTTCTACAGGATGACAAGTTATAAGAAAACTTTTTTCTAAAGATAATTAAGAAATTTGGGATTTTATGGCCTAGACATATCAGTGTGGGACATTTTAATAGTATTTTAATATCCTAATATTATCTTCGGCTTTTATATGTGAAGTGTATTCTATGGCTTAGGGCTTAGTGTCAAGGTAGAATGAGACACAGAATGAAAAAAATAAAAAAGACATTATTATCATATATACAGTAAAAATCTTGCAATAGAGTTACTTTAAATTCAGATTTCGGAATCAAGAATCAACAGGACCCCATGAACAATAACAATTATAGAATAACCTGTGTTGATCATATCTGGGCCTCAATGTGCTACAAGATGTCCATGATTTTGAAGCTTGTTAATGTTTTTTTTTTCTAGACAATATCTTTGTAAGAACATTTCATTAGTTAACTTTCACAGTGTATGGGCTGTAGTGTACATTGAAACAGATCTTTTGAGCCTTCTTGCAAATCTTGCATATTCTCTTCTTTTGCTATTAAACAGACTAATGTTTATACTAAGTTGATTTACCAAATGGTACTTGAATTTCATTTGTGTCATTTGTCATATAAATCAAGCTATGACGCCTTTCCAAATACTTCATTAGCAAAACAAAACAAGCGCATTAACCGAGTCCCACAATCCATCTGGTGTGTTTGTCTGAAGTAATGCTGCCAACATCCTAATCAAAACCAAACACAAAGGCACTCGGCGGCAAAGCTGACTGTCAAATTTAATCCGCTCTACATTTGAATCACTAGGGCAGCAACTTTAAAAAAGAAAGGATGGCTATAATTTTTCTCATTATTACCCACTGTTGCTCTTGATTCTGCTCAGTGTTAACTTAGTGACCACTGATCCACCTGGGCAAAAGCCAGTTTTGTAAGAAGCTAATCTGCTACCCGCTAAAGTTTTATCCTCCGATGACTGTAATAGACACTTCATCAAATATCAGACCCAGGATTAAGAGGATAGGTAAAAAAAAAAGATTTACTGAGGCCATAAATTCATATGCGTCAAATGCATGATCAGCAAGTTATTGGTGCTTGAACACTGATCAGCAACCAAGAGCCTTAACTATTTGACCTACCACTTCTAGTAGTAGATGTGAAGAACATTTTTAAGGCTAATTATGAAAGATTCGCTGTAATAAATTAGCAATAAAAGCAAATCAGGTGAAGTCTGTTAATTTTAGTGTTTTGGTAACTCTGGACATTTAAAAACCCATCATCCATCAGCCTCCTGACAAGTGAAGGGCTGGGAGATGTCAGGAGCATTTCCAAGCATGAGCAACCAACCAAGATCAACAGCATGGGGTCAAGGAGGATGTGCACACACACACACACACACACACACAAACACACACAGTTGCTCATGGCAAACAATAGAATGCTGACAGTGACATGCACTCAAATCAAATGTATAGGAAGAAGGCTGAATTCCTTGTCACATTCAGAAATTAAGCGAAACCTCTTCGGATATAAGCATGTAATGCAAGACATTCAGCAAGTCATTTGAATTCAAATGCCGCAATGATTCCAGACTGCTTGCTGCATAATAAAAAAAAAAAAAAGAATCATCTCCTTTTCTCTCTCTTTCATAGAAATGCTACATTAAAGCTACATTAGCAGAGTTCCGGAGTTACTTATATTTATCTCATTTACACAATTGAGCAATTATTGGGTTAAGGGCCTTGCCCAGGGGCCCAGTGTTGGCAACTTGGTGATGCTGGTAACCAAAGCCCGATCTTTAATTAGCATTGCAGCACAGTAACCACTTTGTTATCACTTCTCTCTAATGGTATTCTGAACAACAGACCCAGTTGTGCTTCTTTTGCATTTTCTAGTACAATAATATGCAATTGGTCTTTATCAAAGAGCACCCCTTTTTTCTTTTTCTCTGTCTTTTATTCTTACCCAAGACAGCTGTTCATTTACTGTCCTGAGCAAAAGCCCAGATTGCCAACTGAAGGGGATCAAGACAGAAATCAACATATGTGCTTGCAATCAAAAGCGCAGGAATAAAGGACCGAAGTAATGAATATTCATAAAGGGAAGCATTTTTAGTGGATGAAGGGTATTGTCTGATGGAGGAAAACAACAACAAGACCCAGCTGAAGCTAATGATAAACACACCACACCTGCTCGTTATTATGTCAGTATTGTAAAAAAAAAACAAGCTAGCTTTGTGTAATTAGATGGACATAACTCACACATGCACATACTGCCTGGCTTTGTCTTGTTTATTGTAGTGTGGTCAAGGTTTATTTAAAAAAATAATAATTTTTGCTTCACACCTCGGACAACAGTGAAAATTGTACCATTTTTTGAAGTAATTATATTATTAAATTATTAGAGAATTTTTATTACATGTATCCTAAAATTTGAATTCTGCATTAAAATTTCAACATTAAACCCAAGTATAGACCCTCATTTTGCTTAAATTGCCATGTGCACATCACCTTATACAATTTCAGCTTCTTCCTTCATACCAAGGTCTGCAGACTGATAAATATCGGTCTGTAAAACGTACACAAACAAGCTTATGATTTCCACTTTCTTTATTTCACACTTTTTGGCAGATGAGCAAAACAAAGGCCTAAAAACTCTTCACAAACTAAAGACCAGAGCATATCCTGTGCCCCTTGTCCTGCTTCCATTCATACTCCTGCCCACCCTCTCTATCGTCGTAGCCAGACACAGCTGTCAAAACCTTGACGTCTTAATCAATCTCACCCGTGACCCTGGTCTCTGCGTGGGTGTGAAATAAAAACCCAGGGTGACCCCTTAACCTTATCTAGTGTTCCTGTTTTTTTGCTCTCAGCCACCCCTACCAATGTCCTAAGCATCCCAACAGTCGGGCAGGACTGCAACTCACACCTCCTAGGCTATGTGCCTCATGTGCTTTAATTGCAAAGAGGGAGAGGATGATCTCAATGTCATCTATCCATTGAGATCATTCGCCCCACTATGCAACACCACTCAATTTGAAAGTGAACCTGTATGTCCCTTTCTTTTTATTAAGGAGACACAGACATTTATCCTCACCCTGGGAGAGTTGGCCACCTTTTGACCTTTCTTCAATGAGGATGTGGTCAATTGTTGGCTTGCAGATCGTGACCTCTGATAGGTTAATCCCAAGAATATGCTATGGACCATGCCAATGAACTTTGAGAAAATAGCATACATGCTAGAATTATCCACCGCACCACCTGTACTGTGAATTACTATATATATATATATCCCGGTGTTTTTCCCTTAAGATTACTATATATATATATATATAGTAATCTTAAGGGAAATGGATAAGATTTAAAAGTTTTTACCAAAAGCTTTTTAGCCTTGGCTGAATTATGGTAGCTTTTCATTTTAAATCATAACAGCTGAACAAAGAGAAGCAGGAGCGTGCAAAAGAGAACCAGCGAAAAAAACACCGGGATGAAGCAAAAGTGTGTAATGCCGCCTAGCGCAGCCAACAAAAGAGTACCAAAAGCCTGACCACTTTCCTAAAAGTGAACCTATTTAACCACCGGACACATGCAGCACGAGACCGCCTACAGAGACAGTAAAAACCACTCAACCCTCCCCCTTCACGTTCTGTGAAGCCGTAAATTACACTGTGTATTTGTCATGTAATTAGCCTACTGAGATTGCCCTCATAAATAACCAACATTGGACTATCCAGTATGCCGTTTATCAAGTGTGCACAATATCTGACCCTTTCTTGGACCAGATGCAGTTTTCAGGCAAGAAAAAAGGGCAGGGGTGTTCTTGAAGTATCTGCCTATTTTGCCTTACCCAGATGCTTGAAAGCCCTTCTGAAACCTTTAAGCAAGCCACAGTCGGTGAGAAGTGAAATGGAGGATATGAAAACACAAAAAGGAAACCTTAAGAACTCGTGATTTTGGCCACACACAGTGTTGTTTTCTAAGTAACATATAAAATGCATTTCTTGGGAATACCCGAATGGCTAGTACATGAGAACAATTTTGTCTGAAATATTTTTTTCCAAACACATTCCAAGACGGAACGAAATATTCAGCAATAACCTTTCAATCCACCAAATTCTGCTTAATATCCAGGTGTCTGAGGGAAAGCAATCATTAAACAATGCCAGCTGCAATGGAATGTTCAAAGCAGGACATCTCGCTTTTTAATTCTTGTCTGGAAACAGAAACCTGTGCATGTTATTTGTAATATTATTTGGAATGCTACCAAATGCAATTCCCAATGATCTGAATTTGGAAATCTTAAAAAAGAAACCTGTGTAGATCTTCAAGGGAAAGTAAAAAATAGCTCAATATCTATAAAAGCCAGCCCTACCTTGGCATGCTCCTGCTCGTTCCTCATATCCTGGGTTACACAGACAGCTTCCAATTGGCACTAGCCATTCTCCGTCAGCTCCGCAATACATCTTGGGTACTTCACGCTCCTCTGAGTTGTCAACGCATGAACCCCGCACCTCCACTAGTGATGATGTATCTGTACCTGTAGTCGTGTCCGGAAATTGTGCAAGGTTGCGTACTGTGAGTGGGCACTTTTTGTAAAAAATCCGTACAGACACCAGGGCAATGCACGCCCCCACATCCTGGAAGGCCAAGTAGAAGCCTTTGCGGGTCAAGATGGCCACATCCCGTACCTCTGTGTTAAGCTTCATGATACGGTCTCCAATGTCTACCTGCGTAAAGCTTTCATCAGCAGCGATTGTGTCAACCTTTGTGAATTGGTTCTCACGGATGTATCGCTCTTTGTCATTGTTGGATTCATAGTAGTAAAGGTTGAATGTCTCTTTGCATGTACCCATAACACCCGGTAAACTGTTGCAGTCACGTAGTGTGAACTTGATCTCAACATAAATGCGCTGAGCGGCTCCACGTCCGATCCAGTCCGTCCGAAGCCAGTTGTTCTGGCTAGGTTCCATCACATTGCACACTTGGTACGTCCGGATAGGAGTGTTCTTCTCATCCATGATGCTTACTTCTTCCCACTTTCAAAAAAGCAGCAAAAGAGATAGTTTTAGTTACAGATACCCTTGTCTCAGCAGGTGCACTACATCCCACACCACACACTTAGATTGCATCGCATCAATCATTTGCTCTTGAGAACGTAATTACACATCTGCTCCCTTTAGAATAAAAACATTTGCAAAGTAAACTTTAAAAAGTGGGAATTTTCTAACTATTAAATCTGGCATGTTAAGATGTTTGGAAACATTATTGCCTCTCTGGGATTTGTTGGAGACACAAGTTGTTTCAAAAGCTTTGGCCCTAGCTGCACTTGAAATCTGGAAGCACTCAAGTTGTCAAGTATTCATTGAAGCTTTTTACAACTTGGACAAGATTTGTATTAGGTAAGACATATCTATAGACTTTTATTCTTTATCTGAACATCAAGAATTTGTTTTTCTAAAATAAAACTACATTTTGAAGCCATTATTCAGTCCAGCCTATATTTCAATATGCACAAAAAGGTTTGATTTTTTAACCATTTACTTAAAATTAATTACAGCAAAAATAATTATAGATATGCACAAGACATGCCAAGAGTTCTTAAATTATCTCAAATCAACGGAGAATTCCCAAAAGGCCTGTTTTTATTTATGACACCATCTGTAGTTCAGAGATCCGACTGTCAGTAATAAAGACATTTCCACTGTAGTCTGGCTACCTGAAGCCACTCAAAAAGCTCTATGTTCCATTTAGAGAAAGCTGAAAATTTGCTGATATGTCATCATCTGTGCAGCATTGTTTTAAAAAGGGGAAACTTTTAGTTATTTGTCTTAAAAAATAGGACACGTCCTTTATTCATTCAAATATTTCTCTACAATAAGCAACAACATATTGACTCTTTGCCTTTTGTTCCACTGAGGCCCTGTGCTGTAATAACTTAATAGATGAATCACAAATACCTTATAAAGAACGTAATTTAAACCATGTTCCCATATTCAAGGTTAATAAGACTTTCATAAAGTCTTCTCAGAAACAGTAAGAAACAGTAACGAAAACTAGCTTTTTTAATTCTGATTGTTTTTTAATGACTTACCCCTCCTTCTGTAGGACTGGAAACCCATTTCAGCTCACCCTGTACTGTTCTCGAGTCCAGTAAAGTCACTGCAAATAGAAACAAGACATAGGACAAATGTGCTGGTAATGTGTTGTTTTCTTACTGTTTTGGCTGTGGATTTCCTCAAACTCTTACACAAACTATAATTTTTTTTAATGACTGAGTACATATTTTCTGCTTACTTGCAAGTCTTGCTATAGACAAAATGTATATCTATAGAAGAGTTACAAATTTCTTTTCTTCTCTCAGTTTTATTAGCATATTATATTCTCCTGTTGTAAATGCAGTTTTGCCGCTTTCTGACATTTGCTGTGCTGTAAAATAGATTTAACTTTAAAAGCTGACAGAACAAAAAAAAAGTTGTTTTTTAAATTTTTGGTGTTATTTACGATGGAATTTTCTATTATTATGTAGAATGAAAATATATTTTTTTTAATCCCATCAATTCAAAATTAAGCAAAAAAATATAAATAAATAAATAAAAAATATGGGGTTTCAACTATTTTAGTGTGCAAAACAACAAAGCCATCATGTTGGAAATACCAAAAACTCTAAAAAGCATTTCTGATCAGAATATCAGCTCTTCTTCCTAAGAATTTGATATAATTAGGCGACGATAAAGCAAAATATATTTTCGGCAGATTTACGCATGATTTTAAAATATTAGTCCCTTTTATTTATTTTATTTAAATCCTTTGACGCGTTTTCTGTTGTTTGCTTGTTATTTTTTGTTACTTTTTTTGCTCTAACTACTTAATGCGATCATGGTCCCATGCGTAAAGCGTTCAGGACTTTGGCACTTCAATTTAAAAACAATCCTTACGCAGGATAAATAAAGTTAATGGATCGTTAGATTTCCTATGATGAGTGAACATGTATGTGCTTGGTGAGCGCGTTAGTACCCTCATGTGTATTACAATACTCTGCGCCCCCCGAAAAAAAACCCAAGAAACCCCGAATTGCGTTTAATCTTCTTTGCGCATAGAACGATCCGGTTAAAATTGAAGAATAAATTCCAGTTTCCCGTCCTGCTTACCTTCATTTGGAGGATAAACCCGAGCACCCGAGACTGTGTGTGATATCCATAATAAGAGAGCCCAAATAGCCGAAAACGCGATTGTTGCCATTTGCGCCGTTTTGCGAGCGCCGCCGAAGTCGCAAGCAGCGAATAAAGAGCGAAAGCACAGCGCGCTTCTCGACAACACGAAGAGGCGGGGCATGTAGGACTGTCCGTCAGCCTTAAACAGCCAATCACCTGGCGCTAAAAAGGTTTACCGCGTCGCGGAATACCGAAGCGGTAGAGAACGAGAGAACGAAACGCTAAATTGTTGTGTATTCATCCAGACACTAAATGTTCATCAGGACATCTACGTGACATCATGCAGTTATTTTGGATTAAACGGATTTCAAATATATTCTAATTGATTTAAAGTAAATCAAATATACATGTTTGGTGCGGCTCCATCACACAAACACTGAATAATAAACACAAATATGTTTGTACTTTTAACGACGGCTTGAGTCTCGTTGCTCGTCTGTAACGTCAAAAGTCCTCGGGCGCCGTCTACTGTTCGTGCACAGAAAAGCGCGTCAGAAGTCGCGGTGTCGGACACGTGCACAAAGTAATCATGTGTCCCCCATGTGTGCTGAGATCATCTTGTGTACAGGGAATAAACGAATCGTTTAAGATTTCACTAACAGGAGACTGTTGCGTTTGTTTGACTCGTCAAAGTGTCAATCAATCGCCCCCAGGACGCCTACATCCACGCGCAGAATCGTAGATTGCGTAAATAGTGCAACTGGACAGATGTTCGCGCATCCGTGCATTCTGGTTAAGAATTGAGCGCTAACCGTCTTCTTCCCACTTGAAAAGCACGTCAAAACAGCCCGGCGTTAAAAAAAACATTTTTTTGTTAAGGATTTTAATAAACGTAATGATACTCCATACAAATAATTTTAGCGACACCAAATTCAGGACGCACTGTGTCTCTGTACCGTTCAGATTTATTTGGCAATTGTTTCCTGTTCAACGGTATACCTTATTTATAGCCATTTTTTTATATTAATGTTGCGTAAGACAACATCATTTAATTCTTGCGGACACTTAACAAATCAGCTTGATAAGTATATTTTTGTCTCTCTTAATTTCTTTCTTTATACGTTATGAGAGAAGTTGTAGAAACTCTAAACGCCTTCCAAACACTAGTGATATCTGTTATACATTATAATGTTTAATAATTTTATCTATATGTATTATTTTTTTTACTTAATGAATATATGATTAATAAATAATGAATATTCCCACAATAGTGTACCAAATTAAAAGTAAAATTAATTTGATTATAATACATTTCCTAATTTTTCAAAGGATAAAACTGAAATAAAATAAAAATAAATTAAAGAAATAAAGTTAAATTTTTCATCTATGTGTGGCCCAGCGATGGACTTGTCCAGGGTGTACCCCCGACCTCTTATCCTATGTGCAATGGGATAGGCTCCAGAAGAGCCCTTTGACCCTGAGTTTGGAATAAGCGGGTATAGAAGATGAATAGATGAATGTTGAAATCTTTAGTAAAAATGTGGGAAAATATTTTATAACATCTAAAACTTGAACAGAATATTTTATGATGAAAAATAAATAAATTAATCAAGGTTAAAATACTTTTTAAGCTAGTTTGCTCTTCGTTACTTTGTATTGATTGTTTGCAAAAGAGTATATATTATGTACATGAAAGACACTGTATGAATGTGTTTTACTGTTTATTAGCTGTATAATATGTAGTGCTTTTTTAGGTAGGTTGGTAGGTTGTTTTTGCAGAACATAGGTACGAAAAAAATGCTACCATATTTAGACGAGCACATTTGATATACTAATTAAGACTACAATGCTAGTATATTAGATTTCAAGCTTAACATTTTCTGACCAATTCATGACTGAATTCATCATAAATGTAATTCAGTTACAAAGAATTTCGAAGATCTGTACTGCTATCTCCTGACACAATAAGGGTAACACTGTTTATAATAGCATAATAGCAAACATATGAGGTTTAGAAGCACAATATAATGAATCAACTCAATTTACCAAATTGAATGGTACTTAGATATCTTAATATAAATATGGGCAAAAACCTTTTGATGAACAAGGTGCACTGTCCTTTTAAGTTAGCTGGCGGTTCAAAGAAAAAAAACCTTACATAAACACCATCTTGTGGTTCTCTCACACTTTACTGCAGTCTACGCTTTGTGTGAACGCAGTGGGTATTTCCTGGCAGCCCATTGGCCAGATTGGCAAATGAATTGTTGTGTGTTGGTCGTCTGTTGGGAGTTTTTATATAATGCCATTAGCCTGAGGAGCAGGTGACGTTTGGACTTCGGTCTCCAAGGGCCGCTTTCGTGACGCTTTGTGGCGCCACCGTTGCTCCGCCACAACCATTTCGAGGGGCATAATGAGACCGGGCGGAGCATCTGGCATTTTGAGATGGGTGCCCGACATCGATTGTCACTCAAAAGCGTTTAGGAAAAAGACGTTTTATTTTCTGTAATCTGCACGAGACGCTGCGCAACCATAAAAGCCCAATTAGCCCTGAGGAGGCAGTGGTCCGCCTTCTCCAATCACATTGGGTTCGTATTGATCGTCAGCACCAGTGGGCGGGGGGCACCGCTTTCACCTCATGCCCGTTGTCCTCGGTCATTTGTGTCACTGTCCTTTTTGATTGATTACACTCGGACCATTTTCCATTCTTCTTCTTATTCTCAGGTCACCTGATTGAATTCCCCAATGCAGCCCTTCCTACATCCCGTTTTGTTCTCCGAATCCCAGATGGCATCTGCCCACACATCTGTATTGTCCAGACATTGCACCCAAAAAGCAACTAAGAGAAGTTCCAACATCCTGGCAAATCTGACCATTTCTTTTCCTCTTGATGCAACTTCTTTTAGAATCTATATGTACATTACATACAGTTGCATGAAACTCATGCTGTTCCCGTTTGTCTGATAGACGCTTTCGAAATATAGAGTGGAGGAGTGCCAGAGAGGGGGTAGAAAGCAGGCAAGGCACATTGAAAGAATCCACTCAGCAGTCTGAAGCTGCGTAGGTGGATCGGATGAAGGAACAAAGAACATGATGGAGAGGTTTACACCATTGAGCGAAAGCTCTAAAGAGAAGGGGGCTTAAATCTAGTCTTAAAAAAACACATACTTATAAAGCTTAGTCTTATCTAGAGGATGGATTTTGAGAAGACTGCTTTTGGTACAAAAGTTCTAGATCAGAGGTCGTCAAGCAGAGCCCAGTGAAATTCTTTGTTTGACTGAACCAAGGTTTTCAAAATATTCTATAGCAAAGTCAACATATCTATAAAACAATATCAATATACACCATCATTGCTTCTGGGGCAAATCCAGTGAAGAAGCTAAAGAACATAATGGAATGGAAAGTATTCATTTATTATTTTTGACCTGTAAAGAATCAAACCCTACCACATCTTGTATTTTTTTTTACCATGAGATAATGACTAATAGTAAAGGATTAAACGGACGTTACTGTTGCCATGCCAGTTCAAGAAATCTTCGTAAAACCTCGTAGAAAGTAGTGTAGAAAGTAGAAAGTAG
>JAOTQW010000033.1:10258161-10274452 GCA_026260075.1 Sisor rabdophorus | reverse complement strand
ACTCCTATGGGCAATTTAGAGTCACCAATTAACCTAATGTACATGTTTTTGGACTATGGGAGGAAATTGGAGTACCCGGAGGAAACCCACACAGATCTAGGGAGAACATGCAAACTACACACAGAAAGACCTGGAAATTGAACATACAACCTTAACCTTTTTGCTGTGAGGTGAATGTTTAACTAATACACCACCGCACCGTCCCATTACAGGACCTTAATATACTATAATAGTGCCTTATTTCTTCTTTGCATTTGCAGCATTTATCAGACACTCTTATCCAGAGCAACATACATTATTCCTCTCTGTTATACAACTTTGCAATTTGAATTCAACGACCTTGTTTAGGGGCCCAGCAGGGGTGGCTTGGTGTTGCTGGGAATCAACACCATATGGAGGTATCATATGGAGGATTTTGCCTTGTTGTATCTGGATTTGTTTTAAGATTATGCTTTCTTAAGTGTTTATCAGACAGATTTTGAAGCAGAATCATGTGAAAAAAAATTAAATGCTACTAGGGCTTTTATGTTACATGAACCAAGCTACAAAATTAAATTCACAAGCCTTGCATTTGGCAGACGCACCTAACCAAAGTGAAGACCAGAGCAGGAAATGGTCTATAATTAGCAGTTCAACCTAAACTTTTCAAAAAAACCTTTCAGTTTCCAGATAAGTGCCTTGTGGAAGGTCTGCAATACCGCTTGCAACCTTAATGTGAAATCTGTTTTTAGAATATTGCTACTTACTGCAAACATGGACTTTGGTTCACTGATGGGTTTTAGTTCAAAATATGAAATTACAATGCTTTTGTCCTTTGTGTAAAATTTCCCCAGCTTTACAAAAAAAAGCCAATTTGTCCACTTAGAAAGCTGCATTATGTAAATAATCCACATTTTCCTTTTAAATTTCTAAAATACATTCATCATCATTTATAAAAACCATGCAAGTATAGGGAGAACTCTGCACAGAAAGACCTGGGAATCGAACCCACAACCTTCTTGCTGTGAGGCAAACGTGCTAACCACTACACCACCGCACCGCCCTTCTAAAATACATGTATTTTGAGAATAAGAAGGAAAAAAAATTAGGTATTCCTTATAAAATCTACAGCAGTGGCAAGTGGTACATTTGGTACCTGGGCCTTAAGTGGAAAGGTACCCGACTGATACAGCATTTAATCCCACCACTAACAACATTAATCCAGTAAGGTACCATGCACTGTATCCCTCACCTTTACACATAATCCATTGAGCTTTTCTAATCTCCTGCCCCAGTCCAAAACCATGTGCTTGATTGGTTGATCTGTGATTCTAAATTGCCCGAAGGAGTGAGATTAAGTGTGTGTGTGTGTGTGGCCCTGTGATGGACTGGTGACCTGTCCAAGGTGTACCCCTTCTGCCTTTTTCCCTTTCTTATATTTGCCAACCCTTACCTTGGACACTATAAAGTAATTAACTTCAAGGTTTGACACAAAAACTTGTATATGCTTTATCAATTATTATTGTTTCTTTTAAATCTAAAATATATCCACTTTTGTTATGCTCTGCCTTTGTCGACCGGTCATTAGTATTTTCCTGGTTATCACATACTGTGAACATAGGCTAGTTTATAAAGCTAACAACATGTCATGCCTGAATAAGGCATTTAGGCCAAAGTAAACAAAAAGGCTAACATGGACGATGAGACAGCGAGGGAGTCAGCGATGTAAACATGATTGACAACAGAAATATTTCTGGTCACCCATGAGGGAGATGAGGGAGAAATAATAATATACAAGGCGCCTAGAAGGATTTCTTGCAACAAAAAAAAAACACAAGTAACTGGAGATGTTGCATGTTTTATTGTTATATATGCTTTTAGTAATAATAGTCTATTTTCTATACTTGTCAGTAATGGTAACTTACCTCCACATTTTGCTCTCTGATTAACTATAGGGCAGCATGTATTAATCTTCTTCTTCTTCTTCTTTCGGCTAATCCCATTTAGGGGTCGCTACAGCGAATCACCTGTCTCAACCTAGCCCTATTCTCTATACCCTCACTCACACCTACTAACTTCATGTCTTCATTTATCGCATCCATATACCTCCTCTTTGAGCTTTCCCTTTGCCTTCTACCTGGTAGCTCCATTATTAGCATGGCAGCATGTAATAATATGTACATTAATTAGTTAGTAATTAGATATATTTGTTCGGTTATCCGGCTCTTATTTTTATTAGAAAATAAATAAAAAAACATTATTTACTATCAATGGAACTTTAAAAGGTAAGAATCTATATATCACCTTTGACTGCATAAAGTTCATGTTTATGGAAAGATAATTCTGGTAGCTAATTTACTTTTCTTTAGTTTTCTGATAGTTAATTTACTTTTTACTTGAGTACATGTCAGAGCCCATATTTACTCACATTAACATAAGTAAAAAAGTACTTTAACTTTTACTAGAGTCAATTTAAATCCTGCTTCTACATGAGTAAAGGATGTGTGTTCTTTTGTCATTTCTATGTATACATGTATGTATGTCTGTATGTATGTCCTGCTTTCTGACTCATGTTTCTGCCTTCAGTTTCCAAACAAGTGCCTTTTAGAGGGTCTTTAAAGTTGCTTGCAACCTTAATGTGGTTTCCGTTTTTAGAAACTTGCAGATGTAGTTTCCTTTCTTTATGAACATGGACGTTAGTTTTAGTTTCAAAATATAAATATAAAAATGTTTTTGTCCTTTGTGTAAAATTTTCTAATTTGTACTTTTTTAAAGTTGCATTATGTAAGTAATCCATATTTTCATTATAACCCTATATTGCTTATTGTTCTATTTTCTGTAATTTCAATACCATCTGATTCTTTAAAAAAAAATAATATTAAAAGTAATCTAATAACATAATAAATAAAGATTTTCTTTGTTAAATCTAATGTGTTTTTCCCTCTTCCACCCTCCAAATGTCAGCATTCAATTCACAACCTACTTAAACATTTAGAAACAATACATATGTAATTTAGCTCATGAATTATTACAGGTATACTTTTAAATTGGATAGTTTTTAGTCATAATGGAGGTAGAATCAGAGGAGGTAGAATGTACCATTTACAATGTACTGTAGGTGTAAACCATAGTTTATAAATGCAGTTGGAGTTTCCATATACAAGAAACATTCACTACATGATGAACTAATGTAGTGTGAAGGCATCCAATTATGTAAAACCTAGCAACACTATACATTCATTCATTTCTATATACGCTTATTTCTTAACTTGGGGTCATGGGGGTCTGCTGGAGCCTATCCCAGCGTACATAGGGTGAAAGGCAGGGATACACCCTGGACAGGTCACAATTTATCACAGGAACAGACATAGATGAAAAACCAGACTCACTTACACTCACTTCTACTGGGAATTTGAAATCACCAATCAATCTAATGTACATGCTTCTGAACTGTGGGGGAAACCCGAAAACCCAGAGTAAACCAAAGCAAGTGCAAGGAGAATGTGTAAACTGCACACAGAAATACCCCTTGCTCAGGAACCAAAGCCGGAACCTTCTTGCTGTAAGGTGACATTGCTATGCCACCACGCAGCCCCAACACTATACATTTCAGTAGAAAATTATTCAACATTCAAGTCCATACAGTTAAAGAAAAATAAAATCACAGAGGCATGTTAATTAGTAATTAGTAATTAATTAGTCTGTAATTAATCTAAAAGTTAATTTCTCATATGTGCAATGATCATCTAATCATTGCAATGGGCATAGAATCATGTAAAAACAGGTCAAACATCACATTAGCATTATAACAGGGTAAAAATTGTTCAAGTTTTAATGGCTTTTAGGTTGGCGTAGCAGGTGAGCTGTCTGGAAAAACATTATTTATGAGAGAGATGGCTACGTGGATCAGCCATTCTGATATAAACTGCCAATAATCAGTCATTAACATCATATTGAGCACAAAAAACATCTCAAAACATGACAGCATGTCATCTCAAACTCATCTATAGCTTTTAAACGATTTTATCTTAATTTGTTGATAGAAGTGTTTTGCTAGGTGTTCAATAATATTTATCTGCTTAGCCTAAGTAACTTTTGACATGTGTACCTAGTTTCATTATTACAAACACTGGAAACGTTGAGAGGACCACAAATACCCCAAGGGTCTTTTTCACAGTAATCAGAACAGTGAACAGAAAACTAAATTTTAACATTGATTTCCACTGAACACTAATTTATTCCTGTGTTTAAAGGAGTAAGTGGGTTTGGGTGACGATGAGGGGTTGGGGCTGCTATGCTAGTGGGTTAAGAGAACTCCCTCTTCTCACCATATACTTCAAAAGTCAAAAGTAGTTTGTGCAGTACAGGTGAGAAAGTGCAAGAGGATATTATGAAGCTAAAGTACTTTGTTGTTATTCTTTTGAGTCTTTTGTGGATCACTGATGTATCTGCAAGTGAGTTTTAATGCCTTTTTTATTTTTAGTTTAGCTCAACAATGAGCCCTGTGGTATAAGCCTTAGTTTCCTTCATGTGGTGTGATGTAGCATAAGATGTAGTTTTAAACAGAAAGTGTGTTTTCAAGAATACTACAGTTTAGGGTTTCTTATTTTATATAATAATAATAATAATAATGATTGCTTAATTATTAATTTTTTTTCTAGCAGGAAATGGACTTTCACCTGAATGTTGTCAAAGAACCAGCAAAGGCAAGGTCATCATTGAAAAAATTGAGAGCTATGTATATCAAAAACCACCATGTTATTTGAAAGCTATAAGGTGAGTAAAATTAGGCAACTTTTTTTTAGCCTTTTACTATTTATTTTTTCAAATGTAATCACTTATGATGGAATATTATTTTACAGGTTTCTGTTAAAAAGTGGCAAAACAATATGTTCCAATCCAGAGGATGTTTGGGCCAAATATGTCACACAGCTGTTAGATTACAGAACAATAGCATCAACTTCAAGACCTTCAAAAAGCACACTAACTATGATAATACCCAAAGGACTATTAACCACATGGAAACTAACCATGGTATTTAATCATGGTATTTCAACCAAACAACCACTTTCATTTACCGAAGAGAAGCCTCAAGAGACATCAATGCAAACAATAAAAATGACAACTAGTACTACTACTATCGACAGTTCACCATCATTAAGAGAGCTTAAGATGACTTTTAGGACTATGCTCACAACCACAATAAGCCCACTGATCACAAAAGCGCCTGTAAAAACATCTACCATATGGAAACCTACATCATATATCATGCATAAAGTTTCCGACAAGGAACTGCCAAGGATAACAACGTGGCAAATTAGAACTACCAAGGAAAAGATGATGTTCACATCCAAAGAAACAGTAATTACTTGGAAACCAACAAAATATAACTCCTATAGTCTAGGCTTCACCAAAGAACATCCTATGAATACGATGACAACAAGACAAAGTTTGACCACTAAGCAAAGGATGACATATACAACAAAAAATAAGACTACTTCCATAACCAGGACAACAAAATACAAAGATACATGGTCCCATAAAGGAACATTAACCACACAAAAACCAGTTCAAAAATTATCAACAGCCCACCTCACACGCTGCCCACCGTTCAGGAAAAACAAGCTGGACAAATACAAAATAGCTGTTCCATGGACAGTCAAACGTTTGAAAAAAAAACTTAAGCAAGGTCTAAGGAGGATGCAGATGAACACGGGGTGCATAGAAAATTGAGACAATCACTAAATGCTGTGAAGGAAATATTGAGGTTATTCTTCACTCACTGTTACTGAGCACTTTCTTTCCACGTTGACTCGTTCCTGGACTTTTGACACATTGACATGGTCTTGACACATGTTCTGCAATGGCGGTCCTGCTAGGCTCCTAAACAGCTAAATTGAAAGTTGTGTTTTACATTTAGAAATCCTTTGTAGTGTTCAAGGTCAGGGTCTAATAGAACCTGCGATTCTGTTTAAGAGAAGATTGTAGAAATAGTTTTGAGTTTTAAGTCTCCATTGTTTCAATTAATTCTTATTTAAGTGCTTACATGGGGAAGTTGATTGCCAACAGTAACAATATCTAATCTTTACACAGACCCACATAGTTAATGCTATTGCATTTTTTTATTATTTTACTTAGATTATAAAATGGAGCTTAAGAGAGCATGTCCAACACTATCTTATTGCTCTAAGTGCAATAATACTTTAATGTTGATATACTGTAAATTTGCTTTCTTCGTTAAAATGATGTATGTATGACATTATATTTTATGTAATATTTATCGTGTCTCAGTTTATGTCTTTAAATCAACTCTATCATTATTTTCAGTCACAAAGGGAGTTTTACACCACATGGGGGCACACTTAGTCAGAGGAATGACCATTATCCTACTGTTTCACTTCTTCTAAATCTTTTTATTATGCAGAAGCCCTGTGTGATGTTTACAGTCGCTGATTATTTTCAATTGTGAAAGAAATTAGCAAAAGATTGTGAATTGTCACAGTTTATACAGTCCTGGTTTGCTCACCTCTGTAGAGTATAGGACGTTTGGGCAAAGTTAAAGATATTTTAAAAGTTAATTGACTACAAACTTTTGTACATACTACATAATTTAAGTTTTTTAGATAAACCCAGATGTGGTTTATTTTGGTTAGCACTTCCCAGGTTGAGGATTTTCACCATGACTATACATGTGTGGTGTTAAATGTTTTCTTCAAGCTTCTTGGGTGTCTTCTTGAGGTATAAGTAAAGTGTGAGCTGCCTGCTTTCTACACTGAGGTGTAATCAGTGGTGAAAGAAGTACTGAAAATTCCTATTTAGGTTAAAGTATTGCTACTTAACAGAAATAAAAATTGAATATGATTAAGTAAAAGTAAATAAGTAAAAAACTACAAAGTTACTGTGTACTTCAATGTGTGAAGATGGTGCAAAAAGATATGAGGATAATCCTAATTCAGGACTTTTATTTGCTTTTATTTGTTCATATGATGCAAATACTAATGTCCTAATAAAAAAACTTTTCTAAAGTAAATGTAAAAAGCTGAAAAATAAATACCTTTTTTTAACAGTTTTTGTACCATACACGGTGGCGTAGTGGTTAGCGTGGTCGCCTTACAACAAGAAGGTTTGAATCCTTGGCATAGGGTCTTTCGGTGCGGGTTTCCTCTGGGTACTCAGATTCCCTCCCACAGCCCAAAAACATGTGCATTAGGTTGATTGGTACTTCTAAATTGCCCATAGGAGTAAGTGTGTGTGTGCGTGTGGTTGTGTGTGTGTGGCCCTGAGATGGACTGGCCCCCCAATGTGCGCTGGGATAGGTTTCAGCAGACCCCTATGACCCTGACTTAAGGAAAAAGGAAGATGAATGAATGAATGAATATTTATTCTAGTGAAATCATGAAGTTTCTCATGAAAGTCTCCATTAGACTGCTGATTCAACCGACACAGAATTAATGTTTGATTTCTTTTTTTCCACCTTATTTAAATTAAAACAATCAGAATTGTAAAACAGAAACAAAATCACTAGAATTCATATGATACCCACACCAAGTGTCAGTAAAAATGTTACAAACAACAAAAATGTATTTTTAGAAAAAATAGTGTATTTTTTTCTTCAGAAGGTATTAGCTCAGTACTAAACCTATATAAACTACTTTATATGATCTCTCAACAAAAGCTTTACACATTAAATGCTGTAGTTTTGCATTGTTTATAATGTTCCAAAATAGTAAATACATTTTGAGTTTAAAGATCTCAGTCGTCACATCCTTTTTTATCAACAGACAGATAGATAGATAGATAGATAGATAGATAGATAGATAGATAGATAGATAGAGTATGTGTGGTTGTCCATATGTGTGGTTGTCTATATGTGGCCCTGCGATAGACTGGTGAACAGTCCAGTCGCCCTATGTGTGCTGGGATAAGCTTCAGATGACCCCTGTGACCCAGAGTTGGGAATAAGCGGGTTTAAAGGATGAAAAAATTAATTACTAATCTAAAATGTTTGTAAATAATATAAAACATTTACAATGTAATGTTATGTAATAATCACACTGGAACTTGACTGTTTTTCGGTAACAACTAGTGTAAAATAATGGAATATCTTCGCTGCCACATTTCACAAAGAAGTGTGGTGCACAGTTCAGTGTCAGGCAGTGTCAGAGCCTGAGATCATCACCTGCAGGCGATGCCGCTATTTTTTTTTACTGCCGTCAGTTTCAAAACTGCGACATGCAACAAAAGTTGATGCAAATGGAAGCAGCAATCTGCTGCGTCAGACCGCTAAGGATGTTCAGACATCAATCAAGCAAACCAAAAGCAAAAAGTGAAAGCTGCAGAGAGAGAGTTGCGAACTATACATTAAACACGCGCTTAAACACGACCCACCTCTACTGTCCTAAAAGAAAATGCTACACAAGTACTGAAACAAAATTATTTGTAATCGGTTACTTTGCACCACTGAGTAGACCTCAGGTTTCTTGGAACCATGTTCAGAATAAACTGCAGACAAATGAATAGAACTATAAAATCTATAATCCATAACATTTGTGTTACAATTCAGTTTTAAATTTGGGGTTCAGGGGCTGATTGAAGGATTGTGGGTTTACTCCCAAGCACCACCAAGCTGCCACTACTGGACCCCTTATTAAGGCCCTTAGCACTCACTAAATAAATACAATAAAGGTTGCTAAATTATTGCATGATAACACAGCATCCAACTAATACAATCCCACCTGGTTTTAACTTTTTAGATTTACTGCACTGCCTGTAGGACTTTGGCCACAATATAGGTGTGATGATTAGCCAAATCCTGAGGCAAAGTTAAATTTTAAAAGGATTAAAAAAATTCAACAGCACATTATAGGAGACTTTAGGTTTGGTTTGTAAGGAATCCTTCCTTCACATTACCTGTATCACTACTGCTATGGCAAATCGAGATTAGATTCTTGATAAAGTTTCTGATTGGAGGCAACATTGCAGAAAACAGCAATCAATACAATGGCCTCAAATTATCCTATATCGACACTGTTGTTGGTGGTGGATTTTTTTTTTTTTATACCAACAGAAAAAAGATGGGACATGTGAAGAAACAAATTTCACTGTGCTATAACTCTGTGGTTCCCAAGCTTTTTGTCTGAGAACCCCTTTTTCCAAATTATAGGGCCCCCCTTCACATTTACTGATATTATCGCTATTGGTATTTCCTGCATTTTGTGTTTCCAGTATTAGAAGCAAGGCAATGTTAATAAGGGGGGGATTCTCAATTGGATCCAGTTTTCCTATTTTCCTTATTACTATCGGCTGCTATAGACGAATCAGTGAGACTCAAAATTACAAATGTGTTCATATTTTGATCAACCAGGGGGTCATGAATAAAATTAGCTAATGCAATATGATGGTTTGCTACACTTTGCTAAATATGTTGAGACCCCTCCACAGAGCTCACTGAGCCCCTCCCTTTTGGGTTGGGACCCATCCTGTTGGGAACCGCTGCTGTAGAGTATATGTAACAAGTAAATACATTCACATGTACAATCATGCCCCATTGGAGAGGTTGGATTTTGACTGATGAATAGGACTTTTACATTTACTCTGTTTTGATGAGTAGACAACTGTGCCTATAAAATCATTTACTGATTTTAAATATCTTTCTCCTGTCAGGATCGTGCCATGCCTTTATTTTTCATGTACCAAACTCTATACTTCACAGGTGAGTGAAAGCCTTGGCTGCATTTTTTCCATGAACAAAAAAGGCCATAAAGTTATTATTCCTTTCTGTCACCTCTGTTAAATTTTCTTCCAGAAGTGAACGAATGTTTACTGGCTTCAGCAGTAATTCTGTCCTGTGCGTGCTCTGACACGCAACGCTATTGCTCCCATTCTGCAATTTTCTTTTTTCTTTTTCTATTTTTTATGGCTTGGCTGAGCACAGCTAGGCTATTCATAAATCTCCAGACAGGAAATAAATGCCGACCACCATCTCCCTGAGCCGGCCAGGCAAAAAACAAGGAAAATAAAAACCAGGCTTAATAGCACACCGCTGGTAATTACCTTTTCTGGCCTGCTCGTCTGTGAAATATGATAATATAACACATTATTGATAAGAAAGACCTAAGCAGTCGACTCTCCATCCCTTTTTTGCTCCAGAAGGTGGGGGTGCACAAGTAAAAACAAGCAGATTGCAAAATACATATAAATAAATCTTATAGTTTGCAGCTTGATTATAAAATTATTATAATACCACTATGATTGCTGTTTGAATGGTTAAAGAAAAATAGAGCACAGGAAATAAGCTTATGTGTATTTCATGTCTCAAATTATCCACGTAATTCATCATTACTCTTCATAAATCAGATCATTTCTGTGTAAAACCCATCGGTATTATCACCTTCCAAAATCACATTCTCACTCAGTCACTTTTAAGATCTGATCAAGCTCCCACGATCTCTTCCCCCATTAATGGTCGGTAATCGCCTGTTATTTATAGGTTAAGTGCTCACAATGTCATTATATGGCTGACTTGAGAAGCAATTTCACACTAGGCAGTCGTTGTAAATAGTCACCCTTGAATTAGATCGCCCCCTCCTGGTCTGTGTGCTGGGATCTATGTGCAAGATCTTGCACATTTTTTTATCTTTTTTTTAATCGTTAAAAAAAAGATTACACTGTCTATATCAAAACTTGTCTTGGGGCAACATATATATTTATAGAGTTTATCTTGGTGAGAACTCGCCAGAGAAGCTGTGAGGAAATCGATAACGTGTGACACCGGCAGATTCAGTGACCCACCTGCACCAGACAAGGACAGTCGAAAAGCTACAAAAGCCCAATAACTAACATTTAGATTTGTAACAATTTTTATTCATCTGAACTACATACCTCTGAGACAGTATTTCCATTTTCTCAGCCATGTTAATAAACCAGGTTTTTCTCTTCAGTTATCAAATAATAAATGCGGCTCCAGAGCCAGAAGACCTAGCAGAAGAGGTCAAATTTGATTGACATGAGTGAGCCAGGAGACCATGTTTGTGCTCGGGCTGCCAAAAGTGATGCACAAATGCAATGATAATAGCCAGTTTGGCTGCTAATGGGATCTATGATTAGTGAAAAGGTCAATCTTATTTCCATGCCGGATTCACATCAAAGATGTGAGCTGTATCCTAAGTGACCTGGGCTTTATTTCTAATGTCCATATGGAGGTCTTGGGGCTTTGTAATGATTAAACAACATTATACCTGAGATGAAAGGCAAACAGGTCGTGGGAAATCAAAAAGGAGTCCATTACCTTTACCTTTCATACCAAACTATTTTGTTAATTAAAGGCTTGTCCCAAAAGGTATTTTACAGAACTCAAAGTTCCCAATGATAAAGAAAGTGATTACCAGAGGCTTGAAGCTACACAGAAAAAGCATGGATACATTTTGTGATGTGGTCTAGGAATATTGAAACGGTCTAGGCCAAGAGACCTTGAAGACCGACCAGGGGAGTGTGCATTTGTAAATTTTCTGGATATAAGAGGTCTATAAGTAATAACCAAATTATTAAGATGGTGTAAATGATCAATAGTAGATTTGTTCAAACAAGTGTACAGAATATTCAATCAGTCTAATCATAATGATATAAAGGCATGCAAGCATATTTCCATGTCTTATTTTTAACTATGATATCTTAGCATTGTTCATGAAAAAAAAGAAAGCAAAATGTCACAACAGCCAGACGATGACAGAATGCCTATAACCTGCCATAACATTAAAGAGGTAATGTTATGAAGGGCTAAAATCATCAATAGTTTTTTTTCACTATCAGTAAGCTGCAAAAATGTCTCTGACATTCATTTGTTTTCTACTCAATTGTATTATTATTGTATCAGTATTGAGAAGCTCAACAATCAATTTTGAAGCACTTTTGTCTGACGCTCTGGATAAAAGTGTCGGCTAAATGCTGTAAATGTAAATGCAATCAGGACTAAAAAAGAAGTATATACAGTCTATCACATGTTAAAAACAGAATCAATAATGTATAATGGTATGTATATGTCATGAGCTTGAATATATGGCCAGAATCTCATCCCATTTTCAGAGTTCATTTCCTAGTTTGCAGTTATAATGTTTTCTAATACTGTTTTACCAGATTTTGGGGTGTGCTATAGGGATTAGTCTGTGGACATTCTGTTGCAGTAGTATTAGTCAGCTAAGGCAATAAAAACTTGGGTTAAGTTGGGGTTCTGATTCATAAAAAGGTTTGGGTTTGGTTATTTACCGTAACGTTTAATTGTAGAAATACAGATTTTGGTTAGATTTTCTAAACAATTATGTTCTTTTAAATATCTTAAATAAGAACCTACATTTGGACATGATAGATATTTTCGTACAGACCTCTGTAGAACATTACCAAATGTACTACAGCTTAAGATACCTTGTATTTGTAGAAAATTGATTTACCCAATCGGGTAAAAACCAATAAACCACACTTGTTCTCACGCTGGTTTGAGGTTTTGAGAAGTAAGCCTTCTATTAACTGTTTTTTTATGCTTAACAATAAAAGAATATTTCACTTCTATCTTCATTTGGAGCATGTCTTTCATAACACCTTGTTACTGATTGTAGTTTTAAGAGGGTCCTAGAGCTATGGAAGTTCAGGTTATTAACATAATTAGGGTATTTAAGTCCAAACTGCCTCTCTAATTTACCATCATTAAAAATGTCAATTCTTGCAAAGTCCAGACATTCCCATTCAAATGAGGCTTAAAATATGTTAATTAAAACATTGTGGGTGGATAACGACTTTCTTTTAAACTTTCTTTTCAAATAAATAAAAACAAATCTGCCTGATACGCATCTTGATTTTCTGACCACTCATGATGATTGCCTACCTTTAGCCAGGTCATGTCACTAGCTTTGGAAATTTATTTAGCATTTCTTTACATTGTCTAGTCAATCTGACCTGCTTCGGTCAATGAAAGTGGCATGCGTCTGAGATGAGATCAAGAATAGCTTACGATAATGGATTTTCCTCTCCTTTAATCAATACCTCCAGTCTGCTGGACTAAATTGAAAATTTGCTCATGTGGTGGTCAGGCTGTATTTTGCTTGTTGTTGTCTTTGAAAATTAATGAAGGGGTATTGGTATGAATAAACCATTAATACAATGTTGAGAACATGATACACTTGTTTTAGTGTCACACATATATCACCATGCCATTATCCTGCTACTGACTGGCTTCAAACAAATCTGGTTCAACGGATCGTCCCTTTCAACTTATACGACATAGAAGGACAATATTCAGTAATTGTATCTGAACAGCGGGCGTTATACGCTGCAAAATCTTGTCTTTGCTTAAAAGAAGTTAGGGTTAATAGAATTAGAACTGAATGTTACATTAGCATCGATTCCACATTTTCTTTTGCTCAAACCTGGACCCAGAATTGACTTTATTGTGAAGCATAATGATGAAAGTGTCATGTAAAGAGTTATTTATTTGTTATTTATTTAAAGTTATTTTATTCCGTTTTAATATTTTTATTTGTTTTTAAACCTTTTAACTGTTTTGACAGCTTTGTAATCTATAGGACACCTTTTAAAATTGTCTAACAAATTTAGGATCTGAAAGGAAACCCGTCTTGTTTGATTATTTTACAATATAAGTGACTTAAAGAATAAGTCATTAGGATTTTTGCTTTAACATTTTATAGCCAGTATATTAACAAGGAAGATATAAAGGAACATGGATCTAAGCAACCACTATCCTCATCAGCATCATTGTTAACAATATGACATGGTATATAAACATTTTAAAACCAAATTTGTCTTTTTCATAAATACATTGCAGCACAGTGAACTATTTTTTTGGATGCCTAAGTTTAGGAATTTCAGGGTCAGAGCACAGGGTCATCTATTATATGTCCCTTTTGGAGCAGAGACAGTCTAAGTGTCCTATGGCTTAGGGCTAAAAGTGGGGAAGTGGTAGCGCGGTCATTAAGGTGTTAAGAGCTGCTAATTGGAAGATCAGGGTTCAATTTCCAACACTACTAAATTGCCATACCACTGGGTCCCTAAGTAAAGCCCTTAACCCCAATTTTCTCGGTCATATAAATAAAATAAATGTAATTCACTCTAAATAAGGGCCATAAATGTAAAAGGGCCTAGGCAGTGGGGTTTAAACACTAATGCCCAAATCAGCAACCCAAAGCTTCAAACATTTGAGATACCACTGATTAGCTAGATTTCTGCAAATTATATACAATTCCTAATACAGTGTTTTCGGTCATCATTTTTTCTGCTCTGTGCAAATGAGGCTTCTAGAGAGCTCAATCTGCTTCTCCTTTCTGACCTGACAAACCCTTAAAAGTGTCCTTTTCTAATTCGGTATTACGGCATTTATCACAGGGTCCAGCTAACCTTTTTAATGTTTGATAATACCAACCTCAATGCCTGTCGTGCTAGTCACCTCATCTCAGAGGAGCCAGAGAAGGTCATCTTTCCATCGCAAACTAAAAAAACATCTACCTTGTTTTCATGTGCTACAATAGCACTTTACGCAAAATCAATACTCAGACCTTTTCCCATCCACTGATCTGTAAAGCTTTGTGAGGTCCTTTTTCCCCTTCAATCCCCAGATTCTACTCTTTTTTTTTTCCATTCCCTTATCAAGATATCTGAGTGGTGGTCAGCCACTTGAGACCTGAAACCACCTGTTAAGTGTGTTGAGTCTGTTTTTCTTTATTTTCTTACCTGAACTCTTATACTTATAATTCTTTAAAACTCTTTGGATTCAGAATAACACTTCCCCCACCCCACCTATATCATTTATTCAGATTTTTATTCTCACTACAGCAGTGTTGAATTCCCGAACGAAAACAAAAACTCTAATTTGTGACAAAATAGAGAAGAAAGCGTTGTTAGAAACCTGGCTCATTCGGGGGCCAGTTCTTGTCTCACCAGAAAAACCAGCAGGTTATTCCAGTAAAGTTTCTGTGGTCTTGACTTGGCTGTTCAGGAGACAAGGAGATGGCTGATCATCACAGGGAAAATTCCACTGCTGATCCTTAACTTGGCTGGATACAGACCTGATCTGGTGGCGACAATGAGCAAATGTGATGAAAATGTGTGTGTTATGTGTCAGCCAGGTTAAAAATATAGGTCTGACAAAGGGTGTTTGGCCTGGGAACAATGTTAGTTTAATTAATCCAGATTTTGGGCACCAGATAAGAAAAGGAGCTGCTGCCCGGAGTTGATTTAGTCATTGTAGGTATTAGAAGATTGCCAGAGTTTTGAAAGTGCAGGGGACGTGGAGGGCTGAGGATAATAGCTCAGTGAAGTACTAATGTGCTAAACCATTTATTAAAAAGTACTTTTAGTAATTAGCAAGATTGGAAAATCTATTTACTATTTAATAGGGAGTCTAATGCACTCATTGTTGACAGAACCAGGCTAATATGGTGCTGTGTTATTAGGCATGCAGAACAACAACCCAGTAAAGTTTTAGAATAATTAAATTTGATTAATAATCTAATAAATCTAATTACAGTAAAGATTCAATGCAATAACAATGCAATGATGAAATTTTATTAACCCATATTTCATGTCCAACAGAACAGAGATATAATATCATTTTTGATATCATTTAGCATATTCAAGGATAAATTGATTCATTTCCTATTAATTTTTGATGTGATGGCTGTAACACGTCTCAAATAAGTAGATGGGCACATGAGGTTTATACAGTTTATCTAAAACCCATCATTCTATATTCTATCCCATTTTTTTAGGAATCTGGTTTGTAGTTGCAAGTCAGCTTATTTCCAAAGGTTTCCTAAATCTGTACATGTTAAATCAGGTAATATTGAATGTTTTCAGACTAGCAGTGGAGAAGAAAACTATAAAGAAACTACTTTTTATAACGCATATTATTTTCTTTATTCAAAAACTCTAAAATTATAATATTTTAATAAAATCTTCATATTAAACCCTATGCATGTTTTACTTTTAGGAGTTAAATTGTATTAATTAGGATGACTGCAGCTTTTAGAAGCCGTTGACCTTAAAGGTGCAGCAGAAACCACAAAGATGAAAAGAAGTGCAATCAATATGCTGTCTGGGAGGTTGATCCAGGATTCATAGGTTGGCCATGCTGGAAACTGTAGCCAATGCAGAAAAAAATCTGCTTCTTTTACTTTAAATTTACTGTTTATGAAGAGAAAAGCTTTTCCCATTTTCCAAGAATTACGAAAAAATCATCATGATAAGATCTACTATAGGGCGGCGTGGTGGCGCAGTGGTTAGAACCGTTGCCTCACAGCAAGAAGGTCCT
>JAOTQW010000033.1:10196152-10208640 GCA_026260075.1 Sisor rabdophorus | reverse complement strand
GCTCCAGCAGACCCCCGTGACCCCAGATTCGGGAATAAGCGGGTAAAGAAGATGATGAAATACTTTTAACATAATTGAATGTGCTGAAAACAAAATCTCACAAAATTATCAATGAAAATAAAATTTATTAGCTCATGAGGGTATGGATTTGGAGTCAAATTAAGAGTCGAAAAACACACTACAGGCTGATCTAACTTTTCATGTTCTTAAAACAAGTCAATATGAGGCTCAGTAGTGTGTCCTCAACACATGCCTGTATAACCTCCCTACAACACCTGGGCATGCTTCTGATGAATTAGCAGTTGATCTCCTGAGGGATCCCCTCCCAAACCTGGTCTAAAGCATCCGCTAACTCTTGGACAGTCTGTGGTACAACGTGGCATTGGTGGATGGAGCGAGAGATGATGTCCCAGATGAGCTTGGATTCAGGAATGGGGAACAGGCTAGCCAGTCCATAGTATCAATGCCTTCGTCATGCATGAACTGCTTACACGCTTCAGCCACATGACTTATAACTAAGTTTCGCATTAGGAGGAACCCAAGGGCAATACACTGGCATATGGTCTCACAAGGGGTCTGACAATCTCATTTCAGTACCTAATGGCAGTCAGGCTACCTCTGGTAAGCACATGAAGGGCTGTGCAGCCATCCAAGAGATGCCTCCTCACACCATTACTAACCCACTGCCCAACCAGTCATGCTGGAGGAAGTTGCAAGCAGCAGAACGTTCTCCTTCATCCTGTCACATCTGTCACATGTGCTCAGTGTGAAACCTGGTTTCATCTGTGAGCATCACAGGGCACTGCTCCTCCTGTTCCTCTTCGCACAAAGGCAGAGGTAGTGGTCCTGCTGCTGGGTTGTTGGCCTTCGCCATTTTTTCTGATGTATTGGCCTGTCTCCTGATAGTGCCTCCATGCACTGGACACTACACTGTCAAACACAGCAAACCTTCTTGCCACATCTCCCATTGATATGCCATCCTGGAAGAGCTGCACTACCTGAGCCACTTGTGTGGTTTGTAGACTCCATCTTATGCTACCACTGAGCGCAAGCACCACCAGCATTCAAGTGACCAAAATTAGGCAGAAAGCATAGGAACTGAAAAGTGGTTTAGTTAAGGTTCAACAATCAACAATCGACCGTGGGAGAAGCCGAAGTATTAGTGACCTACATGACATTATTTGGGTTGAAACTACATTTGGTTAAGTTCACATTTATTACGTATATTACGTATAGTGTAATTATAGGTAGCATAAATAAAATGTGAAGGTAGTACACTGTTGACACTGTCACATAAAAATATGACCAGTGTGTCCATCTGTTCTCTCAGCATCAGCGGGATCAGAACTACACAGTGCTGAAGACGAAATCCAACATGATGACCATTGAGGGCTTAAAACCCGGCACCACATACGTGTTCAGGGTTCGAGCTCGAACGGAAGGAGGATACGGCAGCTACAGTGGAGAAATCGAGCTGGAGACCAGCCATGAAGGTCATTTTATTGTCTCTTGTCTTATTTGAGAATATGCTTTTTAATGTAAAATCATTTGCTAGAGTTTTCTATGGGGTGCTATTGAACCTGTCACCAGTCATAGTTTTTCTCTCTTGCTCTTAGGCTTCCTTTATTTTTTATCTTTGTTACTCAAAAATCTGTGGTAAAAAAAACTTGGTAAAAATCTGTTTGGAAGGTCTGTCACCAATCAGATTATTCCATCCTCAGGCTATTCTACCTTAAACGTGTTTAACTAATTGAACTTCTGTTTTACTTCAGCAAGACTTGGTCCAAGGTCACTCCTTTAATACTGTGAATCCATCATGTTAATTGCTCTTTTAATTAGACATGAGGTGCTTAAGCTCATGCCTCATTGCAACATATTAATAAAAGCCATAAATTCCTTTGTTCTTTGGTCTCAAATGATAATAAAATGCACATAGATTGGGTTGTGTTCATGATTTCTGACAATCATGCAGTGGAAGAGTAGCAGGATACTGATGTTTTTTTCTTTTTTTTTCTTTGCCATTTTTATAACACAAACTGTAAATTTTACACTCTCTTAAAAACAATGAAAATAAAGACAAAATAATCTAACACGTATTTAAACATTTCACAGCTGTCGCCACCTTTCCTTATAAGGCAATATAGTAATGGTGGTCTTTGTGCACAGTTATTAAAACACAAGGGGATCCGATATTAAAACACTGATTAAAAGAGAGCCTTGATATCAGGAAAAATAAAATTAAAATCGATAGTTGTGTGAAATGTACAGGAATAAAAAGGTCCATCATGAATAGAAATGCTAACAGCATGTCTTTCTGGCGTTATTTCAATAAATGACATGTTCTCTCCTTGTTCCTCTTGTCTTATGCAGGTTTAATATCCAGCACACTGAGACATTAAACTAAATATTATTCAGGCTCTCTGAGTGCTGAATGTTAGCGAATGTTATTTAAAATCAATTCATGTCGCTAAGGATATTTATTTCGTTCTTCCCAAGAGGGGCACTTACTCATGCGCAGCCCAGCTTTGATAAATGATGGATATGTTTGAGTAATGGCTCAGAGGAAAAAATCCATGAGATAGTGAAACAAAAAAAAGAGAAAAAACAGAGACCAATATCCACTTCGCTTTATCTTTTAAAAACCCAGAATATTGTATGAACTTGAGGAGTATCACAATAAATTGTTTTTTTTCTTTTATATAGATATGCTGGCTATCGGAGACCCGAACCAGTCTACCATCTTGGTGGTGTCTGTAGCAGGAGGCATAGTGCTGCTCGTCTTCCTTGTTGTCTGCTTTGTCATAAGCGGAAGGTAAGATATGTATCCAAATCGATTTTTTTGGTGGATGGATAGGTTGGTTGATAAATTGTTGGGAACAGAGATGATTTTTATGGTCAGGTTATTATTGTGATTATAATTTTGTCTATGTATTTTATACAGTATAAAATGGTGTATGTATTTGTTTGGGTGTGTTTTTTTATCAATAGGAGGGTGGTTAGATTAGGTGGATGGATGAATAGATAGATGGGTAGAAAGATCGTTGTGTATATGGATACATGGGTGGTTAGACAGACAGATAGGTCGGTGGTTGTCTAATGGGTGGATGAATAGGTGGGTGGTTGGCTTGATAGGTAATTAGTTAGGTGAGAAAAAGGATAACTATGACAGGTGTTCTAATTATAAAAGTGTATATATTTGTTTGGATGTGTTTATCATACCGTACTCGCAACTAAAGCTTAACGGATTGCACGCATGAATGTTGTTTGCTCTGGAATCCACTATGACTGAATTAAAGAGTTATTCTCTGAATACGGAGCTTCTATTGAAGTCTGTAAAAATGTTAGCATTGATCGGAGGTGATTGCCTATCACACTGAGTGCTCTACTTAGGGATTGACTAAAGGACAGATCTATGCAAACATAGAATGCATGCACACACACACACACTCACAATTAACTACCTGGCCTAGCTTTATTAACATAAAAATGAACGCTTTAATACTATTAGGCTGGGTTGTATTAATGATAAAGTTGTAAAAGAGACCAACTGTGCTTGCGAACACACACACACACACACATACACTATACTCAACTTGCACAAATAAATGATGGATGGATGGATGGATATGTACATTGATGTGTAGGGACAATAGAGGATCGATAAATACATACAATATATGGGTGCTGGGGATGGTTAGTTAGTTATTTAGTTAGTTATTTAGTTAGTTAGTTAGTTCCCTGAAAGAGTAATAATAAGAAACCTTTGGGCGAAACCAAACTCAACATGAAAACTTCTAGTTCCCTCTAGCATAAATGTTTTTTTTCTTCAGTGATGTGGCTATTTCTTTAGTTTTGCTACATGTACCTTTTATAGCAAATATTAATAGATTTTAAGATTGCCAACAAGTACTGTCTGGCAACAATGGATGCAGAAACTTGCAAATTAATCTATTTTATCGGTTCTCATTAACTTTTTCAATTAAAAATACAATTGTAAATTACATCTCAATAAGTCCCTAATTTTTAATCATTAAAATACACAATATTTTTTATAACCTTCAATTTATAACTAGTATATTAAATATATAAATATATATTGTTATATATATATATATATAATACAACCTTTATTTTATATTTTAATAAATCTTTTATTCTATGTTTTAAGATTAAACCTTAATCTTTGTATGAAGAAACCTAAAATAGGGTCATTATTTTAAAAACTGGTTTTACGTAGATCCGCTGAAAAAAGAGATGGAACACCTAAAGACCTTGCTCCTAATAGGCTAGCAAAAAAGTTAACACGAATCACCACTGAGGAGCAACCGAGGACCTACAAAACTTTCCTGTAAAAGTCTTAGAGCTCTTTAGACAAACCCTTAAAATGTGTTAAAACCTATTGTGCTTTTGAGTCCACTCATTTTACCTTAAGTTTCCCTAATGGTAGATAGCAGTCCTGTAATTTCTGTCAAAGCTTTAAGCTCCTGCACACAAGTAGACACAAACACACACAGGATCTTAAAAATTCTTTTTGAAGAAAGGCAGATACTTGTGTTTTTCCATGATTCAGAGCATCAAGAGGAGGTTATCAGGATAGAGAGCAGTTGGACCGGACAAAAAATAGATGAGTTTCCTGCAGTATTTTTGAGAAATTGGGCTCCAGCTGGGATCTGCTATAGGTGAAGACTCCCTCTAACTAGACTCCTTTAAACCAGAAATCAAGTGAATGAAAAACTGGAAAAGCCACCCCTTGTCCATCACTGTTGCTAAAAACACAGCTTTATAGTAAGGCAAAGCTCAGTGGTTAAGGTGTTTGGAAGGTTGCAAGTTTAATCCTTAGCACCACCATGCTGACACTACTGAACCCAAGTAGTTTCCTTAAGGCATAAAATAAAAAAAAGTCCAGTTCCAGGAACCAGATGTAGATAGTGTTTATTTGGGTGGTGTTGTAACTGGAAAAGTGATCAGATTCTGCTTTTTCTAGATTTTTGGTGCTATTAAGCTTAAGCTCGATAAGTTCCATCTAAAAAATCAGTGTTAGAAGTCAATCATGCCCAGACTAGTGGAAAGTGACTCTGCCAGTCCTCTCTAACGAGCCTCTTTACAGCCTCAGACACCTCTCAGTGGATAAACAATACTGTGTTGTGAGAATTCACATTTTTTGTGTACATGTCTAGCACAGAGGACGCTCATATTGGCATGCTGCATTGCATTCAAACATTACATCTTTTATTGCATGTCTTAGAGCTACCAGATGGTAAGTACACATCAGACTGATTCTTTTCATTCTTTCTTTCAGATCCGTTTCCCTGAGAGGCAATTAAAATCTGCCAGTTGATGGCTAACAATTGTGGCAAGTGTGTCTAACTCCTGGGAGCCTACCCAGTGGGCCTGGAAAATGTTGTTTTCATATACCCTACCCCTCAGTTTTTAAACTACCACTTTTGGTTTGCCATAGATCTACTATATTGAATCGGTTATATTTACGATATCGATATTTACCCAATTGTGTTGCCTTGAACTTTGTAGCCGTTTTGACAGGGTGGAGGAACTATAGCAGCAAAGTGAAACTAGGAAAGGGGTATCCAGAGATTATTTTAGTTGCATGTAAATGTAACAGCTGAAAGCTGAGGCTTTTTTCAGACGGCCCAGTGGTTGCACCTTGGTGGTGCTGGGAATTAAACCCAAGATCACTCTGATTAGCAGTCAACACCTGAACTACAGAGCCACCTAATTAAAGAAAAGGACTAATTCTCTGTGAATAGGGTGCTGTTAAAATTATGCATCTGTCATTGCCTTGGGTAAAACTTGATATTTAATGATGACAAAGCTTATGTAAATGCAGATGCATATTAATTCTAACATTATACAGATTTCTTTGGTTAGATTGCCCTGACTTAAAAAGATTAAAAAGAAATAATTTGGCTTTTAGAAGTTCAAAAGTTTAGTATTTGAGAAACTTGGTTTTTGAACAGCATGGTTGCATTTCTAATCAGCCAGATCTATGCTTGTGTAGCACTTTTGTTCATCTGTGTCAGAAGGATAGGTGCCAGTGCTGGAAAATGAGTGCCCATATAGTACATTGGACAGACTGAGACAGCCAGACATTTTCACAAATTGGAGTGAGAGGCAGTGTTCCATTGTCCAAATCCAGTCTAGTGCCAAGAGAAGACACAGACATTTAACAAGATCGTTCTGATAGTAAAATAAATTCCTCATTCTCTTAATGTGATTGAGTTGCCTTTGACCTTTGAGCATCTTTAAACAGCACTAGGTCTTAAACGTGTCTTTCATAGCCAAAGACAAAAAAAGTTGGCAAGTTGCCATTTACAAATAACCAACTATTGCTGCAATTGAATGCAAAATGTAATAAAAAAAAAACATAATTAGCATAATGACTTTGAAAAAATATTGCTTAAGTTCAATTTACATAGCTCATGTTGGCTGCTGCCTTTATCCAAAGTGACTTATGTATGTTTCATCTTGATCATACATCCAAGCATATAAAGGGTTAAGAGTCTTGCAGAGTAGCTTAGTGGTGCTGGAAATTGAACCGTTTTCATAAGGTTTTACATTTGCCCAAGTTGGGTAACTGCATTGATTTACATGGTCCTTTGTAAAAGAACTCCTGTTTTCAATTTCTGTGCTTTTTCATGTACCTTTACACTAGGTTTTATACATTTTATTTTTTTGTTATCTCTGTATAAACGAGCATCCCAGTTAGCCCACTGTGGTTAAGTGTCCTTATTAATTGGCTGGTAGTGAATCAAACTAGTAAAAACCTGCCCTGATAAGCTGGCCTTTCTATCTCATTATCGCCTTTTGCGTCCACAATTACCCTAATGAATAGGCTCCAAATTGAATGTTTTCACCTTGCACTCCTTTGGTGACACGACTGTGCATTTGTCAGACATCTCCATTTAATCTCGTTTCTTTCTCTAATAATGATTTTGGAATTAATCTTTTTTTTATGTACAGAGCACTGGATCGCATCCAGGTCTACATTATTAAATCGAGAGAATGTAGATTATAAGTAAATAAAAATGACAAAGACAAGACACAGACTATAGATTTTACCTTTGCTCACACTTGAAATATTTACTGCCCATCATATTTTAATGCTTGCAGCTTCTCGTGTTAACATCACAGGCCACTTAGGACAAATAAAGTTATTTGCTACAGCTTTTACAAAGGCAAGTGTTCCAAATCAGCGAATCTGCCCTAAAAGTCTTGCGTTCGTCAAACGTTGCCCACCAAGATTTAACCACCATGAATAAAACATTAAAGCCTTCCAATGTGGAGCCACAGGTAGGCATGCTTTTGCAGTGGCATGTGTGCCTGTGTGTTATCTTCCCCTTATATTTTTTTCTGTATTGTAGTAATTTGATTAGTGAGAGCTGACCGGACAATTTGTGTGCTTAGAGACCACACAAAGGTCTAAAGAAAATATTCATTGCATCCTTTACCATCTGCATCCCAATAAAAAATGGAATAATGAAATCGCAACGTATCAGCCAAGCTCTGTTTTTTATCTCAAGGACACTGCTTTATTGGTAAAAAGGGAAACATCTTGCTTTAAAGCTGCAAAGAATAACCAGTTGATTAAATTATTAGGCATTATGGGTGGATGTGGTGTTGCATCAAGCTCGGGATGTTGTGTTTTTTCTTCCACAAAGGAAGCAAAGCCAGGTTTTAACCTAGACATGGAATAGACATCCAAGGGGAACCTTATTGTTAAAAACAAAATCTGTAATCTAAGCATATAAGAAATACTTTCTTTGCCTCTTTTGGAATTTTGAATCATTGCATTAAATCTAAACAGGATAATCATAAGCAAGATAACCACTAACAAGATAATCATTTTATTTTCTGATTTATGACCT
The DNA here is from genome assembly GCA_026260075.1 of Sisor rabdophorus. Classification (NCBI taxonomy): domain Eukaryota; kingdom Metazoa; phylum Chordata; class Actinopteri; order Siluriformes; family Sisoridae; genus Sisor; species Sisor rabdophorus. Next base: position 10,200,757 of record JAOTQW010000033.1, on the reverse strand, counting down.
GGACAGATGGCATTCCCTTCTTGCTTTTCTCTTTCGCTCAGATCAGCACTAGCATTTATAGCTGACAACTGTCGGAAGGTGTTTAGTACTCTCATCCAAGTGTTCATCTGGTTTGCACTTAAATTTTATTTTTTTGTGTAATGGTTTTGGAGGAAGCAAAAACAAGATTAGCAGATTGATTGATATAGAAGAAAAAAGTTTGGGAATTACTTATCATTACCCCCTAATGCCTTTCACCCTTTTAGCAAACTGGGATAGGCACTGCATTAGGAAAAAAAACACAAAAAATGAATAAACATCTGATTTATGATGACTGTAGTTGATTATAGTTTAAAAAAATAATAAATATTTACACCATGTATTTAGAGTATGGTTAAACATCTGCATAGTCAGGGGCATGACTGTGAGGGGGGCTGGACTGGAAAAGTTGGGGAATGTTTTAAAAAGACCTGTTGGAAAATTTGACAGGTGAACAAGTTGCCAGGAATGGAGTCATTCCCTCATCTCCAATCCATAATATTATTAAAAGATTGGGAGAATTCAGAGAATATGTTAACATGTAAGTGGCAAAACCAAAAACCAACACTAAATAGCTGTTGCTTTCAATCCCATAGTTGAAATTAGACATCATTTTGTAAAGGATATTACCTTGTGGTCTTAGAAGCACTTAGAAATCATAGCCATTGGGTCTTCCAGTCTAAAGAGAAAAAGGACCATCCATGTTGCTATCAGAGTTTAAAAGTTAGCATCTGTGATGGGATGGGGTGTGTTGGAAGCAAAATATGCTACTATCGCAGTTGCGTCTTTTTTTAGGTATACTTTATCTCAGCAAGACTGGCAAGCCACATACTGGAGCATGGCTTTATAGTAAAAAATCCTGTACTAGATTTTCCTTCGTCCAGTCAACACTGGTCTTCCATCCTGAAGAGTGTTGAGCCACTAAAGAGATTCATCAAGCAAAATTAGTGCTTAGTGTTGTTATAATACCCCTGTACATGTGAACAAGTAGATATTATGTAAATATAAGACCCAAGGTTTATTAGATTAAACATTGCATATCTTGTTTTTTTTCTATCTGAATATCTGGAGAACATGGTGGTGCGGTGGTTAAGCTGTTGCCCTGCTAATTAAAGATCAGGGTTAGATACTTAGCACCAGCAAGTTGCCACAGCTGTGCCTCTGAACCAAGTACCATTAAGCCCTAATTGCTCAGTGGTATAAAAGAGATAAATTGGTTCGGAAGTCGCTTCGGATAAGTATGTCTGCCACATGCGGTAAATGTAAATATGGGAAAAAAAGATTTTTGCGTATAAACCTCCCAACTTAATTGTTATTGGGGTTTGTAGCCCTTAATGGAGTCCAGTCCATTTTTCATCACATTTAATATCTATAAATTTTAACTAAAACTAAAAAGTATAAATTTAGTATTTTTAATTAATATTTAAAAAAAATAGAAAAAGTAAAATAAGCTTTTAAATCTAGAAAATAAAACATTTTGAACATTTTAAATGTATTTGATACTAGCTTTTAGGGATATTTTCCTATGTTTTACTTCATACATTTGCTTTCAATTTTAAAAGTATTTCCTAACAAGTCTTTAAATGTTATTGGGAAATATAAAGTATTGTATTATGTGGACATTTTCAAGGCTGCAGATTTTTTCAAGGTGATATGGTTATCTCTACTTTTCACTATCATTTAAGTGACAAGTAGTTTTCACTGAAGTTGGAAATTCTGGTTAAGGACTTGCAGGTTCCCCAGGAGGCTTATTATCCCTCCATTTTCGACTGAGCCTTATACATCACATCAAGGGATTTCTGATTCTCCATTAATTCCATGAGTGCAATGAACTCCAGCTAGGTTTTCAGTCATGACAGCCGTCCACTGTAAAATAGGATTGACTGTACTCTATCTTTGAAACGAGTTCTATTACAAGATGACCGTTGTGCAATCCGTGATCCGTAAGATGTGGTGTAGAAAGGGCAACACTAGTCATGGGAATATCTGAAACCATTTTTTTGTCCTAATTGAGAGCCTGAGCAAGACAGCTGGCAAGGACATCAGGCTGGGGAGCTTTTAATGGAGATGAATGCAGTGCCAGCAAGAGATACCCTGACCCTCCCTCATGTTTCTTCTGTCCATTTTTATTCTTCCTATACAACAAACTAGCCGCTATATCAATTTCTGCTTCCATGGTCAGCATTTTTTTATTGACCCAGTGAAACCGTAGTTGTCCGTTGATGTACAGAGTAAGGCAACATTGTACGTTTTATATCCATCAGTACCGGTTTCCTCAATCATTCTTGCACCATCCTTTAGATCCATATTTAAGACCATCAAAGGACCTTTTTTATTTTTTGGGATTTATCACATTTATAGAGGTGTTCTTTTTCTTTTTTCTCAAATTCTAAGATTCTTTATTTAATTTCCATCTCTGCCATCTCTTTATTTTACTTAAGTTTGTAAATTTGTGGCTTAATTTCAATATAAATTATATTACTTGCCCCTAGTATAGTAGCATAGAAAAAATTATTATATACTGTATTATTGATTGAATGTAAATGGAAATATTTTTATGACCACCTAAGGAATTCTTGTCACATCTGGACTCCTATGTAATGTTTATTTGTATTTTCTCCAGTTATAACAGATGCGGAATGTGGAAAAGTCCATGAAAGTTAATCTATATAATTTGTAGAAATTCTGTATAGAAGAGTGGATTACATCTAGTTTCACATTTTTCTTGCAATTTTGAGGTAGACCCATTCTGCCACAATCTATTGAAGAATAAAGGTTAGTTAAAGTCAAACCAGGATATCCTATGTTACATGAAAAAACGAAATACATGTTAAACGAAATATGGATATGGTGAAAACATAGTAAATCTGCAGTATTTATGGATTAACCTAATGCACATTTGTGTGCTGTTCTGTATATCTGCCCAAAGTTACAAACTTGGGTCATGATAGACTTCTAGTTCACTTCTGGAAACCATTTTAAAGATACGTTGTAAAGATACAGTTCAAAGATTATACCTTTATAAGTAGCTATATAAGTATATCTTTTATAAGTAGAAGAACCCAGTATAACAAGTTCACATTGTAAAACCCAAACTTCTCTCTGCAGTTTGATAACGAACAGGAGCGACAGGGCAAGCAGAGAAATAGCAAGGAATTACAAGTGGATTAAAAAAAGATCCAGAAATGAGAAAAATAATGTTAAGTGAAAATATAAGAAGCATGCGATTTAGGAAAAAAAGCCTATAGAAATATAGGTAGCATGCTGAGGTAACAGTAGGGGCAGGTTCCCCTGGAAGAAAAGACACAGTGGGATGCATGAAAAATGACTCACAACTGACAGCATGTTGCAGAGAGAAAACTAAATTGATATGCAAATTGAGTTTGCATGGCTCTGAGAGAAGCATATCTAAATTCTGCTGAAGCCTAGATCTGTTGGCAGGAATTGTGGGACAGAACGTTTTAGAAATCTAAGGGGTATTTTAGCAATAGTCATGTGGCAGTATGTTTAATAAATGCTTACCTTGATTTGAAACTTTGCACTTGAACCAGTTAGAAACTTGAACTTCTTCTATTTGGAATTTTTTACATTAGGTAAACTCAAAACATGTTATGGACATGGCTAGCTAACTAGATTGTAGTGTTGATGCATGCACCAAGGCAGTGGTGTTCAGGATACTGATTTAAACACCAGCTGGAAATCATGTAAACATGACTAATTGGCTCAACAGATGGATTCCCCTGAGCGTGTGTGTCTGTGCTTGTGTAGCACAAGTCAGTCTCAACAAAATACACTTTCTTATCATTCGAAATTCATGGACTTTTATTAATCCCACAAAAAAAGAACAAAAACTAATTTGTGTTGCACATGTTTGTTACAGGGACTCCATAGTGATCATGCACGCCCCCCTTAACAATGACATGAATAATTCTGTACCTGTCGTGAAATCTTTGCTTCTATCGTGTCTTGCCCATTATATATATTGTATGAGGTTATATATATTGTATGTTTTGTATATTTTAAAATCAGTTTTAGATAGGAAACCTTATCATATTTTTAAACAGGGTTCACAGTCCTATTATTTAACGACTCACTTAATGCCTTCGACTTTGTAAACCAAAAATTAATGCATCAAAATCGGCACAGCATGCAGCTACCATGATGCACAGTATTATTGTTCTGCAAAGTGATTTTTTTCTACGTGAAAAAAAAATATTTGCCGACATTTGCCTTTATAATGAAACAAACAGGGTGGAGGGTGATGGGACCGAATCTGATGGCCGATTATAGCAGCTTTATACATCAAGTGAAATGGTGCTAAATTGGAAAATTACAATTAATTTCTGCTGCATAATAAAAATCAGTATAATAATTTGTTAGTCTACAAAATAATGAAAAAAAGAGAAACTGATGAATGCCATAGGCTACCAGTGAGATTTGTGGGACATTTTTGCATGGCATTTTTTTTCTAAATTATTCTCTGTAAAGCTATATAGATTTTGGATGAAGTCTAAATATTTATTTTTTGCTTTACAGCACAATCTCAGCTTGTGTATTCTAGCAGCCTTGCTAAACCTGTTATATATA
>JAOTQW010000033.1:10167618-10196095 GCA_026260075.1 Sisor rabdophorus | reverse complement strand
TATATATATAGCTCAGCATAATGAGATGCTTTTCTCTTTCGATTTGTTTATGTGGGAGTAGCTTTTAAAGCAAATGGAGGTATATATATGGACATCATTGACGTTTGGAAAGTTGGAGTAAAATTCTAGAGAAATCCTATAAGATCAAAATCCCAGCCGTTTTTAAAATCGCTTACCGACTTCCATCTGAGATCCTATTAGTAGTTAATTAATTTGTCACTTTGCCTTCTGTTAAGCTTATTCAATAAAAGGAGAGAGAAAGATAGAAAGAGAAATAAATGAAGCTTTATCCAAGGATAATGGCAACTGGCAAATGCCAGAATATAGAGGTAAAATTTTCAGCACTTTATCTCTTTTCATATAAATATATACATATATATTTTGTGTTGCAGACATTGTGGTTACATCAAAGCCAAGCAAGATCCAGATGAGGAGAAGATGCAATTTCAGCATGGCAGAGGTAAAATCTCACATTTGATTGGTCTTATTCATAGGCGAGAACGGGGTAAGATTAACAGTTTTCTTTATCTTTATTGTAACTTGTTTGACCATGTTTAAAGTTTTTTTTAATGCTTCTCCTTATTAACAGCTGTTTGGGTATGGGTAGCTTGTATGGGTAAAGAGATATATACTTTGCAAAAAAAAAAAAAAACTTGGTCTTGTGGCATGACTTACCCTATGTGTGGGTTACATTAGAAATTTTTTATTTTATTAAAAAAGTCATGGAAAAAACAGGTCGAAACAGCAACATTTAACTGACAAATACAAAAAAAGGATACAGCCTTTTATAATAGAACACACAGACTTGTATCCTGTTTCTAGTATATTTTAATCCTGTAGAGCAAAGGTATTTTAAATTTTAATAAACATCTTTATGATATTTAATATTCCAGTTGCAATGGGATCTCCTTTGCTTCTTTCTCCTTGCTGTACCTCCTATAGAGAAGTTGTGGCAGTTCCCCCACATCCTCTTTATCATCTTTTCTCAAAGTAAACGTAGGCCTCTGATCGAATTCATAACTAAGGTTGGCTTTTTTGGAAACTTACCACCAGGCCAATGTAATGATAGATAAATCATCAATATGTAATGTTTAATTTTTTTTAAATTAGAAAATCTGAAGTGTCTCCTAATAGTTATTCAACACAACACTTCCTGGGAATGCATCCGAGCTGCTGTCCTAGGAAATATTCTTAGACCCTGGTGGCTAACGTTACCTCATAACTACCATTTTACTTTTAAAAAATCCTTCACACAGCAAGCTAGAGTTACGTTAACAATTTGGTCAAAGTTTTCAATGGGGATAAAAATAAAGGTGTAATATTTTATCGAAATCATCATAAATCTGTAGCTGATTGAAATTCAGTAAGAGAGCAATAAAATATTTTAACATAGATTTGTTATGTTGCCACATGCCAACCTTCTCTACAGACTGGTTCCTTTTTCCTTTTATTGCCTTCACATGATATTTTTTTTCTACCCTTTCCTAGAAACAAGGGATTGCTTATCTTACCCTTATGCATAACTTACCCCGTTCTCCACTATAGGTGATTCATAAAAATTTTGTTGTTTAGATTTTGAAAAACTTTTTGCAAATACGACACTGTATTATCTCATAAATAAAGTGAACAATACAAGTAACTTATATTTCCCCCCTAAACTGCTGTTGACAAATTTTACAAGAATCCTTAACGGCTGCCAACATTACCAGACACAGCAAATTAAATTTAGGATGTTTTATTGCTTGCTATTGTTGCAGTGAAATTGCCAGGAAGTAGAACCTACATCCATCCACATACCTACGAGGACCCAAATCAAGCCATTCGCGATTTTGCCAAGGAAATTGATGCCTCCAGCATCCGCATAGAGAGAGTCATTGGTGCCGGTGAGTCATGTGATGCTTTTATTTAAATTTTGTTACCATACTGTGATTGTTCAAGGTTTTGGGTTGATATTTGGGGAATCAGGATTAACCTCAGCACTGCCAAGCTTCCACAATTGGGCCCTTAACTCTTTCAGGTATTCATTAGGATTTGTTAGTTTATGTATGGTTAGGATAGAGTTGGGTTAGTGGATGCTTCAGTAGTAGGGATGCTGGTCTATTGCTCACAAGGTCAGAGATTTAAATTCCACCACTACCAAGCTGCCACACTTAGCCCCCTAAGCAAGGTCTTTAACCCCTTAACTGCTTAGTTGTATAAATGAGATGTAATCTGCCTTGAATAAAAGTGTCTGATGAATGCTGTAAATGTTATTGGCCGACTTAATGTCTCAGAGCAACCCTTCTTAACCTTTATCATCTCCAATTCGTATTATTTACAATATTAAGGAGAACTAGCTAGTGAAAAAAAAATTTAATAGCTAAGCTAAGCTAATTATGTCAATTGTCACGTTACCAAAATTGGGGTTGGAGTTTAGATTTTGGACCACATTTTTTAAATTAGTGCTTCATGTTCAATGCTAAAGTTCTGCCAAAAACATCTAAAACAGCACAGAATTTAGTAGCAGAATGTTTACCTTAACAAAAGCTTTTACCTTACCTTAGTAAATAAGCGGGGATGGTTGGATAGATGGACGAATGAATGAATGATTGAATGAAGTTTGTGTTTGTTGTAAATAAGTAAAATGACAGTATTGAAAGTTTGAAAAACAAATCTTTCTTTAGTAGTTTTATTATCTTTTGCATATTGGTTATCTTTCAAATAAACATGTGATTAATCTGTATTTGTTCTACAAAATCAATCAGTTAGTCTCTTATAGCTATACAAAGACAAAGTATGCTATAACCTTCACCATGTTTCAGCATGCATTGGATTTTTAAGTTGAACCTTTTCAATCTTGTTTTTTTGGTTCTGATCTACTAGTAAAATTCTCCACTGTTCTACTTTACTATCCTCTATTGTTATAAGAAAAACCTTCATATGTAATGTTGTGCGTTGTAAAGTTAAATAAACATTTTCCTACAGTCACCCGCGTAATTTGCACCACTACACTGTTTTTTTTTTCTATCAGCACTACCATTTTTGTCTTCTACTCCTAAGGGGAATTTGGCGAGGTGTGTAGCGGCCGCCTAAAGCTGCCAAGCAAGCGTGAGATCTACGTGGCCATCAAGAGTCTGAAAGCAGGATATACTGAGAAGCAGAGACGGGATTTTCTGAGCGAGGCCAGCATCATGGGCCAGTTTGATCACCCAAATATCATCCGTCTGGAGGGGGTCGTCACCAAATGTGAGTTATTTAGAAATAATTAGGTTTTCCTGCATTCATACAGAGGTGCTTATTGTGTCCAAGCTACTAATGTTACACAATTCTGGTTTTGCTATAAGAGAGAATATCTTAATACAAACTTTAAAAAACATCCTAACAATGTTTGGTGCGGTTTAATTTAAATTAATTGAGCTTCATTTTAACATCTTTGTGTTTCACTTTTTAAGTGCTTTGAGTATCAAAACACTATTTTAAAGGCATGCCTAACTAATAAATAGTTTTCTCTGGAATGACTTTTTATTCTCTGACCTCATTTCCATCTACAGGGCGCAACAGCCAGGCACATACATATGTATGACTGCATTAATGTGATTAATTAAACAACTAATTGCATGTGTTTTCATTTTCATAAATATTCAGTTATGAAGTCTTTTACCATTCCGTATTAATTTTTCCCTCATCTCTCTCTCCCTCTCTCTCCTTTTGCTCTACGGTTTAATGCCGAATGCAAAACCTGACCTTTCACCAACATGCATTTGAAGAACTATTAGCCACGTAAACCAGAATTTGTTTTTCATAAAGGAAATACCAGCTTTTGCATGCCAGCTTTTGTTAGATACGGGAATATGTGAATAAATATATGCAAATGATTTGTTAATCTAAAAACCATATTTGATGTTTACTACAGTAAAAAATATTACTTGTATGATATTAGGCATCAGAATGAATCCCTTAAATGTGGCTTCAAATGTTGAATGTTTAAATGAACTTAAAGGAAAAAAAAAATTAAACCCAGAAAACAGATTGACAATTTTTTTGCTGTATTGTAAAGTAAGTAAAGAGACCTTTCTGGTGTTTAATAATGTGTTTAAAGTTTGGTGACCACATGAGACAACCAGTTGGATCGCTTTCAAAGTGTTTACAATTATATTATTAAATTTGAAGAATAGTGAAATATTATTTTCACATCTATTCCAATCCCTTTCCTAAACAAAATGATTATACTGTAAAACAAATTTTGTCAAGTCTCTGTTAAAAAGCATCAGGATTTAATTTCCAGCAACACCAAGGTACTGCCGCTGGACCCCTAAACAAGGCAATTAACCCCCAATTGCTGATTTTGTATAAAAGAAGAGATAAATGTAAGTCACTCTAGATAATACCATTTTTCAAATGCAAAAAATTTAAATTTATTGATTTACTCATCTTCTTTACCAACTTATTCCCTAATTCGGGTTTACGGGGGTCTGCTGGAGCCTATCCCAGCGCACAACGGGCAAAATGGTACACCATGGACAGTTCGCCAGTCCTTAAAGAGTAACACATATAGATGAGCAACCACAAACTCACATTATGGGCAATTTAGAGTCACCAATTAACCTAATGTACATGAGTTTGGTCTGTGGAAGGAAACTGGAGTTAACGAGGAATCCCACACAAACACAGAAAGACCCTGTGCCCGGGAATTGAACTCCGGACCTGTTGTGAGGCGACCGTGCTAACCACTGCACCACCCTAAATTAAGGTTTAGAAACAATTATAACCATTATATTTTATCTATATATATATATGTTAATCCCAAATAATGATCCTAGTAAATAAAACTCTCAACCAATCTTTGAATGTAGAAAATTTAATTTAAAAAGCGTGAGAAAGCACCACCTGACTAAGCACAAGTGTTTTGTGTACATTTAGGCAAATACCGCTTCTCTATAAAGAACATGGAAGAACTGAAATGTTGTAGTGTAGATTTATAGGTAGGAGAGTGAATATATAGTCACGTAAGCATGCAAGTGGATGTGTAGGTATCCGGAGATACACACCTGTGATACACAAGAAAAGTAATTTCACACATCACAAGTCATTTAGCCAGCAGCAGCTGGATGGAAGAAAAAAAAGAGACAGCAATGTAAATATTTTGGGAGACTTCTAAAATATATTTTTTAATGGTCACTGTTTATAGAGCCGTCACAAATATGCACCATAATGATTTTAGGGAGAAAAATGATGGTAATGTTTAAGAATTTGGAGCAGAAGCCCATTTCTGTGTGTGTTTTTCTCCTCAACGTATTGCACATCCCCAATCATGGCTCTTTTAGCTGAAGAATGCTTTAAAGCAGCGCTCCTGCTCTGATTGCCCCTATTCTTATGCAGATTGCTGCACTGTAAAAGAAAAGCTTAAGGATGGCCTTTTCACACGCACGTCGGGGGAAAAAAATAAAAGAAAGAAAAACGTGGTGGCGCGCCCCATTTATCAGTTTCATCGCTTTTCTTTTTATGGGCCCACAATAGTCTAATCTGGAAACATTTAATTTGGAGGCAGCGAACATCAGGGGCATTAAAGACAGCCAGGAATTTAAGCTTCATCCCGATAAGAAGGTGTGAGAAGGAAAACAAAAATCTATTTTCAAGTAGATGATTTGTGAGAATTAAGCTTAACCTGGCTTTTTTGACACCAAACCAACAGATTGGATGGTTGGATAGATATGCGTTGTAGGTTTATTACACACACTCCAACGCTCTGATTGGCTGTCTGAGGTCACTTGCTTGCTGCACAACTTGACCACCACATGCCCCTATGCTGTCCAAAACCATGGTGCTGAAGTAGCAATGTTTATTTAGCACTTAGGTGGGATTGTCGACTGGGTTAGTGTATGGCTAGATTAGATGGATGGATAGTTGGATGGACTGTTAGACAGATGGATTATTGGACAGGTGGATGGATGGTTTGATGGATTGATAGATGGACGTATGGATGGTTAGTTGGAAGTATATGCTTTGTAGGTTTATTACACACATACACACCCCCACACTCAGACTGTCTGAGTTTACACGCTTGCTCCAACACCTGATATGCTGAACTGGCTTTGCCGGGATGACTGGCAAGATTATAGGATGGATAGATGGATACACACACACACACACACACACACACACACACACATATATATATATATGCTTTGTTTGCTTTTCACACACACACACACAGACTCCCAGAGTAAGGCATTCAGTGGCTGTCAACCACCATGCCATAATGACAGCTGCATTACTGTAAGGGCAAAACGCAAAGTGATTTCTAAGGTGTCTGAAGAGAGACGTTAATCAAGTGAGATAGTAATTTAATATGAAGACAACTATGAGAAGCTGCAGCAAAATTTGTGACCTCAACTAGAACACACACACAAACACACACATCTGACCTCTGCTTGTTCTTTGTGCATTTGTGGTGGGATTTTCAGGTGTACCATGAATTTGTGTAAAACAAGAAACAGGAAAATTGCTCACATGTCAGCCGCACACATGCAGACACACACAGACACGTCAACTTGTACAAACTAGACACTACTTGCTATTTAACTTGCTTTTAGATCTTTGGATCTAAATAAGCAACAAGAAATTAATAACTGACATAATTATTACTTGTTTTTTTTAAACGTCAAGTTGCCCATATTTGTTCAAAATTCTTAAGTGAATTTCTTACAGCGGATAGTGTGACTCGAGGTTACTCTCTCTATTTCTTTCTCTCTATCATCCTCTCTCTTTCCCACTCTCTCTCTCTGACTCTCTCTCTTTCCCACTCTCTTATCTTCCAGCTGTTCTTTACCATTTTTCCACTATAGGATTAATGACACCATTATAGTGATTTATATCTCTTTGGCTTGGCGGAAGAGTATCTCTTTTTTTTCCTCTTTCTTCCATTAGAGTATGTTGTTGCGGTCGATGTTTCACTTGCATCTCTTTTTTATGTTTGCAGGCAAGCCAGTGATGATAATAACAGAGTTCATGGAGAATGGATCCTTGGATACTTTTCTAAAGGTTAGTTTACTTAATTTTTTTAAATCATATAAATAACGGTAGATGTTAGAGGGTTTAAATGGCGGATGTGATATAAATTTGTTAGTTATGATATACAGGGCCAAACAGGTGCCACCAACAGTTGGAGACACCTGTTTGTGGAGCCTAATGCGGGGTAACATCTGAGACAGGGGGCCAAAGTACGGCTAAGTCTTTTACGCAGAATGCATATTTAGAGCCTAAACTATTGATTAGGGTGTATGGTGCAACATTCTATAAATTAATAAAATTACCATTGTAGCATGTATACAATACAGATGCATGTTTATACCACAGATTATTAATAGTGTGAAGTGATTTTGTTGTGTGTATTTGTAAGATTACTGGCACACCGCTGTCACAATTTATAGTCATAGTCTATTGTGTGCAAGTTTCACAGAAGTAAGTACTTACACAGAAGTAACGGTACACGCTTTACATTTCTTGAAAATATTCATTAAATATGAAAAAAATTAAACTGCTACAATGTAAAGTGGTGAATTGTACAAAACTGCTTGTGTAACAGTGTAAACACAGCCATTAATGTCCAAACCCACTTTCAACAAAGGTGAGAACACTCCGAAGAGGAAATGTCCAAATTGGGTCCAAGTAGCCATTTTTTGTTGTCATGAAACTCAGTAGTGATACAAGGTCTCAGGTGTGACTGGGGAGGAAGTTACATTTGGTCTTATTGCTCTCAGTCTTATACTGATGGAAGTTTAACATGGAACCTCATAGCAAACAACTCTTAAAGGATCTGAAAAAAGACTTGTTGGTCTATTTAAGATGGCCTAGGCTACAAGATTATTTCTAAGACCCTGAAATTGAGCAGCAGCAGCACGGTGATTAAGATACAGAGATTTAACAGCACAGGTTGCACTCAAAACAGGCCTCGCCATGGTCAAACAAAGAAGTTGAGTGGACATGCTCAGCGTCATATCCAGAGGTTTGTCTCTGGAAAATAGATGTATGAGTGCTGCCAGCATTGCAGCAGAGGTTAAAGTTGTGGAGTTGTCAATCAGTGCTCAGACAATACACCGCAACTGCATCAAATTGGTCTGCATGGCTGTCGTCCCAGAAGGAAGCCTCTTCTAAAGATGATGCACAAGAAAGCCTGGGACCATGTCCTGTGGTCTGATGTGTCCAAGATAGACTTGTTTGTTTCAGATGGTGTCAAGTGTGTGTGGCAGAAACCAGGTGAGGAGTACAAAGACAAGTGTGTATCCTACGGTGTCATGGTCTGGGGCTTCAAGAGTGCTGAGAGCACTGGGGAGCTACACGTTATTGAGGGAACCATTAATGCAAGATGTACTGTGACATAATAAAGCAGAGCATGGTATTCCATTATGAAAACAATCCCAAACACACCTCCAAGATGACCACTGCCCTGTTAAAGAAGCTGAGCCTCTGTACTTACTTCTGTTGCCAGGGGTTTAGATATTAATAGCTGTGTTAGGTTTTTTTACACTGTTATTTAAGCTGTACATTCACTGCTATAGTCTTTTTACATAAAAAGATAAAAAGAAAATAAATATTTACAAAAAATTTTGGGGGTGTACTCACTTCTGTGACATACTGTTTAGGAGTGGCAGCTTGGTGAAACCAGGAATTCATAAGCTCATTAGTTTATTCAAGTCCCAACATCCCCCCACTTCCACGAATTCGCTACAAATATCGTAGCGCAAATCGCTTGAGATTTATAGCCACTTTCGTCACCTTGGATGGATCAGGATTGTAATTTTATTACCAATGTCCAAAAAAAATCCCCCACCCTCTTCCTTTTTCCTCGCTTTCAACCCGGCTTGTGCTTTAATTGCCCACACTTGGAGCAAATGAAAATGAAATTTGGACCAGAATAAGAGGCATGCCGGAAATTTTCTAATGAACGCCATAAATACCACTTCAATTGACATAAAAAAGCTAATGCCATTATGGGTGGTTTTTATGGCTAATAGCTTATAGCCTGTCTACTTGGGCTACATATGTTTAATTAAAGCGCTGATCAATTTAGCAAAAAAAAAAAACAAGTGGCTATCTTTCCATCTTTCTCACTGTTACACATTCGTCCTGGCATGGCTGTTCTTACATTAACCATCGTAGTGAGATTGCAAATAAAAAATGAGATGGCTGATGAGGCCATGCGATCAATCAACAAACAGCGTTTATATGGCAAGCAATAATTAACTTGCCTCTTGTGAAATACAACTCAAGATTGAAATTGATATTGCACAGAGACACAATAGAAAGGTTTTAACTGGATTACTTTGTGGGACCAATATGCAAATTAAAAACATCAAGCTAATTGTACTAACAATTGTATTTGGGGCTAAAACAGAGTTGTTTTTGTTTTATTTAAATGAAACAGATGGTTTTACACCTACAACCTTGTGTAAGAATTCCAATTACACTAAAACAGAGTCATTATCAGCAAATTATTGACAAAAATTGCCTTTCACTGTAATCTTTATATGTTAATAGATTTTTTCAGGGGCCCAACAGTGGCAGCTTGGTGGAGGGTGTAGCGTAGTGATTGAGGTGTTCGACTGCAAACTAAAAGGTTCTGAGTTTGATTACTAGCACCAACAAGTTACCCGCTGGGTCCTGATCAAGGCTCTTAATCCTAACAATAATAAATTTAAGTCACTTTGGATGAAGGCATCTAGCAAAGCAAATGACAAAAGTGTAAAAACATTGGGGCTTCAAGTAATTTCTTTTAATTGAACATGAAGGTCTGGCTTTTTTAATTTATAGATTTTTTTTTCTTTTAGAAACATGATGGTCAGTTCACCATTATCCAGCTAGTAGGAATGTTACGTGGAATTGCATCTGGGATGAAATATTTATCCGACATGAACTACGTCCATCGTGACCTGGCTGCTCGGAACATCCTGGTCAACAGCAACCTTGTGTGTAAAGTGTCAGATTTTGGCTTGTCTCGAGTGTTGGAAGATGACCCCGAAGCTGCATATACCACACGGGTATGTCACTCGAACCAAATGGAATTTGTAAAGTTATATGGGACTCACAGTGATGCTAATTAATGCTGAAATTATTAGGATATTTCAGATTTTAAAGGAATGTTTTAAAGTCATTATGTTAAATAATTTTGGATTTAGTTAATCACAATGTTTGGGCTGTGTTGTTTTATTAATCTGTTAATAAAAATGTAAAGTAAACAAAAAACAAACAAGAAAAAAATGGTCATTTTAGACCACATCATTTTGTTAAAGTAAAATGGATAACATTTTTGCAGCTATTTATTAAAAGAACAAACAAATATTTTGATCTACATTTTAATAGCTACAATTTGTGGTAAAAGCAGAAACCATAAAGAAACAGCTTGTTGTATTCACCAAAAATCTCTGTATATGTGTAAATTAATGTTATTTACAGTTTTATGAGCTTCTTACACTCTTTTCCTAATGGTAAATAAACATGTAATTGTAGAAGAGGTCAAGATCGAGATCTGTCAAAATTAGTTGTAACTAGAAAAAGGATCATATTTCAAAATCATGAAAACTGCCTTTTAAATTGACCAATTACGATGTCTAACTGGTAGATCAGGGTTTGCGAGGGATAAATGTAAGTTGCCCTGGTTAAGGGTGTCTACCAAATGCCAGAAATGCAAATGTCCCAAGGGTCCTTAGCATAAAGGTCCTCAAACATTCTTGCTATTTTAAAGGACTTCTATTTATTGACTTCTCGAATTTAAAAGCGAAAATTTAATTGCCATCTATGGTAAAATGTTGTTTGTTTGTTTGTTTTTAATTAGGTTGGCTAATTTCCTAAAATTTGAGGTTTCCAAATTGAAACAACATGTCATCTGACACTGATTTACAAAAACCCACAAACAATGCTGTGAGTTAGCTGGAGACTAGATAGACTGAGTTGAATTCTCTATGCAGTGGCACTAAGTATCAAAAAAAAGAGAGAAGTAATGGCCTGAGGAAGCTTCGGAGAAGGAGAGTGTCACCAGTGTTAATTATATGATTGCATGAGTGGAAGTTGCCCCTCTCCATTCCCTCATGCAGTACCATTTTCCCTAATGCGGTTGACATGCTGTTTCAGTTGTCCTCCTCCTCTCTTTCTATCCATCATTAATGGGAGCTTCCGTAAGTCTGCGAGAGAACTAAATGCCAGAAACAATGAGTACAGAAATTTGCACTCGGCACCAAACCAGCATGACCGCTAATTAGACGAGGGAGGGTGGTTTGTGTGTTGTATTTGCACCCTTGTGTAATGGAACTTCTACATTTAACTTCCCGGTTTCCTACTGCTTCAAGCAGAAAAGTCCCAGAAACCAATGCTTTGGTGGTGGTACAATAAAAAAGGGGACAGGTACATAAGTATATGTATAAATTTTTTTTTGCTTGGCTTTCCACTCACGGTTGTCTAAAAAAATGTCAGTTTGCCTTTTATTTGACTTGGACATGAAAATAAAAGGTTAAGAACTGTTTTAATGTTTTAAACAATTCCCTTTGCTGAGTAAAGCTGCAGCTTTTGTTTTGATCCTGAATACAAAGTAAAATTCATATATAGGGAGATTAAATAGATAAAGATTGTATATAAAGGATGACTTCTAGTTTTTGTCTTTGTTGGTACAGGGTGGAAAAATCCCTATTCGGTGGACTGCGCCGGAGGCTATCGCGTATAGGAAGTTCACCTCAGCAAGTGATGTGTGGAGCTACGGGATTGTCATGTGGGAGGTGATGTCATATGGAGAGCGGCCATATTGGGAGATGTCCAATCAGGATGTGAGTGTTCATGTAGCAAGTTCAACTGGAAAGATAAACACCAATAACCATATTCAATTCCGAGCTAATGATGTAGACATGTCAGTCAGGTTCTGCACATTCTATCCAGAGCTTTTTGTAAAGGTTTTTCATTTTTCTCATATAAAAAAATCAAATCAAACAAACAAATATTAAATTCAAAATGTTACTCAAACATCCATTGCCATCCAAGTTCTGAGATATCCTAAAAGCTTGTATTTACTCACTCATTCCCTCAGGTTATAAAAGCTATTGAAGAGGGATACCGTCTTCCCCCACCGATGGATTGTCCGGTCTCTCTCCATCAGCTGATGCTGGACTGTTGGCAGAAAGAGCGAGCCGAGAGACCCAAGTTCAGCCAGATCGTCAACATGCTAGACAAGCTGATCCGGAATCCCAGCGCCCTGAAAGAGCTGGCCAACAGTTCCATCTGGTACATCTTAAATCCTTATCAGAACATTGTTAAATCTTTGGTAAAAATCTTTCGGATAAAGAATGGCTAAGGATTATACATGAGTGACGTGCCTATAAGGATTTGGTTCAGCAAAAAAAATGGTCTGACATACTGATCCTTATAGTTTAATCACTGCTGTCACTCAAAAAAATTGGAAACATCGTTTGGTTAAAGATTTTTTGGTTGAAGTGCTTTGCCCACATACACTATTCCCCTGAACTTGTTGGATAAGTAAAAAAGTGGAAAATTATTTAGAAAGATTTCATCATTTTTTTATTAGTCAGGTTCTGATTGTAGATTAGAGATGGTCAAGGTTAATGTGCTTAATTTTTTTTCACTGTATATGTAGCGCCACCTATGTTGCAATAAGTTTTCAGATTTCCATCTCTTTATCTTTAGATACACACGGCTTTGGGTATGAATGCTATGTGCCTATAACTGAATGCAGTGGTAGTGCAGAGCCAATTGGTTCGATATTCAGTTTATGGCATTGTGGAATCAGTTTGTAGTTGCATTATCTTCCCATTTTTTTTTTAGAGTTCAGTATAGACACTGTTAGGTTGACTGGCTATGGTAACCTAAGATTCTGTGTGCTGTGGTAGTTCAGCATATTGTAATGTGGTGAGTTTAAACACTGCCACATTGCCACTTTTGGACCCTCAAGTGCTTAGTTGTGTGAACTTAAAAAAGTCAATCTGGATTTAAAAAATCTGCCAAATATCCTAAATGCACAAATTTAGTTTTGATATGGTTGGTTTATTTTTTTTCTCTTTTAACTATTGCTTAAGTTTGTATATTGATATTAGGCTTGTTCTTGCCCTTCACAGGGAAGACCCGATTACCCCCGAGTTCAGCGTCAACAGCGTGGATGAATGGTTAGATGCCATCAAGATGGGCCAGTACAAGGAGAACTTCTCCTCTGCTGGCTATGTCACATTAGATTCAATAATCTACATAAGTGTCAGGTACAAAAATACTTTAATCTCTTGGGCTTGGATGATATTTCTACTATTATAATATATCCACCCTGTTAAGGCATGTCTAACTATTTTTATCTCTTTCTCTTTCAGTGAGTTAAGCAAAATGGGTGTGACCTTTGTCGGACACCAGAAAAAGATCCTTGCTTGTGTCCAGTGTCTGCATGCCCAAGGAAGCCATGTGCAAGTATAACAGCTCTGGACAAACTGATAGACATATTAATGAGGCAAAAGAGAGACAGTGTGGATCCCAGAACAATGCCAAACAGACCTGACCATTTGTGCAGCGGAACCAGAGACTGATTCGTAGTGGACAATTCAGACCAGATGGATAATAACAAAGGGTCAAACAAACTGATGATTTATGAACAGTAGTAGATGATGTGTATAGTCATTTGAATTTTTGTTTTCTGCCATTTGCTTCCTGTTTTTGAGGTCTGATTTTGAAAAATAAAAAGGTGCCTGGGTTTCGACCTAAGGGTGTTGTGTTTACAGCTTTGCGATGCCCATACTCCAATCTGAACATGATGACACAGAGGAGGTGTCTTTTAGCCTTGGCACACAAGGTAATGTTTATTGAGCCTGGCCATTTTAAGGACTGTAGTAATAATTATGCAGGGCACTCTTCTGGGTTGGCTTCCCTAACTATAAGCAATAGGAAATTGTTTTACCAGCAGAGGTAGGGCAAGAAGTCTTCTGGAAATGTGATGTAATGCCAGACTTAGTGTTTTAGATTACAGCATTATAATATAAGAAAATTGCAATGAGAAGCTATTTTATGATTAATATAAATACAGGTTATGCTGTAATATTCAGTAGATAAGGTCAGGATTTTGTCAATCCAAAATTAGACATATGATGGGGTAGTGATAGTTCAAGCTAGTTGTGGTATTGCACCAGTATAGTCTTTAAAAAAATATTTGGCCCTAAAAATGCATTTTGGGAGGGTTTTCAATTTTCAGACTGCATTTGTTATGATTGTGTGCAGAGCACTCTGGTAAATGCGCTATATACATTGACTTCATTTTAAAGACTTTATATGTAAAACCATTAAAATACAATTTAGCTGCAGTTTTTTAACACGTAGCTTACATGAATCATAATTAGGAAACGGAAAAGTGTTACACATACCGCAAACAGCATGGAATCTTCAATTGTGATATATATATATACTGATATAAGGTAGCAAACTGATTCTTCCGTGACTTGGTTGGCCTGATGAGTGCTTTGTCCATGTTGGGCCAATATTGTCAGGATTGGTGAAATTTCTTATTGGTGATCATATTTAAGCCCACTGGACAGAATCATGAATAGAATTTAAAGTTAAATTTGGCATCTCTCCTAATTGTACAACTAATAATAACTAATAACAAAATAATGTTGGGAGCTTAAAAATAAAGCTGGCCAAATGTTGATTTTAGTTTCAAACCAAACAAAACTTTATTATGGAAAAGTACAAATTTGACGTGAACAATAACCAAAAATTGTTGTCCCACTCTTAGTTTGATGGCCAAAATTACGCTAAGGCAAGGTGGATATAAAAGTGGACTGTCAGACCTTATGTTAATCCCAGTCTTTTTTTGCCAAGAATTGGGCAAAACTGGTTGACCAATCCAGTTTGCTACCTTAATGTTTTGCTTACTAATAGACAGTGTTTTTCACCATATGTCTGTTGAGCAGAACAAGATCCGCATCTTACTTACACTCTTGTAAATTAGTGTATAAAGGTGTACAGTCTTAAATTCAAACAAGTGAACAAAAAGCTGTAGAATGTTTGTAATTTACTTTATTTCATTTCCTGAAAGAGATAACATGCAAGATATATTGTTCGGTGGAGCTTGCTGCCGTAGGATATATCATAACTGTGGAATGTAGCATGGATGCTAAAGCGTCATCATTTCTAATCAAGTGATTGGTTTTTTTTTTTACTCCAGTTGTGGCTGTAGCTGCTTGATGTTAAAAGCCTTACTAACTATGCGTTTTATTATTTTTTTTTATTTTGGTAGATTCAGGATCATATGAAGATTAATTGTATATAGTATTTATTATAACAGCTCCACTGAAACCTGTAGTGAATGTTTGCACAGCACATCCAGTGTTGTGTTGATTCACGTTTTAGGGATTTAAACCTTCTTTCAGTCTCAGTATTCCAACTTCTGTTGGTGCATGTAAACTTTGGGGAAAGCGTATTTACAAACCTGTCGAATTTTGTTGCATTTATGACCACTATTTTTGTACTAGGTATGTAAATGATTCATTTTATTTACACATACATCAACTGTGTGATTTTAGTAAGTGCTTGTGAAAATGTTTCTTGTCTTTTTAACCATATGCTTTATTTTTAGTACAAAGAAACCCAACTAATCACATCCCTGCTTTACACTGCGTTCCACATTATTATGCAAATTAGATTTTCTCCCTTTTTTCTAAATCTATAAAAATGATATTTCTCATAATTTAAATCATCAATCATTAGAGTATAACTGGACTGTTTTTAAACAAACCTTCAAACCTTTATCTAAATCTCAAACTGCACCGTTCCACATTATTATGCACAATAGAGTTTTAAAACATTTTATTGTTGTAAACAACTGAAAATGGTCATTAGTTCAACTGCAGCATTTGCAGGTTATATTTGCTGAAATTAAAAGCTCTTTCAATCAATAAATATCTCAACAGACCAAATGACATTTTGACATAGGAGCACTTATTGTATAGGAGCTTCACAATTCTTGCGTCCATGGAAGTTGTCAGTGTTTGGATGGTTTCTGCTGGAATTTCTTTGCAGGGTGTCAGAATAGCCTCCCAGAGATGTTGTTTTGATGTGAATTGTCTTCCACTTTCATAGATCTTTTGCTTCATGATGCTCAGGTTCTCAATATGGTTGAGATCAGGGGAGGGTGGGGGCCACACCGAGTTTTTCTTGTTTTATGCCCATAGCAGTTAATGATGCACAGGTATTCCTTGCAGTATTGGATGGTGCATTGACATGCATAAAGTTGATCTTGCTACAAAAGGCAAGATCAACTTTACGATTTTTTGTACCACGGAAGAAAATGGTCAGTCAGAAACTCTACTCTACAGCTTCAAATACCTGTTTGCTGCTTTGCAGATGGCATTTCAGCTGCTCTCTTAACCTGCATTTGTCTGGCAGAAATTTTTCTCATTGTGCCTTTATCTGCTCGAACCCCTGTGTGTTCTAAATCGGCTACATATTTTTTGTTGTACGCTGATCCCGGTGAAGTTGTTCTAAAATATCTAAACTTGTCATACCTTCTCCTAGGTATTGAACTTATTCTCGCTTTTCGGCTGCAGAGAGATCCTTGTTCTTTCCCATATTGCTGGAAAATGGTGGTCTGCTTAATAATGTAGAACATCCATTCTTAAGTAGTTTTTCCTTTTGGACTCACCTACAAACTAAGTGGCACAGGGGTCTGAGAGTGAATGAAAGACACCAGACACAAGTGTTTAAACTGAAAAAAAAAATGACCTTTATGACCTTTTAACATAATTTGCATAGTAATGTGGAACGCAGTGTAGATGTGCTAGATTTTTACGAATATTTAACAGGGTTAAGTCTTATCAACTCTGTATTCGAAAGAAACAAGATTAAGTTGCGTTTAATGATCTGAGAGGAACAAAATAATTAGGCAGTAATAAAAAATAATAATAATAATAATGAGGTTGCAACTATTTTGCAAGAAAAGGAAGAATAATTCAGGTTACATCCATAAATGAACATCAAAAAATAAAACAAGTTATGGTCACATCTTAGTTACGCAGGGAACAGTATAATTTAGTTTCATTTAGATTTTTAAGCTTTTAAATAATGAAATGGAAAAAAGCTACAGTTTATAGTTAATTAAGTTATAGTCATGACTCAAGGGTACATGATAATTATTTCCCTGGTTTAGTAGCAAAAGATTAATAATCTATGTACACAGGTGATTTGTTTCACAAAGATATACAAAGGTCATAATTCTGTAATGTGTGAAAAAGAGAGAGAAATTATCACCCTGATTAAAATAAGAAAACAGAAACCCACAATAGTAGCTCCCTTAAGGTTTATGGACCCCTGAACAGAAAATTGTGAACATTTATTCCAGCACTACTAAGCTGCCACTGCTGGGCACTTAAGCAAGACCCTTAACCATTAACTGCTCTGTTGGATTTAAAAAAGAGAGAAAATGTATGTGGTTCTGGAAATGATTGTCTGATAAACGTAAAGGAAATGTTTTACCAGGAAGTTTGGAAAAAATAAACGGTTGACTGTTTTAATTAAATTTGAAAACACTAGTAGCATTGATTAGGTATTAGATGCAGTCTATTTTATTTTTAATTGTTAGTTTTAAGTTTAATTAAATTAAATAAGACAAAATGTATATTTCAGTGCAATCCTGCTATATAAATACAGGGACGCAAAGTTTGTTTAGGCAGGTAAGTGTTAGCTTTACATAACATTTTTTAATTGGCTACTTATTGTAACGATTTACAGTATTTGGCAGATATCCCTACTTTCCCTTTATACCAAGTAGCAATTGGGGGTTAGGGGTCTTGCGCAGGGGCCCAGCATTGAAAGTTTAGTAGTGGTTGGAATTAAACCTTGATCTTGCAACTAGCAGTCAAACGTCTTAACCACTGCGATACCACTTTCCTTGCCATTTTTTTGCTTAGTGTCCTTGCTCAGTGCCTAATCTGCATCACTGTGCGTTGTTTGAAACTAGTTCATGTATAATTTGACAGATCCGTATTCAATTTGATTATTGATTAGGGTCTGTATTTTATAGAAAATTTTATTTAAAATGAACAAAATCAAAGTCTCTACCGCTGTTTTAAATATTTTAGTATTTTTCAAGTCTTATTGTTTTTACCATTCATCCTTTAACATAGTGTATAGTTAATTAATCACATTCAATTCCAGCAACCCAGCAAGACACAAACTGCATTATTCATTTAAAATAAGGTCTCATTCTTTTTTGTTGTTTATAATTTAACTGCTTGGGATTTTCAATAATGAGTCTTCTAGATAAAGCTGATATTCTTAAATTAAAATTATCTTTTGAAGATTTGAGATGATTTGGCACAAGAAAAAAATGTTTTAACAGCTTTTTTTTCTCTGATGGTGCATTGTAAAATGTAGTGTCTAGAATAAATTGATTTCAATTTAAACTTGTATCCAAGGTATTAAAACCTGTTGACTGATAGATTGTATGTTCAATTCCCTCCTCGATTGTATATTGTATGTATATATATGTATATATATATATATATATATATATATGTATATATATATATATGTATGTATGTATGTATATATATATATATATACACATCGAGTGAAAATCTAAATGAGGAACTGAAATAGTTGACTTAAATAATTCTTTGGACCAATTCTAAAGCACTTGGGTTCTGAGGCATCTTCAGTTTCTTTGCATACAATTTGAGCCTAAATATACTCCCAGTCATCAGAAACCTAGAACTCAGAATTTAGCCCCGTTAGCTATTGTACTGTATGTGACTAGTACAGATTTTTTTTTATTACAATTTGAATTTATTTTCAGTTGTTTACATAGCTATAAATTATACAGATTGGATTTTACCAATAGTCCACACCCACAAAAAGGGATAAACATGCCACAAAAACAAACCATGAGGGCATGTCTTACAAATATAATATCATTGTAAATTATTTGTTTTTATTTAATATAAATGTGATTCTTATTTTGCTTATATTTAGTAAGTTGTGTCCGAATGTGTGAAGTGTGGGTATGTAGTGTGTCTATGGTGGAGGGTGTCAGAATAAATTAAAAAGTTAAATGGTAGAAAAGACAAATCTACAGCTTATAATTGATGGAAACATCAAAGACTATCCAACAAAAAGGGTCTAAAATAAATGTTTTATTAATTTTTGTTGCAAAATCGTAACAATGGTAATTGTGATGTAGCTAGACATGCCCCTCCCCCTGACAGAAAAAATCTTGTTCGTAAGGTAACTAATTCTGAAATGTGTACATTTATTTGACTCTTGACTCTGTTCCTGATGAATCATTTTATTTCAATTGTGCCCACTGAATTGTGCCCAATTCAGTCCACTGCAAGTGTGTACACTTTTCAAGTCGCTGTAATAAACATGCCAATCATTTTCTCTGCAGAAATTGTGGGGTAATGTTTTTCACCTATCTTACATTTACAATTTAACATCCTGGTACAATTGTACCCTTCATTCAAATGAAAGGTAAATGACAAATAAATATAAACAATTTAAGTTTTTAACATCTAAATTGCAATTGAATGACATATTTGTAGAAAAACCACAAGATATAGATCAACATTTATAGAAATCTACGGAAGATCTTTTTACTAAAATCAGAACAATTTCTTCTTTATCTTAACCAGACGTGCCTTCTAACCCATAAGCAGTGTAATGCTATACCCTTCAGTGATGGCTGGGCTCCTCTCCAGGGAATAAGGGAGGGGTCATTGACCTTCAAGTTCTTCCTCAGCCTCATAAAGCACTGCTGCCACTCAATGTTAGATCCATTATCCTCAATCCCCACCCTCTATTTTTCTCCACTATCTTGGCCACCGAACACACATGCACATGGACTCACATGCACACCTTGTGTGTGGTGCAGGGCCATTTTTCATCCATTGTTATCTGGACAGGAGAGACAGATTTGTCTTTGCTCGGTAGCTTTTGATAATAGAATCGCAAGAAAGCAGAGGAAGTTGTGGTGCAAGGTTTAAATTAATTAAATAATATGGTGGGGGGTATAACTGGATATAGCTCAAAATATAAAAAATATAACAGTTTAGGTTGTTTTATTATTATTATTATTGTTCAATAATTGAGAATTACTTGCACCTTTAAAACAAACTGAATTTAAGTAAAATCCTTAGATGTTTGCTTGTATGTTGTCTGACAAATTGACTATTTGGCCATTTACTGATTTTCAACTTTAAACAAGTACCATCACACAGCTACCTACTGCAATTTTTTTTTCTTTGATGCCTAAAAGGGGGTCAACAAACTTTTTAAATTGTTGCGAAACAAGGAAAAGTATCCTTTGTACATACTTCTATGGCCACTATTGCCTTCTGTTGCACAGATTGATGGTGTAAAAATCAAGGCATATTTACATACCACTTTTTAACAATTTTTTAGAAATCCTGTCAAAGCAACTTTACACAATCACAAGACTTATCTGTAAATTAAAAGTCCCCAACTAAGCAAGCCAACGGTGTTCATGGCAATGAACCAAAATTACATCGGTGACAAAATGGGGGAAAACTCCCACACTATTCAAGAGCTTTCTAGATAAACGTAAAACTTACAGGTAAGTGTGTTGAGGGAAATTGGAGCTAAACTCTGCAGGATACTGGCCCTCATAGACCAAGCTTCCCTTACTATGTTATCGACTATGTTTAAAAGGTGCACTGTAGTTCTGTCTGGAAGGTACCAACAATTTTAGGGTTTTATTAAGATATTCAGGTTTCAGTTAAATGCCACAAACTGAAAATGTAGAAGACGTGGTGGCTAATTCAAATGTTCCAATATTGAGCAGAAAGGATGCCTTTTTTCTTTGTCTGTTAAATAAGCATAAACAAATCAGTATTCTTTAAGCTTTGTATAGGTCTTGTGGTTAGAACCGAGAACCATCATTTTAGTGAAAGCCAGCAGGTCAGGGGTCGAGTTCCTGACCAGAGGCCCTGGAAATTTCAAACAATCTATACCAACTGGGGTCCTGTGTTGCTTTAATGCCTCCTACACTCATATTAAGAGACACCCAAACCACTGCCTGACAGCATGAGTAAAAGGGGTAATTAGCCCACACACCCCTGAGACCCTGCTACCACATGCGAGTGTGGGCACTTTCCAACATTGTACACACACACTTTTTTGCTCCATCAATCATGCACAACCTTTGGTTCTCAGCCACTGAACTACATAACCTTTTACAATGATGTCAATATGCATTTTTAAAGTGATCAATGGCATGTACAGTATTGCTCGCTCTATGACTGCCGTGATCTGTAGCATATGTCTATTTTTGCAGATGATAAAACGGTACATTATCACAAGGTGATCCATCACATCCTTCTAAGTGACAGCTGGTCATTTGGTTTATTCAAACTCTCTAGCATCCAGGGTGTCATATGATTGCTTATTAGGTGCAACATGACAGTGGGATTGAGGAGAATTAAATTTGGGTGAAATGACTTGCCCTTTAGTCTTAACATGCAACTGTCGTGGGTCTAATCTTTTATTTTTGAGTGTTGTCTTAAAGGTATTGTGTTCCACTGGGGTACCACTCAAGCTATTATCAGTTAAATAAGAATTATTCACCCAAATGTAGTGGCAGGTCTTATCTACAGTAGCTGGAACTGAATGTGGAATTTTGACTGTATGGTCTTAAAGCAGTTTTCTGTGAAATAGATATGTTTTTTGCTGGATAACAACAGTTTGTGTGTTTCTAAGTAAAAGGAAGTACTTAAATAAATACATTGCAAAAAATAATGCATGGGAAACTACTGCACTGATTGATTGATTGATAGAAACGTGAGAGAACAACGAGAAATCCTATGGAATTCTTCTGAAGAGAATCCCTAACCATATTTACAAGACCGCTTTATTATGCAGTGTAAACTGTGTGTGCCCAGGATAATCGCTTGCTGCTATATTTTGCTATATATTGCTATATTTCTGTATCTTTTTTTCAACCCCCATTCCTGCTGTAAAAAAAGAGACTTTAATGTAAATTTTATTGAGTAAACTTAAATCAAGGAAATCCCAGGTTTAATAGTGTAGGTTTACTCTGGGTTTTCTGGTTTCCTCCCATGTACATTAGATTGATTGATGACTCTAAACTGCCCACAGGAGTGAGTGTGTGGTTGTTCGTGTATGTATGGCCCTGCGATGGACTGGCGACTTGTCCAGGGTGTGCCCCTGCCTCTCGTTCTATTTGTGCTGGGAAAGGCGACAGCAGAGCCTATTGAATTAACAGTAATTAGCCTAGAGTACAATATTTCATTACTTTTTCAACCATAGTCTGTATGTCTGCAATGCAGCTGTATTTTTTTCTACTGGGTAGCATTGGTTTAATTACATAGTCAGTTGTCCTTTTTATCCACTTTAGCTTAAAGGCATCTGCTAACAAGTTTCGCTTCAGAGCTGCAACATCTGGACCACAGCCTAGTAAAGTATGCATTCACACATGGGAAGTCTTTTTTTTTTTACAGCTCAACATGATCTGCTTTTTTTTTGCCTAGAGATGAGGCCTTTCATTAATTGACTAATAAATATATAATATTGTGCCTGCTGATAAATACCAAATTAGCTTTTAAAACAA
Organism: Sisor rabdophorus; assembly: GCA_026260075.1. Classification (NCBI taxonomy): domain Eukaryota; kingdom Metazoa; phylum Chordata; class Actinopteri; order Siluriformes; family Sisoridae; genus Sisor; species Sisor rabdophorus. The sequence goes on along the minus strand of JAOTQW010000033.1, from coordinate 10,173,504 downwards.
ACAAAAAAACAGACATAATCTGTAAGTGCATATTAAAATCGTCTGTATTTTATAGTCGATTAAAGCAAGTAGTGTAATTTTTTAGACTTAATTCTTAATTTTCAGATCATAAATTAATCACACCAATCTGATGCATTTCAATTTCTGTTGACACTTAAATTATCTTTAGAGATATTTAGGTTGTTTAGATTTTATGAAGCACTACAACAGATAATGTATGTTGTGATATGAAGGATTTTCATCAGTAAAGATCAGGTAATATTAGCTTGTGTTTTTGGTCTCCATATGACTTGTGTGTTTGGGTGAAATAACTACAAAAAACATAACAGTGAATGATGGAGAACTGGAAATATGCCATATTAAGTATTCCATGCTGTATATTACCAGTTTTAATTTTAATTATGGGGCACTGCGGCCCCCTTAAAGCAACAAGATCCTAGATTTGGTTTCCATTATCTGGGTACCTGGGTAGCACCTGATTGGTGATATAGGTTTGAGTGTGTGTGGCACTGCGATAGACTGGCGACCTGTACAGGTTGTACCCCTGCCTTTTGCTCTATGTGGCCCCGTGACCCAGAGTTAGCAGGTATAGTAGATGAATAAATGAATATATTTTAATTATCCACTGAGATGTAATTAGAAGTTGGGATACACATACAGATATACGTGTTACGGAGGCCTCCATATGTATCATATCATGCACTATTGTCTTTACCCTATTTTAAACAAACTTGTTTTTATCCAGATTTTTTTTACTGGGATGTTTTCCAAAAACAGTAAGATACTCTTTTGATTTGAGATTTTCTGAGGTCTTGATCTCCACAAAGTCTTAACAGATGTTCTCAGCAGCTGGAAAACAATTTAAAAATAGTCATCTTGTTTGATTTTGACATTTTGTAAATACAGCCTAAAAATTTAGTTTACTTTATCTGCAAAAAAAATGCCCAAATTATTTTTAATTGTCAGATTTCAGATGCGTGGCACTGCACCATACTGTAAGTCAGTGTTTGTGCAGATGAAGACCAAGAAAACGCTTTGTAGAGTGTACAGCACTTCAAGGCTTTAAAATGAAACTCTGATGCGATTAAAACACTTCTTATGCATCTTTTGATCAGAAAGGATGCCAGAAAGCTTGAGTTGGGCTTGGAGTACTATCAATATAACCAGTAAGCTTTGTTTCTATGCTGGCTAAGATGAAAGAAAGTAAAAGAAAAGATGTGGGCTATAAAATGAATCTTGAAGTGGATCAAAGGCAGCAGAAGTGTGTGAATATGTGTGTCTTTAAAACATGGGGGGGCACTAATAGCTCAAATTCAACCCTAACAAGAGTTGTTTATATTTCTTGCATCTGCATGAGTCTAGAACTCACATTAATCTCTTTATCTCTGAGCAGTTGAGGAATATAGGTCTTGTTTATCAGCAGTGTTATCTATGTATTCCTTGAAATTAAACTGATGACTTATCGATTAGTAGGCCAATCCAAACCACAATCATTGAGTGACCACTGAACCATACCTGTGTGAAGTGGGGAAGGACATGGTGAATTAATATCTCCCAGTTTTATTCACAGAATTTGGCACACTTTTATGATGCATGTAAATAAATGAGCATAGCCTTGATGGGGCTGGGAATCAAACCTGGGAATCTTTCCTCCAATTAGCAGTCTAACAACTTAACATCTACACTACCACTTCCTCCAGTAGGCAAGAGTTACCATCTTGCCTTTTATAAAAACAATCCACACTACTAGATTGTGTCATGTGACTGTGGGGATTAAGGTTCATTCAGCTGTAATAGTATTAGTGACATCAATTAGAACACTGCAGGTCTTCATGGATCTCGGAGTTGTTGTGCACAGAGACACTGTAATACTGGAACAGTGCTTAAGACTCATTGTTCTATTGGAAAATTATGTTTTCACACCTTTAGTGTTGAAGCACTTGCGCTAGATTTGCGCTATCCAGGTTTGCCCCAGAGAGGTTAGTCCTCTTTAGGTTTGAGCAGCACAGGTTGGCACAGGTGAGGTTGCACCGGTTAAAGGAAGACATTTTGAAATTGATGATACATTGTACATTGGGGTACATTGATGATGTAGCGCAGGTCCAGCTAAAATAGTTCTGCCCCCTCAATGCAGCCTCTGACAGCGCACCTCTGATTCGGTGGACGTGGCTAACAGAAAGCATAGAAACTCTTTTCGGAAAAAAACTTAACTCTTTTTACTTTTTGCCACCTTACAACCACAACTTAAATTATTGATATTTTATTTTATAGGCACACATAATTGTGGAGTGGAACAAAAATAATATATGGTTATAAAAAATAAGCAAGAAATAAAAATAAAAACTGTGGCATTTGTCTTCAGCTCCCTGTACTCTGATACCCCTCAATCCAAAAAGTATGCAACAACTGAAAACCTACCAAGACATGGCCATCCACCTAAACTGACAGAGCACTGGTCAGAAAAGCACCAAAGTCCATAGTCGTGTACTTCACCCATCTGGTCTAACTTGTGGAAGAAGGTGATCTGGTCAGATAAAAACAAAGTTGTACTATTAACCTAAATGCAAAGCACTATGTGATGGAAAAGCAACACTGCTTGTAACACCCAGAACACACCATTCATATTGTAAAACATGGTGTGAAGATGCTTTTTTTGGCAGGGACAGGGAAGCTGGTCAGTTAATGGGAAGATAAATAGGGCAATCTTAAAAGAAAACATGTTGGAAGCTGCAAAAGACATAACTTACTGGGAGAAAATATGTGGGCTATAAAATGAAGCAAGACAATTACCCCATACATACAGCCAGAACTACAATGAAATAGTTTGGATCCAAAAATATTCAGGTGTTATAATGGTCCCGTCATAGTACAGACCTAAATTTCATTGTTCATCTGTGGCAAGACTTAAAAACTGCTGTTCTCAGATTGTTTCCAGATTGGATACCACAGATTCTGCTGTTTTTATTTTTGTATAAAATTGTTCAATTTATATGCTCAGGAATCATGTTTTGTTGGTAAAGTATAGACAATATTTAAAAACTTTATTAAAACTTTATGAACTTTATAAAAATGAAAGCAGAAAGTGAGGCTTGATTTTACTGCATTTTCCATGTATTGATGGAATGTATTGACTGTTTAACACACTGCAATATATAGACTCAAACACTTTACAGACTGACATTTGACAATTCAAACAGATAGTCTTCTCATTATTTTTTTAATCCTTCTAGTCAACTTTAATTCCAAAGGTTTTGTAATCAATTGGTTCAATTCTAGTTTCACAGTCAGAGATTGGCTTTGGTCAAAAGATCAGTTCCTCAATCCAATCTCTGACCCGTTTACAATTTCCGTCTTGTCAGACCGAACGATAAGAACAGGTGCTTCAAGGGCAGATTGATGGCTGTGTCTCACACCTACTCTGGATTGAAGTAATCTCCAGTCAGATAGGTAATCAACCCTGTCGTCAATCAACAAGCACAACAGTTGCTAGTCAACAAAGAGAAAACCCAAATAAATAATAGGCTTGTATTCTTCCTTTCCAAATGTTCTTTAACCTTAGAGCTTTCCAGCCAACATATGAGTATGGAAACATCTATCGAACACTTGTTTTAATCAAGTCAGTTTACTTCAAACAATTATACAACAGTTGAAAAAAAGATTCACAAATTGGATTAAAATAAAAAGACTAGCGGTGAAATGTCTGATTCGTCCATTTGGAAATTATCCTTACTTTACCTTCATGTATGTGATTATGGATGCCTCGGCAAGGTTCTTTTAACATGCAACCCTACCAACAGAAGTGAAAGTAAAAAAGTGTGTAAATTGTTAAATGTTGAAACTGTTTTATGTTGACAAACTAGATTTCTTTAAAAAAATAAAAATTGTGTTGCCAAAAGTTTATATAAAAGGTCACCTGAGCATCACACATCTTACTCCAAATGTATTTCCATTTTGCTAATTGATTAAGCTTCACTCCTCTAGTAAGAATCTTTTCATTCAACTCAAACAGTATTAGTGAGATCAGATGTAAGGTTACATGACCTTTGCACATATTGCACATCATCCTTCTTTACCTTTCTATTTTTTACCCTCAGTAACCTTAACTAAGCTACTCTCAAAGTTGTCATAGACAGCGTATAAAGCCTCTTTAATAAAGGCTTTGGTATAGTATGTTAAAGCTATTATAATAAAGTTTCACATACTTACTATGTGTTAAACAGATTCATTTACAGTCATCTTTTTTATAGCATTAATTAATACAAGCTGCTATAAACTGGGACTTGCATAAATACTACATGAATTACTAGAGTCAGCATCTGCCCACATATTAATCTTGTCCAATTCTATCATATTAACAACATGCATCACCAGTGATCAAATTATAGTGTGTTGACATCTTCCCGGTGTGCGAAAAGCTGCATTTCAATTCTAATTTTCAAGATGTGCTGATACTGGCTGTTTGTAAAGGCATCTTGATTATATAAATGAGTGTTTAAATGTAATGTGTAGGTTTCTGTCATATTTACAGATTTAATTAAGCAGTTGCCACAAAAACTTTTAAGCACACAACTAATTGGGATATCTATATATGCCGTAAGATTAAGAAATCCCTTCAGTGCACCTAAGAGACCCAAACACTGTTCATGCTTGACAATGCCCTCGTGAACAAAAGCCCCTGAGCTCCATAAAGACAGAATTAAACTGGAAAAACCTTAAGTGCCATGCAAAGATCCCTGAAGGGGTGGCATAGTGGTTAAGGTGTTGGACTGATACCAGAAAGACAGAGGTTTGATTCCCAGCACCACCAAGCCACCACTGTGGGGTCTCAGACCTTCCCACTCAAGTGTCTAATCCCACTAATATTATTGGGGAGGACATATAAAACTTAAATTCTAATCATACACACAATAAAACATGCAGTGAAATGCTTTATATGACTGTTTGACAAGCAAAAGAAAATGTAAATGAAAGTATGTTTAAGTAAAGATTAAAAATAAAATAAAGTATAGAATCTAAAAATAAATCAATGGATATAATAATATAATAACCTAGTGGGGTTGGCACGGTGGTGTAGTGATTAGCACGGTTGCCTTAAAGGTCCTGGGTTCAAATTTTCAGGCTGGATACAGTTCAAAAAATTGTGTATTAGGTCAATTGGTAATTCTAGATTGCCAAAAGAAGTGACTCAGTGTTTGTGGTTGTTTGTCTATGTGTGGCTTTGGATGAACTGGCATCCTGTCCATTGTGTACCCCTGCCTCTTACCCTATGTGCACAGGGAGCACTAGACCCCCGTGAGTCCAACATAGGGAGTCCAATAGACCCCGTGACCCACAGTTGGGGAATAAGCAGGTATAGAAGACCTTTTACAAGTGAACAGACAGTAGGATAAAAAAACCCTGAAATTTGCTTTTCATTTTTTAAACCAGCATTAGCAGACATATTTGACTTAGAAAATAATCAGATAGGCTTTGGGTTAGGCTTTGGGATTAGAAAATTAAATGGACTAACAGTGTATTTTAGTGTCAGGCAGTGCATTTGTTACCTAGGCCTTACCTGAAAGATACACCTTCTAATACCACAACTATTATGATGTGATTATAGAAACCCTCAATAGTATACAAAAACACAATATAAAACAGTATGGAATTGCAGAAAGAGAGACATTTTGCCTATTAAAGGTAAAAAACATTTTTATTAAAGCCAGGAGGCCTGTTTAGACGGCAAACCACAACTGTACCACATCCATCATCTGGAGCAGTTATACTCACAATACATCACAAATAAATGTATTAAAACACATAATACATTCGAAGGCATTTTACATTTACACCATTTGGCAGACGCTCTTATCCAGAGCGACGTACAACTGAGCAATTGGGGGTTAA
>JAOTQW010000033.1:10139761-10150453 GCA_026260075.1 Sisor rabdophorus | reverse complement strand
GATTCGAACCCAGGACCTTCTTGTTGTGAGGCAACGGTGCTAACCACTGCACCACTGCGCCGCCCTAAGGCCATATGTGCACTTGGCATATCATTTCACCTTCTAGAGAACACTTGCCATTCCAGTTAAACTACACTACACAACTACACAAATTAAGAACTAGTAATTTTTTTTACTACTAACGATTGAGAAATATTAAACAGGTGCTTAAACTTAGATACAAATGTACATTGTTACACCTGAATATGATAAACTTCAGCACAATGACCTGCATTTTAATAGTTTCAGGGGGATCACACATTATACAGTTTGACTATCTGCCGATAGTTGTTCTAGTGGTTCTTAATACTCTCTATCTTAATACTCAAGTTTGGAACCTATAAGATTTAAACTATAATTTGTAGACTAATACATACTTCCTTAAAATGGCACTTGTAATCTAGGTGACATTGATATCAATAGTGAAAAAGAATCTCTTATGTTTTCTAGCACCGTTAAGTTGAATCGCAATCAAAACTTACTGAAGCAAAGAAATACAAGCACAAACAAGCTATGGCTTGGAGGTATCTAAAGGAACATTTTACAATGAACACGTTTGTTGATTAAGTCATTTTTACAGCAAGTTACAAAATTCACTGCTTGCTGTTTTGTAATGTAAGCACAGCCACACACTATCATGAGTGAAACGTGTGCATAAAAAACACTTTCTATCCACTCAGGAGGCTGGCTGTAAGCCATGACACTGAGTTTGGAGTGACCTCCTGCGCCGGGGCTAGTGGACACACTTCGGATCATGTTGTGTCGCTTATTAAAACACAGGAGTTAAGGCATTTCCTGCTGTTTTGTCTGCACACAATAAAACAAAAGCAAACAAAGGACACATTTAACATAGTTTAAATTATGAGGTTCAAATAGGTGAAGATAAAATTACTACACAATGCTTATTGTGCAGGATCAGATTGTAGTAATGTTTAGGGTCAAATTTAGGTTAATTTTTTTTTTATGTAAAATGAGTTTGCTTGTTAATTCGATATTTAGAGCAGGTGATTGATTCCTGCCAGGATGGGCTTCTATTGGTACACTATTAATACACATTCTATATTTTTTGTAATCTGGTAAACGTTTGTGTTTAGTGCACACACTTTTTTTTTATTTTTCATTTAGCAGGCTATTTTTTTCCTATTTTGAATCTTGATGTGTGTATGTGGATATGTATGTATATACACATCAAGGATAAAAAGTTTCCCTTCTCAATTGCGCATAAATTATAAGCATTTTCTAAATTTATGCCAATTTTGTCGTTTCATTCAACATTTTTATGTGATAGTCCAAAATCACTAGCTGTGTTTCCATCCACTTATTTTTATCTGCACAAATGAGTGGGATAAACTTTCTATCCAGAAAAAAATGATATATAAAAAAATATATATTTACCAAACCAAGTGCAGTATGTGCATGAAAAAGTCATGTGATTTTTTACCTTAATGGTCTAACCAGCGTATCTGTCTTATTGCACTAGATCGAAAATCTTGTTTTGGTCTTTATAAAATGTTTTTACTTGTCTTTCGTCAAAGTAAAGTATTATTACATCTCAGAAATGTTCTGACAGACTGCGTTTTCAAACAGTGTCTTCCACCTTCAAAAATAAGATGTCATAATTGTGTTTATTCTGTGTGCTGGGTTGCAAGTAATTTATTATACATAAAGAGGCCCACAATGCCATTATCTATAGCAGTAACTTTTTTCTTTTTGATTTTGGGTGCTAGTTTATTTGGAAATCACGATTTTATTCTTTTTGACTTGGCTGTTGAAAACTGTGTATTTTGCAAAAGGCAGAAAGAAAAGAAAGAAGAATTCTCCAATTCAGGGTCACGGAGGTCTGCTGGAGCATATCCCAGCATACATAGAACTAGAGGCTGGGGGTACACCCTGGAAAGGTCGCCAGTCCATTGCAGGGCCACATACAGACAACCACACACTCACAATTACTCCTATGGGCAATTTTGTTTCACCAATCAACCTACTGTACATGTTTTTGGACTGTGGGAGGGAACCGGAGTACCGTGCTTACCACTAAACCACTGCTGTCTTGCTAACATCTATGCTTAGGTACTAACTGATAATTTTATCTGTTATAATTTTATAAATAAAACAATTAGGTGAGTTTGTGGTAAGTGCTGTGGTTTTTTTTTTACTTTTCAACGTCGGGTTCTTGTTGTCTCGGTTATTGTTTATAAAGTTAACCGAACATTGAAGGACAATTGGCAGCAGTAGCTGGATTTCCCAAATGAATCTAAGTAATCGACTGCAAACACTAAGCTATAAAGGAGCCATCTAAAGAAGAAGTTGCATATGTGAATCGAAAACATTTCTATTTAATGAATGTGCAGAAAATATGTAGGACACAAATGCACCTAACAAATATTGTGGCAAGATAGCCTGGGTCAACCCATGATTTATACGTTCTTAGCAACAGCACAGTTGGAATAAGGCTCCAAATTGGCAGCATGCATAATGGGCAGCTTCTTGGTAAGTTATGTGTTGATTGTTCTATTTTACTGTTTTTTAATTGGGATTGTGGTTATCTACTAAAAACCTGGTGTTTGAGCTCTCTCACCAACCCATGAACCGACCATTATTGCTGACATTCCTTCCTATTAGACCACCCAAGTACAAATACACACAGGCACATGATAACTGATTTTGTCAGTTTATTATTAATGTTAATTAATAATTAATTATTCATATAAATGCAATAGATGCATAGCCTTAAATCTCTGGTCACCCATTTGGACTGCTACACTGCATGTATTTAAAATTTGACTGGTAGACTATGTTTACAAAAGTTGAGCAAATAAAGATAAAAGGGAATTGATGTAGTAAATCTCCCACAGCAGCAGATATTATTCCAAAGAGTAAAGTGTCACCCACAATAGAGGCAACTCTCTGGTTAAAGGGTGTAAGTTCATTAACCCCTCTACCACTGCTTGTTCTCCCCACACATCATCTGTGTGCAGCAATTCTCAGCTTAAGTTTACCGTTATGTCAGACCATTTCTTTTTAGGCTTGATTTATAGTGTGGCTTTCGATTCCCACCGCATTGACAGCATTTGCTAAACTCACCAACTCAATTTTATTTTTTTTCTTATTAATGCCAGAAAACAACATTCCAAACATGTTTTAAGTATGCAATGTTTATTTATTAATTCAAGTCTTTGTACATAAGACTCCAGGAGAGAGGGTTAAATTTATTTATTTTCACCATCCACATCATATACTTGAATTAATAATGTAGCGTAACAGTGCTACAGAGGTTGATGTTTTGTGGCACAGGCCAAACTATCGTATTATATATTTCCTGAATTTTGTGAATTTGCTTCTGTCGTTTCTTTCGTATAAATTACAGGCACCTTGCAATTGTGGGAAATTAAGTTAAAAGGGCTCTGTGGCTCAAGGGATACTAATTTTAATCACATAATAGGCTACCAAAACCGAGTTTAATAGCAATGTGCCATCAATCTCAGACACAAGCACAAGGAAATCACTTCACACTAATAAGTGGAAACGTTTATCAAGTAATGAAAACAGGTCAGATGGCAACAATTATATGCACTTGCACAAATACGCCCAAAGAAATTATGAGCTCTATAACAGACCATCCAGTATTTTGCAATGCTACAATAGCATTTAGCTCAAACCTTGATCTTGAATTTAACAACTGTAATTTTATTCAACCTTTTTTTTTTTTTTTTCAGGTTTGACCAATCATTGAATGTCCCCACAAAAACGTTTCTCCAGACAGAATGATTTATTTCTTCTATTTTTTTCTGCAGTTTTATTGAATTGTATTATAACCACTTATATTAATGTATTATGCTTTGTATTTAAATGCGAGTTATTGAATATGGTTGTGTGTGTCTGAAGTGTAATGAAGAGTAGACAGGCAGCTAACAGTGTGATGATCCCTGTCTTACATTCTGCTACACGCTTGTCCGCTTTCATCTACAATCTCTTGCCCGTTTATTATTTTTTTCCCAGAACCCTGTCTTGGCATGGTGTTAGGAAATAAATGAATACTGAATCAGGAGAGACATAGAAAATAGATTTTTTTTTTGCTTATAATCATGTGACGGTTTAAACATGGATAAGATTTAAACCTTGGCTGAAGAGCATAAATAAAAAAAATGGATGGTTAAATTAATCATCATCAACTTTTTATGAATTTTATTATTGATCTTTTTTCTAGTAAGACAACTATTCCAAAATTTCTGATTTATTGTTACTGGAATTAAATTGTACATCTCTTTTTTTATTTTATTTTAAATCATAAACCCTTTCTGTGGTGGCTGTTACTGCCCCTGGTCTATACGATGTCATTCATGATCATAAATACAAATAAAAATTAATAAATACATTTCTTTATGCATTCAGTCATTCATTCATTCATCTAACTTAGTCTTGGGGTCACGGGGTAGGCTCTGGGTTCACGGTCTTCTTGAGCCTGTTTCAGCGCACATATGGCAAAAGGCAGGGGTAAAATATGTGTGGAGATAGACTGGCAATAGGCTACCCTTAACTTCAAATTAGAGAATAAGCAACCATAGGAGATAAATGAATTAATGAATGCCAATGATGTTGGGAATTTGCTTAAAAGGTAAGTAATATACACAGATATCAGAATTCTTATCAACAGGCACACCTTACCAAAGTTTTTTTCTTTCTTTGAAATACAGACAATTATTATTTATAAAGTTTGAATGCAGTCATAGTGAGTGTATAATATCTTGACTGCTAGTAATAGCTTAGTTGCTAAGGTGTTAGACTGCTAATTGGAAGATTGGGTTTTGATTCCCAGCCTAATCAAGTATCAATTTTTATGCTGGGCAGTACAGTGGCATAGTGGTTAGCACGGTCACCTCACAGCAAGAAGGCCCTAGGTTAGATTTACGAGCAAGAGATCTTTCTGTGCAGTGAGTGTGAGTGTGTGTGGTTTTTTATCTATGTGTGTGGCCCTGTTATGGACTGGCGACCTGTCCAGGGTGTACCCCTGTCTCTTGTCCTATGTTTGCTGGGATAGGCTCCAGCAGACCCAGTGACCCCGAGTTAGGGTATAAGCGGGTATAGAAGATGAAGAAGATGAATAAATAAATGAATAATGAGTACTGACATTGAACAATAGAGAACTGGAAGAAAAAAAAACAAGCAAACTCAGCTACACTGGAAAAAGGAAGGGAAAAAAAGATCTTCATGTTTTGCAGATTTCTTTATTCAAAGTTGAATTGTATAAAATGTGTCAGGCAGGCAAAGTTCAATTTATTGATTTTTTACAAATAAAGTGCAATTTTGTACCTCAGTCCACTGTGTTGTCTGACCACTGAACAGAATTTAGAAAGGAATATGGGTTAAACTGTAGTTAAACTGTAAACAGTCCTTACACTTTCACACAATAAAAAAAAATTATGCAATCTTTGCCCATAAATGCATCAGATTTGTTGACTCATATGTGAAAAATAAATAACATAAAAATGGCAAATGGCCCAAGGAATCCACTTACACCGAGAGTTGTGCAATCCTAGAATGTGAGGCGAAAAAGAGTCTAGCTCAGCTAATTTTTTTTACAGAATGCACAAAAAATAGGTCTTAACTCTTGTTTGATTAATTAATTAGTTATTATAATTCATTCATTCATCCTAACTTTGAGTCAAGGGGCTCTGCTGGATTTTATCCCAGGGCACATGTGTAAAATATTTGAATATCATTTGTTATGGATTTGCTTCTATATTTTTAATATAAAAAGATAGAGACCCCACCAGTCTTTATTATCTTATTATTATCTTATTATCTTATTATTATTATCTTATATCTTTATCTTATTATTAAAGAAGTATTGAGGCTAAACTTCCAAGTAAGAGCAGAACCTGGTGGCCGTTTACATCCATGCCGAATTCTACATTTTTCCAGCGATCCTACTGGAGAAATGAAACAGCTCGCTATAAATAGTTAATCTCCCCAACTCCAAATCTCGCTGCTGCCCTTGAGAATTCGGGCAAGTAGGGCAGGCTGCAGAAAAATGGGACGTGCAGCACATTCGAGGTATCAATAATAAATGCCAGCTGCAGTCACAGGGTGCAACCCCAGTCTAAAAATAATTTTTTTAACCACAGTACAAAACAGGGAGGAATCAAAGAAAAAAATTCCCATTTCCTTGAAAAAAGAGGTGTTGTAAGTTCCTTTGGCAATGTTGGCAATGTTCCAATTGACATAAGGCCTGGTAGATGCAAAGGATTTCCAAAAAATGTGGAAATAAAATAAAGGAAAATATGTTTTTGTCATGTTTGCACACTGCAGAAAAAGCGAGAAAATTGAGGAAAAGGGTTTGTAGTGTGTGTTTCTAAGGGATTAGTCTGGAACATCCCATTCTGTATTTAAGTCCTCTGAATCTTTTCATATGTAGACTAGCAGATGAGGCTCTAGTAATCTGAAAGTCGGATCATCTGTATCTTATTTTGGATGCTGCACCTGCCGCAGACTGCTTAAAGTAATTTGAAAATCCGGAAAGCATAAAAAAATACCCCACTCAAATTTTCTTGCTTTTTTGTGCAGTATTTGTATTAGTAGTAGCCTTGTATGTTACCGCCTGCTAATTAGTGTCTTTGTGTTAATTTGCACTGTAATTAAGAGCAGCAGCATGTATAATATCCCTTGAATCATTTGAGTGTTAATCAAGTGCTAATTTCTAATTGTCTGTGTTAGCAGAGCTATAAAAAGCTTAAGAAATGAAATCTAGGCTAACAAACTTTTTGACTTTCTGCTTGTGGGTAATAAACCAGACCTTCCACAATGTCAGGAGAAATGAGCCGGTCTCTAAAGATGTTTTCAAATATCTCGAGCTGTAAGTTAACCTAAATGTTCCGCCAAACATACCAATTAGAAGATTGGGTGCCATTTGGCTCAATGTACTTGCTTTAATTACCACCATGTTGAGTAATTAATATTTTGCTCATGAAACTCTGTTCAGGCAAATCCTGAGATGCTTTGATAGAGAAATTACGCATTTATTAGCTGCAGCAATATGAAAAAATAAAAAATAAGATTTTGACAAGACCTTGAGGCGCGAAAAGTTTCAAACAAAGAACTAGTGAGATGACCCGAAAGAATTGTAATTGAAAAAAAAGTTCTAAATCCAAATTGATCATTGTGCGTAGGTGAGATAAATGCCAGTTCGGGGGATGCAACTCCACTAATTTTACATACATTAGGTGTGTGCAACATAATGAAAAGGTAAAGATTGGGAAAAGAAGATCTGACCTATGGGTCTATTTCACGTTTGTTTACAGAGCGACTCTAAATCGAGATCCTAAATTTAAAAAAAGGTAAACACGCCATTTATGCTAATGCTGCTTTGTCAGCTAATCTAAGTGGCTGTGGAACATCATAGCCTCTTACTGACCTGAACTGAAGTGTCTTCGTTAAAGCTACAGTGAAAGTGCTTTGCATACAGAAGATAATAAATGGGATTTGTTCCCGTCCCTGAATTAAATCTCTTATGAAACAAAAAAAAAGTTTTATTTCATGTAAGATAGAGATGTTAGTTTTTAAGTTTTAGGCCTTGTTCTCTTAATGCTCTGACTTATATTTGTGCTTCACTGTTCTCCTTTTGGGCGGCGCGGTGGCACAGTGGTAAGCACAGTCTTCTTACAAAAAGGGAGGTCCTGGGTTCGAATCCTGGGCATGGGGTCTTTCTGTGTTTGTCTCACATAAACAAAGAACCACACACACTCACCTTCACTTCTATAAGCAATTTAGAATTACCAATCAACCTGCAAATTTCGCACAGAAAGAAGACCCCTTGCCTGGAAATTGAACCCTGAATCAGGTGGTGTAGTGGTTAGCAGTTCGCCTCACACCTAGCCACTACACCACCCAATTTAATGATATAATCTTTGGTAATGTTTACACCACAAGATAAGTGGAGAAAAGTTAAGGAAGAAAGTCATATCTAATGGTATTTTATGTAAAGGTTATACTGTATAGATTTAATGAGACTCATAATTTAATCTTTTCGGGTGGGGGTGTTTTTTGCCTTTATTGACAGGACAAAGGGATAAAATTAAGAAAATAAAGATGGGGTGAGAAAGGACCCAAGGCAGATTTTGCTTTACAGTTTGTGACCTGTGTTCTATCTTTTGTGTTTAATTTTTGCATTTACCCATATGATGATTAGGATCTGCAATTTTCCCCTTTTTTTAGTCCATGGATAGTAGGAATCTTTTGCCGTTCATGACATGTTTAAACACACTCTTTACATACATCAAGTAGCCAAACAGATTGCAGAAGTAACCCACAATGCAGCTATTGAACAGTAAGAAGTGGTAGCGCAGTGGATAAGTTGTTAAATGGCTTATTGGAAAATTGGGGTTCAATTTCCAGCACCACCAAGCTACAAACCTGGGCCACCAAGCAAGACCCTCAACCCAATTAATTAGTTTTATAAAAGAGATAAATGTATGTTGCTCTGGCCAAGGGCATCTGCCAGATATTTCATAATATATATTCTAAATTAACAATGTGCAAAGTTTTACTGTTAGTTAATAATGCATTCAATATTTCATATGCAGAATTTACAAAATCCCGATACACTACTGACATTTACACTATATAATGCAGTGATATATTTGCATTCAAGTAAAACTGATTTGGAAACTATGGCCTTTATTTTTTTATGCCAGAAAGCTTGAAGAAATGGTGGAGACGTGAACTACCGGCATCATGCTTCTATTTGTAACCCTATCCATCAACGCCATGCATTATTCATTGCTTTTCTATTGCCTTCTGAGGAGATTGCTTCTGTGTATTTTAGTTTTTGTCCTTCGTTGTTATTTCCCCTTCTGTGTTTTCCAATTAAATTAAAGGCAGTGCTGCACTAAATCTGGAGTGCTGGTGCATGTACATGACAATTAGGGGCAGCCAGGCAGGACAATGGTTGGATGAACAGAGAATGATGCCAGCGGGAATACAGAACCATTAGACTACCATGAAAAACTAAAGATATTCTTGTTATTATGTTCCTGGTTGACCACAGGACAAAGACTGAAATAAAGAACGTTTTTAAACCAGATTGCATGCAAATTAAGTTGTAAGATAACTATATTTGATATAATATAGGTTGACTTTTAAGTTGACTAATATTAGTTGAGTTTTGCACAATATTGCTGCAGGAATGTAGTGTGTCAACTTATAATGCTTCAATCAGAGGTTTATCGATTTTCAACAGTAGTGCCTGTAAAGGCACTGGTCTTTCTGAAACTTCCGTCCATAAAGCAGACCATCAAACTTCAACACTATCATTACATATGGATGCCCCGGACCTTATTTATTTGGCCACATATTTCTTTAAAAAATTTATTCAGAAAATGTAAATTGGATTTTGAAATGTTCTGATAATCATTGATGGGAATAAATGTGAGTCAGTCATTTTTAGTAGGAAGTGCCAGTATTTTAGATTCGTAATGCATAATTAAGGTTTTTCACAGCAAAGAAGTGGGATAAATTGTTAATCATAATTAGCATGACATATTTTGTCCATGTATTTAAAGTTTTCTTGTTATTGTATTAATATATTTGTCATGACTCCACCCCCACATCAGAGGGCACCCTCACCTGAGTATTAGTCTGTGTGGCCATTTCTTGTGTTTCTTCCTGTTAGCACTGTATAAAAGGTTAGAATTCCATGTGCTCATTGTGAAGTATTGTTTTCTATGCGACATAATAAGCTTTTTGTGTTACTCGTCTTCCCGGTTTTTGGCTTTTGCCTGGTCCCTATATTTGATTACCTGCTTAGTGTTTGGGTTTTTGGGTTACTCTTTTGAAAAGCCTCTTTAATAAAACCAGTTAATGTGACATGGATTCACCTACCTCATCTTCCTTACAATATTAAACACTAGAAATATAGCATAGTTTTGCTGGAAAAAAATACAATAAATTATAAATGCAGGGTAATATAAACCAAGAAACAGACCAAACTAATGAACACAGGATGGAGGTTGGGAAAAGTCAAACCAGAAAT
Source organism: Sisor rabdophorus (assembly GCA_026260075.1). Taxonomy (NCBI): domain Eukaryota; kingdom Metazoa; phylum Chordata; class Actinopteri; order Siluriformes; family Sisoridae; genus Sisor; species Sisor rabdophorus. The sequence goes on along the minus strand of JAOTQW010000033.1, from coordinate 10,140,387 downwards.
GTTCAAAATGCGTCAATCAAATATTGTGAGAGGAGATTTCAAATAAGCGCTTGTAGGAAATTCTATATACAACTCTTTAAGATCTTGTGATCAATGTACTATGGCATATTCTATGCTGCTCTGGCCCTAAATTTATGTTTTATAAGTTTGCAGATTTATGACTTATTGATGCAACAGCATGACTGGTTTCCTGTAAAGACCAAGATAGAATACTGTAAATTGTATGCATAAATTATCCAAGCATTAGGTGTGTGGGTGGAAGCACAAAAAAACACCTGCAATCATTCACAGCTCTTGACGTTTTGAAGAATAAAATGTTAAACTCTTATTTATTTGCATTTTCATTTCTCCCAGGGTGCCCCCCTTTCTGAATAAGTAATACGCTATGAATCATAATCACAAGGAAAATTTTATACCACCAGTCAACTAGTTACAAGGATCAATCCTAATAAAGAAATTTAGTAAAAGATCAGCGAGTGTATATATATATATATATTTTTACATTTTAGACATGGGTGTATTCTGAATTTTAGTAAACAGTGCTTGGTTTTGGCACAAAATTCAGACAGACATATAATTTTCACAATGTTTTAAGAAGCAGGTAGTTTTATTGTTTTGAAAGCAAG
>JAOTQW010000033.1:10097696-10108768 GCA_026260075.1 Sisor rabdophorus | reverse complement strand
AGTCCAAAAACATGTGCATTAGGTTGATTGGTGACTCTAAATTGCACATAGGAGTAAATGTGAGTGCGTATGGTAATGCGCTGGAATAGGCTCCAGCAGACCCACGTGACCCTGGAAAGTTCGTGAATAAGCGGGTATAGAAGATAAATGAATGAATGAATCCATCATAAAGGCAAATGTACTGTTATCTACATTAAAAATGTAATGCATGTGGTGTAATTTTAGAAAGACTAATATTGCACCTTATTACTGAATTGCAGACTGTTTTAATATCCCATAATATTAATCCAATTTGTTCCGCTGATGTTTCACAGGGTCACTGGGAACCATTCCAGATTAGTAAATTCACAAGATTGTAGACCCACACTACAAATGATATAAATATGCCTGAAATCAGCTTACAATTATTCGAACTGGAGGACAAAAATTTGACTCTGCGGAAAATCAGGCTAACTATGAGGTCATCAATTTAAATTTATTAAACTTGTAAACTATTAAAGTTAGGCAGCACAGTAGTGTAGTGGTTAGCGTGACCGCCTCACTGCAAGAAGTTCCTTGGTTCGATTCCTGGGCAAAGGGACTTTTCTGGTTTACTCTGGGTTTTCTGGTTTTCTCCCACAGTTCAAAAACATGTATGTTGTAATGACCTGTCCAGAGTGTACCATTTCTGCCTTTCACTCTTAAATAGACTTCAGCAGACCCCTGTGACCACAAATTAGGGATCAGGTGGGCTAAAAAATTAATGAATGAATAAATGAATGAACTAGCAAAATAAATGGTTTTAAATGTTCACATTTTTCAACTTAATTACTATTAAGTCAATCAACATTTTCTTATATATAGAAAAAATAGGAAATTATCTGAACTATATAACGTTGGAAAATATGTTTAATAAGTTATTGCGCATTGAAGACATGAAGTGAATAAAATTTAGATAAATGTTGGATAAAATACAGCCACTGAAAAGTAAATACCCACATTAGCATTTCTCTGAATAAGAATTTCTCATAAGTCTAAGAAACTTTAAGGTCTGGTGCATTAGAGGAAAGAAGGGCTTTGACTACAGCTAGGTGTGTTTTTAGAGGACGTTATTCTTTCTGTTTATACATTGCAACTGGGTTAGAAGGGATGAATGCAAATATTCTGCATGAATATTCTGAAAAGGGCAAGAGATGACGTTTTGAGTTCTGGTTTCATTGATGGTGTTAACATTTGCTAAAAGATGAATAATCCTAGAAAATCCAAGCACATACCAATCACTAAAAAGCTTGGTGTTTCAGGGTTTGTGATCACAGTTGCTGGTCCAACGTAGTGGACTCTAGTATGCAGTGGACTAGGAAAGCGGTAGTGCAGTGGGTAAACTGTAGAAAAACTTGATGTTTATAGGTTTAATGATGGTGGTTCAATAGGTTCGCACATCTAAGTTGCCAATGCTGTGCCTGTGATCAAGACCCTTAACACCAATTATATAAATGGTCCTTAAATGTAATGTAATGTAATGTAAAACCAAACAAGGGCTAGAAGGTAAATTTGTGTGTTAATTCGTTAATATGATGTAGTGCCATTTTTTGCTGTAATTACAGCTGCAAGTCTTTTGGGTTATGTATCTACTAGAAAAACAACCCATGTTTGTTGCGTCTCCTACATGGCTTCTTATGTTGTTCTTTTAACAAGGCTTTCTTCTTGCCACTCTTTCATAAAGGTTAGATTTGTGGACTTTCTTGGCTGCTTGTCGGCTCCTTTGCTGCTTCTGCGACCAGTGCGCCCCTTGCTCGTTCTGTCAGTTAGGGTAGACAACTATGTCTTGGTAGGATTTTCTCTTGTGGCATTTTTAATAATAAACCCCTGCTTTAAACTTCTCAGTCACTTTATCCCTGACCTGTCTGTTGAGTTCCGTCTCTTCATGAAGTTTTGCTTTTTAGTTAATTTTAACTAATAGGCATTTAAAATCAAGTTGAGTTTGAGCTGGAAACTAAACCTTTTGATATTACCGTTGTTAGAACGTTTTTAATTACAATATTTCTAATATTGTAGTGCAGACAGGACTATATTTTCTTGCCCATTAAAGTCCTTAAAGGGGCAATGAATTAATGAGACATCAGTTAGCTTGAAGAATGTGTCATCAATAAAAGTGCCAGGTTTTAATTAAGTAGAGATACAACATAAAGCCTTTTTACGGCTCTCCTTGAGCAAAAGAAGGGGCGTTCTGTTTTAGATATCTGGCGTCAAATCAAACAAAGGAGGAGAATAGAAAAAGAAGCAAACAAATTAGTTTGGCTTGTGAGATAATTGCACGATATTGATTTTACTTATCTGTTTGACTGTGAACAATACCCAAAAGTGCTTTGAGCTGCTTTGGATTTTGCTGTTGCTCTCCATTAAATGATCAATTCCTATTCCTACTCCTAGTTCTATTGTTTGCTTCTTTCCAGCTAAATACAAATGTGACTAAGAGGCTAAATCACTTTCGCTTCTTCTCTCTTCCTGTTTCCTAGTTTGTCAATTTGCAAAAAGGGCGATCTGCCTATAATTTCGTTAATTTAGCTTAAAAACCTTAAATATACTTAACAGATAGCATATTGTAGTGCCTGTTAATTTGTTCTCTAATGCATCTCTTCAGCTTATTCCATATTGTAAGTTGTAAATTGCAGTAAAAAACACAACTTATTATTCCCAGTTGTCTTTAAAGTAAACAGATTTGTTCATTCATCATCTATACCCGCTTATTTCCTAACTCTGCTGGAGCCTATCCCAACAATCATAAAGCAAAAGGCACAGGTTGCCAGTCCACTGCAGGGCCACAGGCAGAAAAACAACCACACACTCAGACTCACTCCTAGTCGTGAGACGACCGTGCTAACCACTACGCTGCCCTATGAGTAAATTAATCTGTTCCAAATCAGTATAAATGATTGCTATAATAGGTTGGCCAGATTTAACAATTGCTATAATAGGTTGGCCAGATTTACCGCCAAACTGACAAAACAAAAGAAAACTAATTAAAGCAGACATCCACCTAAGCGAGCACATGATTATTATGCTGATTTTTTAAATTTCAATTGAACTACACATGAACATGTTTTATGTATTTTACAGCCCAGGGACAAGGAGTGTATTTAACTACATACCTTGTATTACAGCCGAAGCCATACAATTTTTGAATTGGGGGAATTTGAGTCATTGTCAAGCTGGAATACCGATTCACAACCCATGTCCTGGCTGCTGGACGGAGGTTCTAAAGCAAGATTTAATGGTACATGGCCCCATCTATTTTCTCTTTGATGCTGTGAAGTTGTTCTGACCCTTTAGCAGCCGCAAAGATTAATGTTTTCACCTCCATGTTCAATGATGGAAATGGTGTTGTTGGGGTCATAGGCAACATTTCTTCTCATTTCTTTATGGCATTGTGTTTTATCAATTGTTTTCTTGGTGACTATGGTCCTGCTGCCCTGAGATTATTGACAATATTCTCCTGTGTAGTTCCGGGATAATTTTTCAACATTGTCAATTATTAAAACTTCACAAGGTGAAATCTTGCATGGAGCCCTAGATTGAGGGAGAATGACACTTATTTAGTTTTTCTTCCATATGTGAATAATTGCACCAACTGTTGTCACCTTCTCACGAAGCTGTTGGCAATAATCTTGTAGCCCATTTCATCTTTTTTCGTGGCCATAGTGAAGAGTTTGGAATCTTGCCGATTGGACTATTGCTTTTGTGGACAGTTTTTTTTATACAGGTAACAACAATGCTTCCTTAACAGAGTGCTCCTTATCATAGTTTGTTCCCTGTATGAAAGACACCTGGGAATCAGAAATTTTGCTGATAACCTTTTGGAAATGTCTTTCTCTGGATGTTCTGTTTCTTGATGTTAGAATAAACCTGCCATCTAAATTATAGACTTGTCATTGCTACATCAGCAGGAGATCAAATATTCTTCCTTCACTGTATTTTCTGAGATGATATAATGTATCCCTCTGCCTATTTTTGTAGTTTAAAATTATATATATATATATATATAATATTAAATGTACAATAAATGCAGATAAAAAGATACACAATTAATTTTAACTCCCTTTCTCATTTCCCCTTAGGCTAATAAATGCTGTTTTTGTGTGACATCATATAAATTTTATAAGGCTTGGTGCCTATTTTGGATTTGATCGTTTCCCACCAAGAAAAATAAAAACGATTAAAGAAAGAAATATGTTTGTAATTTGGTCATTTTAGGTAATTTAGTAATTCTCCTGCTAAATCTTGTACCTGGACAATATATAAAAACTATTCTTTTAATAACTAATTGTCACGCTAGTTCCAATTCCCTAAACACACGCTTCTGTGTCTAAGAAAAACACTTTAATTTCCTCTTCTTGTGTTAGCAGCTATTCTGCATTTACTTAACTGACCTCTTCATTATACAATTAAAGGCAATTACTACCTTTTAGAGCTGTTGCGCAACACCCTTCTTTACAGGCCAAAGAGATTGTGTAAACAGAGTCTATGTCCACAGAGTAGGAGGTCAAAGGATCCAATTTGCATCGACACGAGGACATGGCTACGATAATTAGCCTCTCTGTGAATAGCAGAGATGAGGGCAGCTGGGCAGAACAGGATGACGCTGACAGAAAACTGAGCTCCTCCAGCCTTGGACATTAGTACTGGTGTTGGCGCTGTCTAACTAATATGGTTGAGATGCCCTCAATAACACTAACATGCTTCTAAGGTTGTTAGCTGGTTCCTTGTTTAATGGAGCGTCCCATATGATAGTTTGTTAACCTGCAGGCATCTATAGAATAGTTTTTGAGCTTTAAGGTTCCTTAGCTTAGTTAATATTTAATAAAGCAGTAAGCAACTGTTTAAGAGGGCTACAATTGAAATGCTTCAGGAATACTGTACATTTATTTTTTTTTTGTTTTAGTTATCATTTAAGGAATGATTTATTTTTATAGCCTTATGTGACACATTATCCTTTTATGTGGCGTTTTCATTTTGTCCTGTATACATGGAACTTCAGTTCATCTGGTTTTTAGGACGCCTTGGAGATCTCAGTTGCCTGAGTGTCCCCTGCTGACCAGAATGCAGCATTACAGTACAATTTAGCCTTAAAACCTAACTTTAGTTGCTTAATGTGGGTGAAGTGGTGGTGCAGTGATTAAGAAATGCTGCGCCCCTGAGCAGGGCCCTTAATTGTTTAGTTGTATAAAAGGGATAAATGTAAGTTACTCTCAATGAGGGCAGTTGCCAAATATTGTAAATGTAATGTTGTTGTTTTTTTCAAATGCAAACATTTTTGGATAATTTGATGCATAAATATAATTGAAAAAAACTCCATAAAAGAAAGTGTACCTTTAATGCACAAAACATTTTTAATTCAAAATTAATTTAAGACCCCTGCAAATAAATGATCTTAGCAGTGAGCAATGAGATATAATCCTCTAGCTTCATGAAAAATATCTAATGCGTGCTCAAAATGTTGCTAGAAGTCACCAGACTAATTTGCATTTACATTAAATTTTTGTGTTGATTTAAATATGGAAATGATGAACAGCAAGTGGAAAAATTTATTGAAGACACTTTTATGAGACTAGTAAATATTTGTATAGTAAAAAAACTAAAACACACACTTAACAACTTACTTTTACGTGTAATTATTGGCAGCTTGAGAGTTACATATTGGGAATATGGACAATATAGTGTAGAGCAATGGTGATTAGTCATCAGGTGGGTGGTGCAGTGATCTAGTGGTTAGTACAATTTCCACAACAGCAAAAACGTTCAGGGTTAGAGTTTCGGGCAAGGGGTCTTACTGTGTGGAGATTGCATGTTCTCCCTGCATTTGCGTGGGTTTTCTCTGGTTTTCAGTGGTGATCAGTAATCACTTTATAAAGGCAGTGGTGATCAGTGATTTCATTATAAGAGCAGTGGTGATCGGTGATTACAGTATAAGAGTAGTGCTGATCAGTGATTAGGTTATAAAAGCAGAACTGATCAATGATGTTGTTACAAGGGCATAGGCGATCCGTGATAACATTATACGAGCAGTGCTGATCAGCAAACACTTTCTAAAAGCAGTGGTGATTAGTGACTATGTTGTAATAGTGGTGGTGTTTAGTAATTACATTATAAGAGCAGCGCTGATCAGTGATTAGGTAATAAAAGCAGAGGTGATCAGTAATTAATTTATAAAAGCAGAGTTGATCAGTAATTACTTTATAAGAGCAAAGGTGAGCAGTTGATTACTTTATAAAAGCAGAGGTGATCAGTGATAACATTAGAACACAGTGGTGTTTAATGATTATGTTATAAGAGCAGTGCTGATCAATGATTAGGTTATAAGAGCAGAGGTGATCAGTGATTACTTTATAAGAGAAGTGGCGATCATTAAAAAAGTGAAAGGTGATCAGTGATAAATTTTAAAAAGATTTTTAAGGTGATTGGTAATTATGTTTAAATTCCCAGCACCAAGCTGCCATTCATTGGCCACTGACCAAGAGCTTAAATTCTCTAATGATTAATGATGATCAGTAATAAGTTGTTAACTGTTGATCATTAAATAGTTGTAACAACAGTTTTAGAAAAAAATGGTGATCTCGATTAGTTGTCAGGTATAAGCTAATCAATCATTAAGTTAATTTGCAATTTTTTTCTGTCTAAACAGGATATAAAGATTTACCATATAAATTTGCAACACAGTTTTTACTACCTTGCTGTTCTCTTATCCAACATCAATTTTGCAATTATTCTATCCAAAAACAAAAAGTAAAACACATAGTTTAGCTAAAATATGTTTTATGTCATTCTAAACTTCAGGTGTCATTTTTCCCAAAACAACTTCCTGCAAATTGCAACATAATTGGCCTGAATACCGGGACTGATGGATTGAACAATCATGGCCGTTTTCCTTTATAAAAAAACAACAACCGTACCTTACTTCACCAGCCAAATTATTCAACAGCTCTTGTTTGCATCCCATATTATTTATATACTAACATTAGATTTAGCAACCTAATAGAGAGTGCTGCATTCTCAGATGTTTTTTGTATTTTTTTCCTGATGTATGAGCTTGTCTCACGCTACCCAGCAAGGTTTAAATATAATTACATGGTGTATGACCTTGCACACAATGCATGAAGCCCATATTCCTTTCTCAGCAGATTGCTGCGTTAATGCAGAAGCAAAAAGAACGCAGTTTTAAGCCGTAAACTTGAGATTATTACTTATCTTGCACGATGTTACTCAGCTTTCCTTCAAATATGTGATCAAAACAAATGAGTGGATTCCATGGGCAAATAAATTTAAACAGTATGTCTTTAGTGAAAAACTTATCCATATATGTCAACAGTGGAGGATTCTCTTGCCGAAAATGATTAGGTTTTCATATACTCCTAAATCGCGCTTCTAATCCTTCTAAATGAAACCTTTTCAACACAAAACAAAACAAACGAAGTGTAACGTCTCAGAACGAGCCATTGATTACTAGAATGAAACGTACAATTAGCTTTTCTTAATCCAAATTTACGTTCATGCTTCTTGCTTGATTTTATCACACTGCTGTGAAAGCAACATGGGGGGGTTTATTTAATTGAATAAAATTTAATTCAGTGGCTTGACTGGTTCTTGTAATTATTTTTGGTTCAAAGCACAAAAAAGTGAGGCAAAAAGTTAGATAATTAATAATTGTCTTCAAAACCGAACCCAGAAAAATTTGTCCTTTTAGTTTTTGGATAAAGTTTAAACAAAAGTACTATGTATAACATCTGTAGAGCAGGAAAGCCCAAACTACATCATGGGAATGGAATACAGCTCACACATTTAGACTAGTACTCTAAACAATCCAAGAGACATATTTTGTATATGTTTTTACAATGTGTCTATAAAATGTTGGCTTTAAAAATTAAGTAGCTAGTCTACTAAATAAAAAAGAAATTATTCGTTTCACACAAAATTGCATGTGACGGTGTAGTCTCACAGGCAGGCCAGAGATATATGTTATGGTACTCAACTGGATGACACAAATGATGGGCTAGCAATCTTGCATCAGTGTAAAGCCAAGCAAACCCAACCAAATGCCTTGTTTCAGGGAGAGATTAAATTCATATAGCAAGGCTTCTGCAATGATACATTTATAATTTAAAATACTTTAAAGCTATTAAACTATCATTTTTTTCCTGTTTTTAACCCAGTCCACACCATTAAACATATAACACTATGTTTACCATCTCTTTTGGTAAAAAATTATGAAATGAGTATTATGTCTTCTCTCTCTTAAAACTCTTTGCTAGCAGCAGGAGGCAGTTTAATGTTCCATCACTAATGTCTATACCCAGTCACACTTGGCAACAATGCCATTTACCACTTCAAGCCTGATAATAGTGATGATAGTTTTGGGCATCCCAAGTAAGATTTTTATGTTTGATGTAGGTTCGTGTCATTTTAAAAGTGATTTGATCACCACTTACCTGAACTTACTCAGGTAAGTTCAGTTGTCATCTACAAATTATTATTATTATTATTATTATTATTGTAATGGCAAAACCAGCTTGTTCATTGTTATTAATAATGAAAAAAATATAAATGTCTCTAAACGTATTTCAGTAGCCAAGCAACTCTTAACTGGACATATTCTACTGCACTCTACAAATTTTTGCTACTGTCCTGTACTTTTAAGCTTTTTTGATATTAGGCTGTCTTTGGATTGTTTATTGGCACACTAATTGTTCACAATTTATAACTGTAAGGATGCTAAGAATAAGCTACACTACCAGAGCCACTTGTGTGAATTGTTGCTCCATCTCATGCTACCTCTAGAGTGAAAGCACCGCCAGCATTCAAAAGTGACTGAAACATTAGGCAGAAAGCATAGGAACTGAAAAGTGGACTGTGGCCACCACCTGCAGAATCACTCCTTTGTCTTGGTAATGACCTATAATTTCCACCTGTTGTCTATTCCATTTGCACAACAGCATGTAACATTGATTGAGGTCAGTGTTGCTTCCTAAGTGGTAAGTTTGATGAAGATTGACTTGGAGTTGAGTTGTTTAAGTGTTCCCTGTATTTTTTGCGCAGTGTACTATTGGCAGCACTGAATGTAAACAATTTTACTGAATTAAACAGATTTCACAGGTATCTACAATATGGCCATGCATCCAGCTAACTGATGAAAATTGCACTAATTGACCACATGGGGAAACCTTGAGTAAATGTTCGATGATGTTGATTTAAGGCAAAATATTTATTCATTCATTAACTCACTCACTCATCTGTGGTCAAAGGTCAAAATAGGCAGGAGGGGTACACCCCCACTTCATCACAGGGTCGCACACACACACACACACAATCTCACACTGACTTAATTTAGAAACTATTTAAATCACCTATCAACCTAGGAGGAAACCAGAGTACCCAGAGTAAAACTACGCAAGCAAACTACATGCAGTTAGGCCGCTGCCTGGAACTCAAACCTGGGCCTTCTTGCTGTGAGGCAGTAGTGCTAACCAATAAGCCATCGTGCTACCTTGAGTCACAAATTTATTAATTTTTTCGTCTTCTATACCTGCTCATCTGGTCAAGCCTATCCCAGCACACCCATGGTAAATGGTAGGGGTACATCCTGAAGAGGTTGCCAGTCCATGGCAGGGCACTCATTCCCATAGGTAATTTAGAATCACCAATCAACCTAATATACCAATACTAAGTAATATACTAAGTATCCAATATACAAAGTAATATACCCTTAGCCCAATGTTTTTGTACTACGGGTGAATCAGAGTACACAGAGTAAACCCACACAAACTCCGTGGGATTCGAGCCCAGGATCTTCTCGCCATAAGGCGACTGCTCTAACCACTACGCCACCGCAGCCGCTATTGAGTCAAAAATTTTATTTCCAGATTTTATTATCTCTCAGGCTTCAAAGTCAATAAAATCATCTCGCAGAAAAATAGATATTTTTTTACGTTTGAGGTTTGGGATCTTGTAAAAGCAATGTTTTTTTAATCGTAAAAATGTATTTGTCCCTAAAGGCATTTTTTACTTTTGATGCTCTGTTTATCAGAGTTTGTGAAGTGTAGCTTATGTTACATTTCTGTGGGATTTTGTTCTTCTACCAAAGAGCTTGTGAAAAAATGCAATTACACTTTAAAGGTCAAGCCACCAATATGTAACCTCTTTTTTCCTGAGCTTCCTAAATTTTCAGTTTCTCTCCTGAAACTGGTTTCATGCATGACCTGTATGATTTAATTTGAAACCCTTTTGTATGTTGGTGTTTGGTTATAACAATATTGTGACCAAAAAAGACTGTAATCCAGTAGCAGATAAAATACTGTTACAACATTAAAATCTCAGCCTATTGTTATACTACAGTTATCAGACAAAAATTTTCGTTTTGGAACTTAAATATGTGGCCACAGGAATTAAACGAGTACAGGGTCATGTTATCATTGCCCACAATTGCTTAACAGCCTTTAAAGGACTATTCTTTATACCAGTGGTGTTATAATAAAGGGTTGCAGATGGTCTAGTTTGACTTTTGCAGAACTTTGCACCGAAAAAGAAAAACTGTTAAAATAAAAGACGATGATATAAAGACTGACCTACTGCAATCAGCACGCAGGTTTGGCTCTACCTCTAGCTATGATCAGTACGATCTATGATTGTGTGTTCCATGAAGTTGCTTATGGCTCACCAAAAGTTTGTAATTGTATACTGCTCAAATAACACAGAAAATGTAAGACTTTAGATCGAATGCTTATACTTTAGAAGTGACTTGTTCCGTACTCGATTTTTCAGCAGGTTGACATACACTAAATGTGTGTTAATTATGAATAACAATGTTTCAGTGTGTGTGTGTAAAAAAGGGCAGGCAGTAATTTCTGTATTTTGCAGTAAGCAGGCCTGCATACCACAAATCCAGGGTGCACTAAACTGTTTTTTTATTCATTCATTTTCTATACCTGCTTATTCTCTAACTCAGGGTCATGGGGTCTGATGGAGCCTATCTCAGCACACATCGGGTGAAAGGCAAGGGTACACCCTGGACAGGTCACCAGTCCATTGCAGGGCCACACATAGAC
>JAOTQW010000033.1:10070100-10081992 GCA_026260075.1 Sisor rabdophorus | reverse complement strand
TATATATATACACACACATACACACACACACGCACGCACACAAATACATACATAGATATATACAACTGCATATATAGATACAGTAAGCTGTTATACCGGTCTTCTTCGACTCCTAGCTTCTGTATTTTCTCTTTGATTCGCTCCCCGGATGTTTTTAGAATGATGCTTTCCAGCAGCAGGAAGTCATCTTGGTTAAAGACCTCACCCTCTTCCAGTGGGCCAATAATCTGGAAAATATATATATTTTTTTAAATATTAGCAGCTAAAGCGTAAATGCTGCCTTCAATTACATCAGTGTTATTTTATTTTAGTGTTTATGATAAGGAATGCTGCCAGATTGGATTAAAGATGTTTAGCTCAACTACGCATAAACCCTAATAAATTAAAATCAATGCTTGGCAGAACTAAAAAGAATAAATAAATAAAAAGAACCTAACTAATTCCGATCAGTTGCATCAAAAAGGCGCCCAAATTTTATTCAAGCATTTACTTTTGCTCTGATGGGCAAATGCCCAAATAGGCAGAAGCTTCTACCCAATCTGTCAACACTGATGGTAGGATGCTGGGTGGGACATTAAATCAGTCCGAAACTGACCCAAATATGCAAAAGAACTGTGATCAGCTTACACTGATTTTGAGATATTGGCCACATGTAAAACAATAAAAGTAAAAAGCTACAGGAAAAAAAATCCATTAAACATCAAAATGTGAACCCAGCCTTCGAGATATTCTCATGTTATTGGTTGACTCACCCTTCCATTACTTATGACAGCTCTTTGGCCTTTACGCAGCTTCAGGACGTCACGGCAATAAGCAGCTTGAGCCAAGAGGAAGTCCACTTTAGGAGATTTATAAGCCTCTTTAAAAAGGGATATATCCATTCCCTGAAGAAGAAAAATAAACCAACACATGTAATAATAGTGCAAGCAAATATTTCTAAAACATACACATAAATAAAAATAAAATAAAAAGTACATTTTAATGTAAATCAAAGAGCTCATTACTTCTTAAAATTTATCACAAATTCACTACTAAAAGCACTAAAACTTACCATCAAGTGTTAAAAACAATGAAATAAAAACGGTCAGAAATAATCTTAAAAATGCCCAAGTTTGTCATGTTATTTTTTTAATGTTAAGAAATATAATTTGAAATAGTTTTTTCTGGCAATTACCAAATTAAATTGGACAAAATAACTCAGTTTAATTTACCCCAACAGCAAATTCAGTGATGTCGGTCCCTGAATAGAGCGATTTTGCAGTTTCCTCTTTTACTAATTTAGTGATGAAGTTTTTGGCATTGTTGGCCGTTTGAGTCTGCATGACCGCCCAGATGGCCCGAGCAATCAACGTGGTTGCGTTAGAGGGACTCGCCGCTGGGTTATTGATCATCCCCAACCGCACATTATTACTGCTTTTCTGAAAGTAACAAAAAGATTAAAATATATTAGCAGAGATTCATGCAAATTAAAAATCTTTTCCTGTTTAGAAAGCGTTTGGTACTGTCTGATTTTACCATGTGTTTTATAGCGTCATACAACAGCTGTCTGCCTGTTGCCTGGTCAAAATCTCCAACCACCCAAAATGTCACAGGACGGATTACACCATCTTCTTTATAAAAAAATAAAAAAGGAACATTTATTATTATGGATTTCTAAGTGTATTGCTTAAACACAATGCAGAAAAATGAGCTGTTTAGTGATTAGTGTTAGCATCAGGCTCTCAATTTAGTAAAAATACACACCAGACCAAATCGACTATGCTGCTTATTCAAATAAAAATAGAATGGACAAAATTATAAGAAAAGTCTATGTATTGCTTATAAAGCTGTGTTCTATGGACAGGTCTATTTTACACCTTTCTTCCTTCAGTTTTCTTCTATAGCACGGAATAAGCAGTGTATTGATCGGCACTGTTCAAGTGCTTAGCACACAAATTTCCCCCATGATACCTAAACTACTGAAAGGATATTTAATTAAAACTACTCATGTTGAGGTTCTCATGTTTTATCTAAAACATAAATGAAACTAAAAACACACACGCACATAAACAACCTGAGCGTTTACACTAAGTTCAAACAAATATTAAATTAGTTAGAAGACAACAAAGGAAAAAAGCAATTACCAGAGAAAATAGAGGAGTGCATTCCTTTAAAAAACACCACCACCATAGAGACAAAAGAGACAAAAGAAGAAGGGAAAGATGTACCAGCACCCGAAAATATCTTGAGTTGTTAAATTTATTATTGCGGTAATTATTATTAGTGAAAAACAAAGACTTCTAAAATTGTTATTAGCCTGTTCATCTAGTTACCTTTCTTGGTCATGTAGTTCATGCTGTTGGACACGGCAGTGTTCTTCTCTTTAGTGTCCAAGAAGAGAAAGCGGGAATAATCGTCGATAAAATGATTATCTGAAGGAGACCAGAAACATAAGTGTATTGAAAGGAGTTAAATATGGTAACTACAATGTGTATGGATGTCATTTAGATTGTCTAACCTTATAGAATTTATGCTGTTGTATGATACTAGATCATATGTGCTTGCACAGGGAAAGTAGTTTATCATTTAATTAGTGCAAAAGGTTAATTATAGATGTACATTTTAAATGTCTTTACCTAACAAACATTTTTTTGTCATATTTAAGTAAAAATATTAGAAAAAGACAACACAAAATACAGTAATTTACTAGTTATACTAACAGACTTACACACAAAATTGCTTATATTATTTAAAATAAATGATAAAATTGTTCAACAATTAACCTTGACTGAAGTATTTACACCCCTGACTTAAGAATTACAATATCACTTTAAAAGCATTTGCCTACAAATATCTATGTAAAAATAAAGAATTACTTGTGCATATAGTTTGCAAAAAGCTAATTTTTCAAACACTATATTATATATCTAGGTCAACTTTCACTAGGAAAATCAGATATGGTAAAAAAATTAAGTTCCTTGAAAATGTATTCATGCCCCATGAACTTTTTGTTTACACATTTTGTTACCTTACAATCACAAACTTGTAAATAATGTATTTTATTAGGATTTAATGTGATGGACCAAGTGAACAAACATTTTTAGCAAATAAAAATAGTATGGTGTGCATTTGTATTCAGCCCCCTGAGTCAATAATTTGTAGTGTCACCGGCAGTTACAGCTGCAAGTATTTTGGTGTATGTCTCTACCATCTAGAGACACCTATTTTTTTGCCAATTCCTCTTTGCAAAATAGCACAAGCTCAACCAGACCTGTCTGGTGAGTTCCTTGGTCTTCATGATGCTGTTTACTCACAAACCCCTTTGTGGCTTTTACAAAACAGCTGTTATTTACAGCATTTATTTATAACGAGACGAAATTACACATAGGTGTATCAAATCAGGTGACATTTGAGGGCATTCCTGTGCCAGATTTTATTTAGGGGTATCAGAGAACAGGCGGCTAAATAGAAATGCATGCCAACCTTTTTAGATAATTTTTGTTTGGGATAGTGATTAAAAGTAAACAGACTGGTACTGGAGAGATCCAGGTAGCTTCTGGAGGTGGACAGAATGCGCAAGTTGATGCGCGGCACCACGTTCGGCTGGTTCATGATGAAGTCTACGACGCTGTGGTCACTCGCCAGCTCACCCTGAGGTAAATAAATGTAAATAAAAATGTTTATGCAGCAGCATATAAATGAATTAAATGATAATAGTTATCTTTTTCACCAGATAGGCAGCACGCTGGAAAAAACTGGTGGTGTCCAGGATTTTGTGCATAATGGTGGTCTCAAGCTCATCTGGGTCCAGCTGCTCCTGCTGTAGAGGCATGCCATTGTACAGGACCACGGGAAGAGGGCCCAATCCTGTCTGCTCGTGATATGCCTTTCCTTCCTGGACACAAAAAGACAGCTTCGTATTTAGTGCTTTAAAAGGGACTGATAACAAACCCGCAAAATCAGCTTCATCGCTGTTTCTGTTTTTAGTTACAGATAAATTAAGGGTGGAAATACATTTTTTAAAAATTCCTTATTGAAATAAAGATGGTGGTTGCTGGTAATAAAGATAGTTTCTGGTTGTTGCTTAGGAACATCATGCGTCCTCCGGAGACCAAGGAAATGAGCATTTTTGAAAAAAAGGAGTAAGATCTATACAAGTTTTATACATGTTTTAGGCTGGATATATGAACCGCTCCTCTATACATTTATAGAACTTGGCAGATGCCCTTAGCCAATATGACTTGCATTTATACAACTGAGCAACTAGAGGCCCAGCAGTGGTAACTTGGTGGTGCTTAGAATCGAACCCACAATCTTTAGGCTAATATTCCAACACCTTAACCACATTTCGACTCACACCTCTTCTTACACTGTTTACTGGGAAAATCCTACTAAATGTTTAGCATTTTAATTGGACTATTGTATAACATACACCAAATATATTACTGTACCAGCAAATAGTAATTGTTGAAATTTTTGGTATTTTTATACCTTGCGATTGTTGTCGTAGGCTGAATCAGATGCGAGAATGCTGCTTATTTCTACATAAGGATAAAGTTTTTTCAGGACAGCCACCACATCCTCGACCTTCAGCTTTCCTCCACTGGGCACCCGGTTCAGCATCTGATTTAATAATAAGATTTCATTTAAAAACATTGACCAAATGTTAATGTCTTCATCTTATTGTATGAGCATTAATTATTTAGTTTAAAAATGAATGATGATGTATTATTTGGTTCGCTGTTTGACATACCGACATGATGGCATCAAATGCCAACTGATTGTCCATTTCTTCAGCAATGTAGTTAAAAGCTCGCAGCATAGCGACTCCAGCATCCTGCATGCCATCCACATCGTCAGCATCGTTAACTACAAACACCAGTCCTATCCTAAAAAGGGGGGGGTAAACTAGAGTGTTATTAATGACCAACAACAATAAAATAAGAAATATTAATAAGAAAATCCACCCTGTCTGGGCACTGCCAATTTGACCTATTCTGACCAATTTTAAAATAAACCATGCTCTAATCACCTGATTTACAGCTGAAGTACATACCTGAGGGGAATGTTATTAGTGTAGAACATCTCTGAGACACTCAACAGTTCTGATATGCTTTCATGAGTTGGATCCAACAGAATGACCTACAGATGAAAATTAGTTTATTTATAGAAAAGAATATTAAAACTGAATTAAATGCATTCATACATTTTTTAATTTTCACTGAATTATTTAATTTTTACAATAAAAAAAATTAACAATAGGACAGCTCCGTGGCCTGCTCAGCAAGAATGTACATGGTTCAATTCCCAGGCAAGTCCAGTCCAAAAACATGTTCATTTATTAGATCTTTTTGCATACACTAGAGCTCCAGATTTTAACTATAAATGTCCAGTTTTTTGCTAGCAATTTATAGTCCTCAGCAAGAATGTTTTTTACAAAGCACTACAAATCTTAGAATAAAACAGTTTGAAATACAGTTTCTAAAGTTTTCCTAAATAATTTCTTAATGCTAAAAATTTTTGCTTTTTTGCTATAGCAATGCAGAGTGATGCTCACCATGTTGTGGAAATTCTTGCGAATCTGTCTGATGACTCCTGGAAAAGTGGGACGCAGAAGCTCCTGCACGGTCGAGGGCCATGACGAGTACCTGCTGTCTGTCTCCAGATTATTGATCCACTATTTATATAAAAAAATAAAAAAGGGGTGGCTGTTATGTGATAAATATATGTGGAGAAAATAGAATAACAGCTGTAGGATAAAGCCGTATGTACATGATTTTAAACCTACAAAGACAGCAGGACTGCGGATGTCCACAGCGTAATCGGAGTCAGACGGCTGAATATTCAGTTTAAGGATATCGTGGATGAAGGACGAGTCGATCAGGAGGCTACGGAGGCCCTCCATGACACGAGCTTCATTTCTCAGTGTATCAAACACACTGTGCAAAACAACATGTTACAGCATTAATTCTCAGACCATGTTAATGCTTTATGATGCAATATTAACATATTAAAAGTGCACACAATCTTTTAGATTTGGTGCTCACCTAAAGATGTCCTGCACATCCAGGTCAACATGGAGTCCATTAATGAAGAGAGCTGAATCGCCTGGTTGCAGTCCCAGTGAGCCTTTAAAATACTATAGAGGAACACTGTTAAAATGCTAAATAAATCAGAGCACAGTGCCAATTCGTTTTAGCAGTTGCCACCATTTGTAGTATAAATATAATATCATTTTATTTTAATTTGTTTTAAAAAAAGGAATAATTACTACTAAAATAATTAGCAAATGAATGTTAACAAGAGGAATCAAATATTTTGAAATGTGCTGATATTAAAACAGAATTTAAAGATTATTTAAAATTATATTTTATATAAATCTTTAGAGCTCTATAATCTAACTTTATTGGAATATATAAAATTTATACATTATCAACATTTCTTTCTATACATAACTTTATGAAAATGTGTGAAATGATAAAAGAACTGAACATTAAAATGTACCTTCTGATTCTCTTCAACCTCCTTACGGATTTCGGAGTTCACTGCTGTTTTAGTTATAGACCTGAAAAACATACGTTCAGGCTCAACCTGCCCCTTTTTTGATAAATGTTTTCATAAACCCTTTTTTTTGTTGTTAGACTTACCTCTGCTACTCTTCATCTGTTTGCAGATAGGTTTTTAATAAACATAAGGGTTTGCATACCTTGCTTTTGTTGGAAAGTTCTGGCTCAGGTCTTTCATGACATTAAGAGCTTCTGCAGGTGGGGCTGCCAGGATACGGGCTGCGGTCTGGAAGCTGAGATCTAAAGGGAGAAAAAAAATGTAAGGCCAATCATGAAAAAAACTGCCAATAATCTATATTTGCATTGGTTTCACTGTTCACTCAAAAGCATTTGGCAGACGTACTTATCTGGAATTAAATCAAAAGTAATATGATTTTCCATTAAATAATATTTCAGTTTTGTTTTACTACATCAAAGAAAGTGTCACATAAAGTAGTGGAAAACTCTTAACAACAGGCCTTAAAATTTCTGAAACAGCATGTAAAGTTTTTAGCAGAAAAGTTTTCATTTAATTCATGACAAGCTTTGTCCATGTATTTAATGGATTTCTAAGACTGGGATTTATTACAGATAGGAATTACGAAATTGATTTTTACACCTGACTTCATGTGTAAGTGGCCTTAGTCTGCTACTGCTGTTTGGTCATCACTTTACTTGTGAGTAGCCACAGAAGCAAAATCCAGACAGGTTCATATAACAGCTTACTGGGTTATTGGATCCAAATGCTAATATGGATTTGCCAAATAAAATCAACACTTGTAGCTCATGCAAACTCTGTTAAAGAAAGACACACACTCCAATATTTAATAGACTTGCCTTGCATCTGCCAGACTTTGAGAGGCGCCATCTCGTTGGTACTCTCGACCAGATGTTTGCGCAGTTCCTTCAGCTGTTCCTTAAGCTCTGGATAAATTGTTCTAAATTTAAAAACAAAACAGTCTGAGCTGATTTGATAACAAGTATGAAACTATTTAAAAAGTATTTTAATCATTATTTATACAGTATCATAAAATTGCTGTATTCTCTAAGCAACAGATTTGGGTTGCGATAAAACAAACCTACCTGAGTTTTCCAAACATGAAGCCCTGCACTTCATCTACCTGGTCGTTTTCACCAATCACAGTGGCGTTTACATCAACACCTTTTGGAGAGAAAGAGGGAAAAAAGCATTTGAAAAAAATTTACACAACACAAAGAACAAACGCTATCAAACCTTGAACTTGGGTGTCGTCTTTGGCTTTGTACTCCTGGTTTTTGATGGCCAACTCGACCCCATAACCGGATAGGAAAACTTTATAATCACCGGGTTTCTGAAATGCAGACAATACACAAACCTTATTCAGGAGCAAATGAGGAGTTTTTGTATCGAGCTGAATTAGATGAATTATATACAATCAGATGTGAAAATTAGAGGTAAAAATTTTAAGAGATAAAGTAAACAAAGCATAGACATCCAATGGTATAAAAGCATCCATTGGGATAAAAGTAAAAAAATGACCAATTGAACACATAAACAGAAATATGTTACCCAAACTCAAGATACTTACAGAGGTGTAATGGCGCAGTATGTAGTTGATCAAGCCTTTGTTGGACTTGGCCAGCATGTGCTGATGGAATTTTGCAAACTCTTTGGTTCCTAACTCTGCGTACAGAATGACAACAGGGGCATCCGGATTGGTAGAGGAAAACCTGTGATCACCTTTAAACAAAAATGGCTTTGACCTGTAAAAGGAATTAAATAAAGGAAAAATAAAGAAAAAAAGTTCAAATCGGATTATTTATAACTTTGGAAAATTTTATAGGTTCATCCTATACATTATGCATTAGTATAGCAATGATATGATCAAACAATTGAATAGACAAAACCCTCATTCGAGATACAGCTGCTGTTCAACAACTTACTTTTCTGCAGCAGCATCGATCAAATTCTTCAGCTGGTTTAAATCACAGGATTTCTCACCATGGACACTGTAAAACGCTTTGCAGCCCGGTGGAGGAGGTTCAGTTGAAGCAATCTTTTCACGGAAACACAGGTGTTAAATACATGGAAATAGTATCTGCATACTGTACAATATGCATAAATGCTTTTTCTGTAATGGAAATCTGACCTGCAGAAAAGAATAAACTGTGGAGGAATAGGAGCGTAAAGAAAGTGCAAACTTCAGCAGCTTCAACTGTACAGGACTCAAGAGCGAGCTGGCTCGTTTTAGGATCAAATTATAATAGGACAGATCTGTGCCTTGGAATAAACAAAAGCATACAAAGATCTTAATTAGAAGTTTATAAAAAATATTTGAATGGATAGAATAGTTATTATTATTATAAATGATATGAGGGTGCAGAATTCTGGGCATGCTTCAATTTATTATTGTCTTTAAAACATCTGCAAGCAGAGCATTGTAGTAATCACAGTGGGATATACGTGCAACGGTTCTGAGATAAAAGTAAGAGATTCTGAGCAAAATCGTCTGCAAGACAGTTACCATCAAGATCATTTTCAATATCTTGGTTAGCCTCTACGAACTCCCAGAACTTATCCTGACTCTCTTCTGCAAGAAACTCACTGAGGGGAAAAAAAAAAAAGTTTTTAGTTAAAGTGAAGCCAGTTTTACTGTAAATGACTAGCTATTAGCAAAGATTACATACCTGGCCTCCAGGAGCAACGGTGTAGAGGGCCATTTGGTGGTAAGCGTTGTAGTTACAGCCTTTGAGTCACCGTTGACACAAGGCGTTAAGTGTAGAGCCACCAGAAACCCCCAAAGCTTCCACATTTTATATCCTGAAAAACATGTATGGTATGTTACGCCAACAATATTAAGCAATATTTATAGAAGACAGTCTGACCTTCATAGTCAGTTTATAGTCCTAATCATGCAGCATAAGATTTGAGACAACTGTTTGAGGAGGACTCACATTTATCTCTTTTATACAACTAAGAAATTGGTGGTCTTGTTCAGGGGACCAGGTGTTGTAACTTGACAAAAAGGTATCTGTAATTTTTCATTTAGCAGTACAACCACTAAACCACTGTGCAATTACTTACTATTGTACACAAACGTTTGGTTGTTTACTGTTTTTCGTCATAACGTAAACAACTTTCAGCCTGACGGTATGTGATGCAATTATTTTGAGGTTTTTAGTTGTTTGCCTACATACGAAGCTGAAAATTATTTTAGTCAAACAACTTCCGCTTTAAATACCTAAACAAATATCATCTAACGAAACTGTTTTTATAAACATATTTTTATTTCTTAACGCTTAAACAATCTTTGTTTCGCTTTAGTGCCCGAGTCTGATTGAGCCAATCTCAGGTCTCAGCGTGGCGACTCAGACAGCCAATCAACATCAAAAATATTGACACTTCCGTTTTTTTTTAACCAATCGCTCCAGATTTAACTAGGACGTTAGCCTCGACTCTGCGATTCAACTGAAATTTTATATATTAGTAGATAACTGTGAATAGGAGAACATTAAACAAAGCACCGGGGAAATGACAAAAGAGGTGTTTTATATACTAGCATACTTGTGTAGAAACTGCGTTTCTTCTGTAGCTAAATGAAGCTTGATATTAATAGCCGGCAACGGCTAGTTACAAATAGTATATGTCTATATATATATTTTTAAAGAGACCAAGACACCTACACGTACGTTAATTATTGTGTTGTTACAATATTAAAGGAAAAAAACATCGCGTGTTTAGTGACAATTAAAAATAACAGCTCATACCTCCTCCGGCTTCTGAACTTCCGGCTGGATGGGATACGGTTCAATCCCAAATGACGCATCGCCTTCTCAGTAAGTTCACTAAATAGGGTGTGAAACGGCACCTTTTACGCCCTACATAGTGCACTAAATTACCTGTTTGGAATTTAACTCGTGTTTGGCTGGGTCCTACGTTCAGATTGTGGGACACTGTTTTGCCTGTCGAAAATGCAATATTAAGTGTCAAATCTAGAGATTTGGCTGTCATTAAAAATATTTCCCTTGTTTAAGGAAGAACATTATAATCCTATGTTTAAGTCTGTGCAATTTATAACTTGAGTTAGTGTGATTGTGTGTGTGGTTGTTCGTCTATGTGTGGCCCTGCATTTGACTAGCCACCTGTTTAGGATGTACCCCTGACTTTCGCCCTATGTGCGCTGGGATAACCTGCAGCAGACCGACATGACCCAGAGTTAGGTAGTAAGTGGGTATAGAAGATAAATGAATGAATGAATAATTGCTGCTT
The DNA here is from genome assembly GCA_026260075.1 of Sisor rabdophorus. NCBI lineage: Eukaryota > Metazoa > Chordata > Actinopteri > Siluriformes > Sisoridae > Sisor > Sisor rabdophorus. The sequence continues at coordinate 10,071,219 of JAOTQW010000033.1, read as the reverse complement.
TCTGTGCCCCAACTAAATAATTAGCTATGCTTAAATATATTAAATTACAAGTCATGTGAAATGATACTCAACAACGTGGACTATTAAGGAAAATGGGGGGCAGTTGTCTAAGCAGGGACGCCTAGACAACCCTTTCCCCAGACACTTCTTCCAGCTCTTCCAGACGAATACCAAGTTGTTCCAAGTTGTTGACAGCTAAAAGACATAGTCTCTACAGCGTGTCCTAGGTCTTCCCCAGGGCCTACTCTCAGTTGGACATGTCCCAGTTAGACATGCCCAGAACCCTTTCCCAGGGAGGCGTCTGGGAGGCATCCGAAACAGATGCCCAAGCCACCTTAGCTGGCTTTTCTCGATGTGGAGGAGTGAATTGTCCTCTCCAGTACCCTGGCATAAACTTTCCCAAAAGTTTTCCACACACCCACCGGTCCCCCTTCTTGAAAAGAAGGATTACCACCCCAGTCTACCAGTCCAGAGGTATTGTTCCCAACTGCTTTGCGATGCTGCAGAGGCGTGTTAGCCAAGACAGCCTAGGACTTGAGGTACTCAGAGCGGATCTCATCCACCCCTGGTGACTTGCCACCAAGGAGCTTCCTAACTGCCTTAGTGACTTCAGCTTGGATGATGATTTAGTCCACCTCTGAGCCCCCAGCCTCTACTTCCTCCAAGGAAGACAGGTCTCCTCCCAGACCTGAGTTTTTGTCTCCACAACCACTCGGCTGCAGTCCTTTTGGCCTGCTGGTACCCATCAGCTGGGTCGCTTCCTATGTGAGCGTTGAAGTCTCCCAGTAGAACAACGTAATCCCCAGTTGGAGCACTTTCCAGCACCCCTCCCAGAGACCCCAAGATGGCCGGGTTCTCTCCAATGCCATTTATCCCATAAGCTGAAACAATAGTAAGAGACCTATCCCCAAACTGAAGGTGCAGAGAAGCAACCCTCTCGTTCACTCACCGGCCTCTTTCAAGAAGTTGCAGAGAGGGCAGCACGGTGGCATAGTGGTTGGCACAGTCGCCTCACAACAAGAAGGTCCTGGGGTCGAATCCCAGCCAAAGGGTCTTTCTGTGCCTTTTACATTTACAGCATTTAGCAGACGCTCTTATCCAGAGCGACGTACAAAAGTG
>JAOTQW010000033.1:10054848-10067204 GCA_026260075.1 Sisor rabdophorus | reverse complement strand
GAGCAGCTACTGGAAGCCAGTGAAGGGAGCGCAGCAGTGGACTGGTATGTGAGAACTTACCAGAGTTTGCATGTTAAGCAGGGCCCTTAACCCCCAATTGCTCAGTTGTAAGTCGCTTTGGATAAGGTCGTCTTCCAAATTTAAGCTGTAAAATCTGAAACAATACAGCCCGACAGCAAGAAAACAGCCTGTAGTAGTTCTAGACAAATCACATACCAAATTCAAGAAATGCATAAATAGTATAGTTTCAAAATACAGGGCATGTAGAGTTTAGAGCTTAAAGATTTACATTTACAGCAATTATGGGTCTTCCTCAGGGGTCTAGCAGTTGTAAATTCCTGGTGCTGGTAAATTCCTGGTGTCAATTAGTTCAACACCTTCACCACTGTACTACCACCACCAAGAAAATACAGACAATTCATGATTATCCAAATCCACAGTTATTATTCCTGGTCATCTATTTAAAGTGCAAGAGGATGTGGAAGTGATTTTATTTCAGGAGGAAGCTACAAAACCTTTCATACAGTGCAAATTCTGATTCTTTTATGTTGGGGTTTTTTTTGCTTAAAATCCAAACTTTAATAAAAACCATGAAAGAAAAACAGTAACAGATTCACTATAATTTCTGGAGGAAAGTCCAGTTTCCTCCCACAGTTCAAAAACATGTTCATTCGGTTGATTGGTGACTCTAAATTGCCTATAGGATTGAACCAGAATCAGGTAATAAGCAAATAATATATAATCATATACATTATAAACAAAAAATATTATATTTATCCATTATAAAGACATGAGCTTAGTATGTGAGCTTTAGAATTATATTACATTTTATATAATTATATAATATATAATTATATAATACTCCAACAAATACTTCACACATGAAAACTATAGTTATAATCTATTTACATTATGGTTTTGGAAATTCAATAGCGTGGAAAGACAAGCTAGCTTATTGTCATTGTCATCAGGATCTGTTGGCATTATTGTTGGTTGGCTTAAAAATTTTGGAATTTTTTTTTAGAAATTAAAAAGATTTTGTGCTTCATCTTTTTTTTGGAAAAAAATAAATCTACTCAGGTACTGTAGTTAAAGTATTTGTAATGAGGTACTTTCCACCACTGCTTTTCTAGAAGGTTCTTCTAGAAACAGCACGCTGGTTCTATTTCAGAAATGTGCAATGCAGTTGCAATAAAGAAAGTTGCTGAGTGTGTTGATTGTACTTTATAGGTGCTGGGGCTTTCTATGTGTTGTGATTTCCCAAAGGTCTTGAAATGCCGTAATGCGGCTGAAGATAGAAAGCAGCCTAACCCAAATCTAAGTTGAATGGTTCAGTAAATTATAAAAAGAATATTGATCACTTAAAATGAAGCCTATTGATTACAAAATGAATTGGTTTGTCCATGTGACTGTCAATCTCTGTCCGAAAGTTATATTTTGGGGGCATTTGCCTTTAATAAACTGGCATGACAGTTATTGTGCTGGGCTTAGAAAGGGGTGGGACCTGAGGGGACACGAGCCAGAGTTTAGCTCGTGTTGCCAGAGGGCAAATTCACATGTGGATGGCACCGCCTTAAGCCAACACATCACTGCACCAGCCACATTTTTAATCAATTTATAGTATTGCATTTTTAACGAGATCGTAGATCATTTGGTCTGTAAGAGATTTTTTTACATTTATATTTCCATAGGTAATCAGAAAATTTGTCATCTTTATTACTTGTGTTTAAATTATTTGAGTTTCATTAACTTCTGTCTTCATCCTTGCAAAGCAGATCTAATGCAGAAGAAGGATAAGGAAGCAGTGATAAAGATGTTTAAAAATGTACTTTGATTTGATTTCTTTTAATGGAATAAAACATTTCATTGTATGTGAGCATTTGTGTGTGTGTGGGGGGGGCAATTGCATCACTATTTCAAGGGCCTTAAAAAAGCAAAACACAGGTCAGTGTAAAGGTGCCAGGGATTCTAATCAGTCAAAAGCTTCAGGAAAATCAGAAAAAAATTGTTAATACTTGCCTTTTCTCACGATCATTTTTATCCAACTCACAAGATTTTTTCCCCCCAACTTCAACTAAAAGAACTCGTTGGATGTTTCTACCAGCACAAAGCAGATAATTTTAATAGGACCTAAATTGTTTGCTTAAGGAATAAATAAATAAATAAATCAAGCCTGAAAGCACTTCAGGTTGTTTTACAGCATCTCAGTTTCATTTTTGTAGATATAGCCTCTGCAATGCCCAAACACTAAACTGTGCCTGAGAAAAGAAGCTCTTTTTAATTAAACTGTTCTTTTAGACTTGACTGTCAAAAAGCAATTATAAACTCCGGAGCATAGAAAAAAATCTATGTCTGTCATTAGGTGTTAATTCTCCAGACCATAATGTGGGTAAGAAATGGATAGTGTTGGATTAAGCTTAGCTTCAAATAGCTTCATTTAATCAAATTGTCTAAAACATGATCAAAGATAGGCTCTTAATGTCCGCCATGCAATTTAATACTTTTAAAATGGTCCTCAGATTGATTTAGCTGCTAAGATAAAATGGTTTTATTCAGTAACCGACAGTTCTGGGGCACTTCCGGCTTTTGTCCTGCGGAATTGGTTAATTACCGGGTGGAATTTAAGGGTACAGTTCAGATAAGGGCCAAATTCTTACGAGAACTAATGTTTGGAGTGGATATATTTGTGCACTTTCTATTAAGAGTAAACATCTCAGCTTAGTGGTTCAGGTGTCATAATAACACTAATTAGAAAAATAAGGGTGGAATTCCCAGCACTACTAAGCTGCCGGTGCTAAACCCCTGAGCAGTAGCCCCTGACCGTCAGTTGTTTAATTGATTTAAAATGTCACTCTGGATAACAGCATCTACCAAATGCTGTAGATGTAAAAAAAAAAAAACATTGCCTCGGAAGAAGTTTCTACTTTTTTGTGTATCCAAACTAGTCTTATTGAATTAGACCCAGCTTTTATTTATTGTATCAATAAATGTAAAAATGGTAACCATTCCCGCTTCTACCTACTCTTTTTTTTATGTTTTTCATTTAGAAATATGCTTGCATGAGGCAAACTTATTACTTGTTTGTAATGAATATTGGTATATGTTGAAGGTACAGCTAGATTTAAATTGAACGGTGAAGAAGTATAAAAGATCCAAATACCTATCATATTTATTTATTCATCTTTTAGCTTGCTTATTTACGAATTTGAGGTCACAGCGGTGGGCTGGAGCCTATCCTAGCTATTTAAGGTGCAAAGGACAGAAAGGGTACACCCTGGACAGTCACCAGTCTATCACAGGGCCATACACACACTTACACTCACTTTTATGGACGATTTAAAATCACTAATTAACCTAATGTACATGTTTTTTTCAACTGTGGGAGAAAACCAAAGTACCCAGAGCAAACCCATACAACAAGTAGAGAATATACTAACAAAGCACAGAAAGACTACTTGCCTGGGAATCAGACAACAGACAGTAGATGCATAGATTGCTACAAGCTGCTTTATATATATTTTGTTTCCAAAAGAGATAAAACTTTGCAATTTCATTTTTTTCAATAAGCCTCCTTGTCCGGCTGGCCACTTTGGATGATAAGCTTACTGTTCCGTGCCGTTCACGGTTCAATACACACTAGGTTGATGTATAGCGACGCTTGTTCTCTTTGTAGCTGCTTCATCTTCTCGGCTCTATATCCGCATGAGACACGAGTTATAAGGCCGCATCCTTGCCTGTGGCGGTTGTCCAGGGAGAAATTAGAATGATGGGCCTCCTCCACTTTAGACAACAACGGCTGCTGATGCTGGCCTTTTTGGCCTGCTACTTCAACAGGATAAGAAAATTAGGATCCATTTTGTAATTACAGAGGAGAGTGCACTTGTCTGAGTCAGCCACTTTTGTGGCTTCAGGCTTAGTTCCAGATTCTGATAGTAGCAGATGTGAGTGTTTGGAAAGATTTCTGGTAAATTAACTGCCCCAATGCATTTCCTGGCCATTTTAAATGGGACAAATGAGTTTGTTTGTACTGTGTCCCTGGAGATGGAAATCCTTATACGTTTCTGAGATTTAAAAAAAATGATGCATGCTATTAAAACAGAAAATAGTATAATATTGGTGTCCTGTTTCTGTTATTCCAAGTAAATTATGAAACAGCAAAACAGTTTCCCAAAAATACTGTAGACCTTTATGGTTGGGAAAAAGAATGTTTATGTTTCTTGAGTAGTATCGATAGGATACTTTAACCTTTCATATCAATCAGCAATTTATGAGCCATCACCAACTTCCTGGTTGCCAACTGTCTGGTGAGTAAAATTGGCGAATTAGATAAAAAATAGAGAAATACAGTTTGCCACGGTGTCCTGTATCTATAGCAAGGCCCTACCTTCCGTCCTGTCTGTTTCTGGGATAAACTCTAGATTTACAGTGAATAAATTATTAATAAAAAGAAATAAAACGAGTATTATCCTACATAATTTAATAATACAATAATTACATATAACGTTAAATTATTCAAACACTGTGGTTGTGAAACCCATAAATTATTTCTGATTTGTCTATTAGTATTTACATAATGTGTTAATTGGAGTGTATTCTTCACAAACTATAAGTACAGTAATAATAATTGTGTACTGTGAGTTTTTTGTAGCAAAAATACAGCCAACTATTTAATATATATATATAAAATGAAATTTCTTTTATTTGTGGTTTTCAGTGTTACATTTGTGCAATGATAAAAACCAAAAAGTGATTGGAATGTAATAGACAAAATGGAAACAACTTTTAGGGCCATCAGAAGGGACATAGCCTTTTTTAGAAAAAGGGTTGCAATGTTGGACACTAATATATATATATATTAGATTAGTTGCCAAACTGAAAAAGGCTACTTATTAAACTGATGTTAGATAAAAGGCAACCTCGAAAACACCTAGCTTCTTCTGTAATCTGAATTTCTTTTGCATTCTGTTAAATATACATTTTGTAATCTGACTGTATGAACCGGCTCAAAAATTTCCAGTGGTCCAACTCACTTTCCAAGAAGTTTGTGATACTGACTCCAGCTTTAGTCCCTGTAGACCATGACAAGACATGATGCACACGAAAGAAAATCCATTGTGTGAACATTTACATCCAGAATGCTTAAACAGACACATCTATATTCTCACACAGAAAAAAAAGCGTCGAGGGGAAACAGAGCAAGTAATGACATTTTAAAATGCCAGTGGCTATTTTTAGTGTGGACTAATGCTTTATCCTGGCTCAATCTGTAATGCTAATAAAATACCTAAGAGACGAGGGGTGTCACTAAGCTCTGGGTTTAGGATGATTCTTGAATCTTACACACGTTGCCCCCAATGTTCTGTTTTATTAGTAGTATGAGTACTAGCAGTGATGTATTTATTTCATAGAGTCCAAAATTGCTAGCGGCGCCAATGGTGCTGAGATTCTGTGTTCACACTGTCCATTGCTCAGGTTGTATGTTAATTGCTTCTAAGCAATTACTGACAGTGAAAGTGTGCCCAGGCAACTACAAAATGTATGCAAAACCAACACATTTGCTCATCCCAGAACCTGATAGAAGTACAGTTCAGTAATTGCACCATTCGGCGCCACCTTATAGGACAAATTCCTTCAAAGGATTTTTGCTTCTGTTATCTTTTTTTTTGCAAACAGCTGAAATACTTTGTTTCCTACATAGGATTTCTGCGCAAATGTTTACAATTTTACATTTCTGCCCTTATGGTTCAGAAATGGTTGCTTTGATGCTTGACACTTTAAGTGCTATCTAAACTTAGGGCTTTTCTGGTTACATCTTTCCATAGTTATTATTATTGAATATTATTGAAAACCTGGGAATAAAACTCAGGCTTTCAATTTACCCAATTTAACATAATCCAATTTACTGTAGGTTTAAATTATGGCATATGGTCCACATATATCTGTCCACACAGTCATCTTTGTCCCCTTTCGGTTGTTCACTTCAAGGTCACCACAGCAAATTATCTTTCTCCACCTAGCTTTATTCTCTGCTTTTCACTCGTCACACAACCGAACATAACATAAAAAAACAAACAAACAAGATAATATATAATTAAAAATCTATAACTTTTCACTTTTAAGCAATGCCTAAAAACAAAGATGAAAAATTTGCATACTATAGACATCAGGCAGCATAGTCTCAGTGCTTTAAAAACACCTCTTGTAGAAGGCATAACAAAATCATTGACAAGGACCCTGAAAGAAAGCAAAACTTTTAAACTATAACATGAAACGTTGTTTTAAACTTATGGCTGAAATGGCAGCAGACATTTAGGCAAATAAATTTACATTGTTCCAGTGATCATTCTCTTAAGTATTTTTTGTACAAGGTTTGTGCCTTGAGACTGTAGAGTCTTTACCCCTCAAATAATTCTAGGCATGATCAAAGCAGAAAGAGCTGCCAAGTCTTTCTGGTACGGTTCAGTAGTTTGGAATCTGGGGTGTTGAGAATTCTGGTCATTAGAACAGGTCGGCACCAACTTTCTTATTTTTCTCCACCTTGCACATCTCGTTTCTCTTTAGTGCTGCTACCAGCGGTTAATAATATGGTTCATATAGTCTTCCGTGGACAATCGTGAGGATTCCGACTCACTGGCCTCGTCACGGGACATGGGAGAAGCTATAGATCCAGATGAGCGTCTTAGGTTCTTAAGCCTTTGCTCATGCCTTTCCAATTGCCTTTTAAACATGTAACGCTGCTGAAAAAGGTCACGTGCATAGTCGTAGAGCTGAACATCCAGATCGTTAAGCTCCTCAATGCGCTGGATAGTGTCATTGTCAAGGTCGACACCGGCCGCACGCGTGCTGTTGTACTGTACAAATGGCCGGATGAACTTAAGATGAAAGGTACGCTCAAAGAGGTATTGCGTTTTACGTTGAAACTCTGTCAAACCAAAAAAGGCCATGTCACGCAGGTTTTTCTTGGCCGATTCAAGCAGGATCTGAGCGCGATTTTTCTCAGGGATGAAGGACATGTTGTAGCAGCCCACCAGGCTAAGATCAGCCAACATACGCACTTGTCGGTTGTTGGCCAAGTTGTAGGGGCATTCCATAAACTGCTGCAAGGTGCAGCCTGACCAGTCTGTGCCTTCATAGCAGGGTGGAAGCTCCTCTGGCGTGGGTGTGCGTCCATCACACATGTGCAGTGACGTCTTCCAGGTGGCACCTCGCTGCACATGTCGCCACTCGCTCAGGTAGCGTGACACAGGGTCCCTCAGCAAGGTGATGTAGTAGAACTTCCTGCAGGAGGAAATAAAGAGTCAATTAAGACTTGAGTAGTTTTAAATTTGAGTAATTTGAAATAATGCAAAAAAAGCTTAAACAGTAAGTATTCTACTATACTAGAGTCTTTTGAAATCAGGGATTAGGTCAAGGGAAAACACTATGACTAATACTATTTTTTTGTTTATCCCTCAAAAGCATCAGCCGCTTCTGCTTATATACTAGTCTATTAAATGATTTTGACATTTTTTACATTTCACTGATTTGAAATAAACGGACAATGACTTTGGCTATTTGATCAAAATTTTTTTCCCATTTGTTTCTGCTGTGACTTTACATCTTGTGCCCCTCACTGTTTCAACTAGTTTGGCATCATGCAGATGTAAATTTCTTTGCAATCGTAGGATATATGCAGATGGCCATATTGTTAATGTATATAAAGCGTTACATCTGAAGACCTTCATAACAGAGTGGTATTATGCAAAGATTCCAGGCATTCGTCACAGGCATTACCACAATAACTAAACATGCATCGACCACTTAAAGAAACAGTTTGTGTAATTAACAAACAACAAAAACACAGCAAGAAACAGGCTGTTGTAAAGGAATAAAATTGTTCCCCGTCAACAGACATTTGAAATGAACACAGTAATGATTTCCACATGGCCTATACTTTTTTGTATTCTTACATTACTAAATTAACTGCAAAAACAACTCCATCTGGCAATGTTGTTCCAACTAGAAAGCAGCAGTGCTGAAAAAACATGTGTGATACAAGACATAGCTATATCACTAACAATGTGGTGCTGCAATCCTACCGATGAGCAGTCTCTTCATAATTTACATAATCACCATGAAGTTGCTAAAGTCCTAAATGTGATTGGTGGATTACAGCTTTGAATCAGAAAAATGCATTAGCCAGCATGTAATAATATGTATTATTTACAATAAATTAATTATTTAATCAATAAATTGTATTGCTTTTACTCATAACATATAATTTATTTCCCTTTTAAGACATAAAAATTTGTCCTTTTTTTTAATTAACACAATATACATTTTTAGGAAACAAACAATTTTCAGCTTGTCCTTTGGTGAGCGATGTAACGTCACTTCACAGAACCCCCTTTGCGCCATGTCATCCTGTGACAATAATTGCAAAAACACATGGCCTCGGGTGGGTTGCTTCTTTATTAGAGGTGGGCTTCAGGGGGTACAAGACGAACAGACACACTGACAGCATCCAGCCTACATTCAGCTCCCTGAACACACCGACAAACTGCAGACATTCCTAAGACAGACACACTAAGTTCATAGGCGAAAATAAAGGGAAAACGTAATCTCTTTCTCTCTGTTACACACACACACACACAAACACAACTTTGGATTCTTCAGAATTCTTCCTCACTTTTTTAACCATCTGTGTTCCTGTTTTCTTGCTTAGGGTTGATAAATAAAATCAGCTATTGACAGGGGTCTGTTTATGCTGCATGTCATTTTTTCATTTTCAAATTAGCTAAAGAACATTACACTGCACCATTTGTAATATTCTTTTGTGATTATTGCTTTTTAGACTGTACAAACATGATCACCATATCACACTGTAGATCCTCAGTTGTTATAATTGATTGTTAATGAGAGTAATTCATTCATCTTCTATACCTGCTTATTACCAAAACTCGTGGTCATGGGGGTCTGCTGGAGCCTGTCCCAGCCCACATAGGGCGAGAGGCCAGGGTACACCCTGGACAGGTTGCCAGTCCATTAAAGGGCCACACACACTCACACCTACTCCATTTTAGAACAACCAACCAACCTGTTGTAGATGTTTCTAAACTGTGGGAGGAAACCCGAGTACCCGGGGAAAACCCAAGCAAGCGCAGGGAGAACATGCAAACTCTGCACAGAATGACCTAAGAATTAAGACCATAACAAGTATTACATCATCAATCTCTAAAACGTTCCTTAGCCCATGTTATCTTGCTACACAGGAAACCAACAGCAAACAACATTTTAAAAAAATCTGTAACATTTTCCACCGGTGGTTTGAAGTTGTGGCGCTGATTGCATCATCATTTAGTTTTAGTTTTGGGGCTGCTATTAGTTCTTGGTTTGACAATCATCATAGGATAAGTCACGCTGCACCCAAGTGTTTAAAATCTTTTGACACTGCCAGAAGTTCATCCGAGGAAAACAAAACCTAATCTTAATAGGTGTTAATCAGCTGCCAGTGACTATGTCAATTTAGTGATCAAAAAATATCAGATTTTAGTGTAGTATTATAGGAATCCTTTAAAATAGTTTTCAAAATCACACAGTGTAGGCTCGGTGTAAACACCTGTGTAGTAAAATTTTTCTTTATATTAGAAGATACAAAATGGTGCTTTCAAGTTTTTTGTTTTAAACATACATGGTCATAATTACCAGGAAAATGTCCCATACAACTTTAGTTGACTTGAAAACCTGTGCAAAAAAAATTGAGCCTTTTACACACATGCTGTGATCAAGGATTCACAGAACATGATGGATTTAGGCAGATAAAGCACCCAGTTAATGTTCTCTGAGCCCGACCCAGTGGAGACAAGGAGAGGTTGGTGAATGTCACACATACAGAACTTTGACTGATGACGCTTATCAAAACCCATATGATGAGGGCAGCGCTGATAAACACCAGCACCTCAAGCACAGACAACCTGCTGATCGTTAATCTGCTAACGACAGTACAGATGATTGAAAACGTTCTCAGTCAGTACACCCAGTCTCGCTCTCTCTAAAAAAACCCTCTTTCATAATGAGTTTAGATTTATTCCAAAAAAAAGTTACTAGATGCACCGTGACCAAAACAAATTTCCTGATTTGACCATGTGGTGGCACTACAATCTAACAGAAATGATGTCATAGATTTAACACGTCTGGGTAAAGTAACACAACACTGAGCACTGCGAAGACAAGAGAACATGATCTATAATGTCTGTATAATGCGCAATGTGTAGGTGTGGTTAACCAAAAAAAAAAAAATAAAAGACAGATGTGGGAGGAAGAAGTGAATGAATGTAGGAGGTTATTGTTATGGGTGATGTATTAGAAGAAAAAAGAAGGCGGCAGTTATGTCTCATTCATACAACAAAAAGCATACCATTGGTATGTAATATTATGCACAGTGGGTCATAGTCATACATCAATAAAAGCAGCTTTTGGTACTGTTGGTAATTAAAAATGTGACCCAGCAGATTTTAAACCAGTATTAAAGAGACAACACTACCATGATACAGACTACAAGACTAAAATCCTCTTGCTTCACTATACATGGCTAAAAATGGTTTTTCCAAATCAAGCATAACTTATAATAGTTACAAGCACTTTAAAAGTAAGGTGGACAGGGTAGTTTAAAGTCAGCGTTTAGTAGCACTGTACTAAAATTTTAAAAGAGCAGTGTTGCCAGATCCTTCTTGCGATCAGGTCTGGCTGGGCTAGTTGATCGAATTTGGGTTGCTTTTTGATTCAACTGGTAGAATTTTATATATTTGCCAGTTTAAACACTACAAATCTTGGACTGGTATTTTTTTATTGCTAAGATCTCTGGCAACAGACAGACAGTAATTTTGTAAAATGGGTACAAAAATAGGTACCTAATATATGTTTATCCTAATAAAACATATCAAATTAAAATGCAAATGTTATCCCCTAACTTGAAACCTGCTGCTGTGATTATAACTGGCCATAAAACAATATTGTTTGGAATCAGACGAACGGAGATCTATGGAATATTGCTTGGAGCACTTGGTTTCAGCTTTCACTTTTTTATCACTGGTCAAATAATATACAAAGTTCTTTTATAGTCCACTAACACTTATTGTCTGGCTTCTGGCCGAAAATGTTTTTTCAAGTACCTTGGGAGGCTCTTGTTTGAATAAACAGCCTGAGAATGCAGGCATGTCTGTAATTACATTAAGCAAGAGACAGTCAGAAGAAGTGCATGGCTTGCACTGCATTAGGAAATGGAGGGTCGCATTAGCATTAGCTCAGGGATGAATGTGTCCTGCTCCGCTTAATGGTCGGCATCAGTCAAATGGAAAAATCCTGTAGGGGCGAATAAGGTATTGGCATTCTCTTTCTTCGTACTTATTTGGTCCAGTTTTCTTTACTCTGACACACATTAAATGCTAACAAGGTTAACCCTGTTTACCAGTGTTCTGCAGATAATGTTTTTCCTCACATGTTGCTAACTGATTCAGAATGCACCTGCACATTTTGTTTTCAACCTACCAACATTTTTACATACCACACTGCTGCTGTAAGCATTCAAGACACTGATGCTTGACTTCAAACCCAAAAACGGAGCAGCAGCAGGTCCAATCACTCCTTACATAGCCCCGCAGGCCCTCAGATCTACAAGCACTGCTCAACTAGTTCCACCATTACCTAGGACTCAAGGTCAGTCTGCATCAAGACTTTGGCACCAAGATAGTGGAATGAACTTAAAATGTATCTGTGTATGCTACTATCACGGATTCCACCATCCCCTGATACACAAGGTAGGTCTGCCTCCCAAGATGAATCTATTAAACAAACCCATCAATGTCAGAACAGGCAATGCTGCTCAAATACCTAGCTTTCTCACTTTGTTCTGTGATCTAGCGTACCATCATTGAGCTTTTTTAATGATGAGACTCAAAGCACTTTTGTACATTTCTCTGGATAAGAGCATTTGCTATATAATGTAAATGTAAGAAAAAGATTCCCAAAAATAATGTTTTTACAAAACATTCGAAAATAAACACAACATAATACAACATAAATACAAAACATTCATTTATTCATTCATTTTCTATACCCTCTTATTCCTGAACTCAGGGTCATGGGGGACAGCTTGAGCCTATCCCTGTGCACATAGGGCGAAAGCCAGGGGTACACCCTGGAAAGGTCACCAGTCCATTGCAGGGGAACACTCACAACCACAAGCACTCACTCCTATGGGCAATTTAGAATCACCAATCAAACTTAAAACACATGTTTTTGGGCAGTGGGAGGAAACCGTGGGAGGAAACCGGAGTACCCAGAGAAAATCCACGCAAGCGTGGGGAGAACATGCAAAC
>JAOTQW010000033.1:10018068-10031943 GCA_026260075.1 Sisor rabdophorus | reverse complement strand
CCCCTGCCTCTCGCCCAATGTGCGCTGGGATAGGCTCCAGCAGACCCCCGTGACACAGAGTTCGGGAATAAGCAAGTATAGAAGATGAATGAATGAATGAGTAAAATAAGTAATTGAACCCCTCACAAAACAAGACTTTGTAAAAAGGGCAAACCCCTTTTTAGATGTTTCTTATAGTTGGACACCATGTTTGCACACATCTTAGGAGGGATATTTTATTTGAAGGGTTTAAGGTTGGCAACTTAGAATTTTAGCTCTCTTCAGATTTTTTATGACATAAAGTTCTTCTTAATGTCATAGAAATCTTGATGTCAGAAACTTTTTGGAAGGATGTGCTTTTTTTGAGCCACTACTTTGTTGCATGTGCGTGACTGTCATGCTGAAATATGCATAAGGAAAGGAGGATTTTACTCAAGATTTGATAATACATGGCCCTGTCCATCGTCTCTTAAATGTAGGGACGTTAAACTGTCACCATAGCGGCAAAACAACTGCAAAGCATAATGTTTCTCTGTTTGAGGGTGAGGATGGTGTTCTTAGTCCTAGGCAGCAGTCCTCCTCCTTCAAACACAATGAGTTAGGATGAAGCATAATAGCTACATTTTGGTATCATCTCACCGCAACACGTTCACCCAGTTTACTGTGAATCATTTAGATCTTCAATGGTAAACTTCAGACAGGCCACTACATTTCTTGGGCAGGGGGAACTTGCAGGAGCTGCAGGATTATGGCCCCAACCTCACTGTTCTTATGATCAGTGAAACTCCACATGCTGCTTGGTCGATGGTCTTGTAGCCCATTCCAGCCTTATGTAGGTCTACAATCTTGTCCCTGACATAATTGGCCATGGTGAGTTTAAATCCACTGATTGATTGCTTCTATGGACAGGTGTCTTTTATACAGATTAGAATGTGCTCCTAATCTCACTTTGTTACATAAATACAATACACCTGGTTCTGATTGTTGTTGCTGATTGATAGATAGCAAAATATTTATTGAAATCATTCAAATGCAAATCAATGTATACTTTTTTAAAATGTGTTTGATGTCTTTGTTGTTATTCTGTCTCACAATGTACAATGTAATCATGTACAATTATCACATTGATACACACATTTTTAGCATTTGTAGACATGTTTAGTATACTTTCACAATCAAGCATTTTGGACAGTGGAGCATTTTTACAGACTAAGACTATAAACCACCTATTGTTTCAACTCCTGTCATGTATGTAAAAACCTTTATTTTATAAACAACAAAAGCCGAAAGTGTTCCCTCCCTTACCTTAATTTGTTGGAAAAACAATTATGCATTTACATATCGTGTATTTATCATTTCTTTCAAAAACTATAACAATTGAATGTTCAAATTATGTTCACTGTGGACAGACAGATTCGACAAATGGGCTACAAATGAAGTCTGGGTGAAACTGAAGAAGTGTTTGTGGTCGTTTTTCAACCACACTATAATATATTCTGTAATAAAGCAGGTCTAATAAAGAGAAATTATCAGAGCACCACTAAGTAACCACAGAATCACAATATGAGCCTGACTCAATTACTGATAGGATCCCGAAACTGCTGTGATCATCTTCTATGTAGATACTATTCGAGGAGGATTGCAGAACCAACACTCTAGTATAAAATTTTTGACAAATTTAAACCTAAACTATGTTTAATTCCTAGGACCACTAAGCTGTCATCTCTGGGCAACACTTTATATTCTAAATTACGAACTGTATTAATGAGAAATTGAAGATGCCTGAAAAAACACTTGATTTGTAGGTTGATGACCTGCTTCTAATTTACTCATCATTGTACAGGTCCTTTATAGATGCTTGCAGGAAATAACAAAACTGTCTGGTCTTGGCTAAGAAAAAGTGGTTTGTCAAATACTTTCTCGAGGATGTACTACTTATTCTTGAATTCTATTTTAAGAACACTCAGGCTTAAAAGTGCTGACAAATTTACTGCCAATATTGCCTCAAGCCTTTTGATACAAGCTGTAGGGAAACATCACCTGAAGATATGGTACTAAAAGTACGGAAATTGCTTGGTATACTGTAAACACACTTATCAAGAGATGCGATCTTGCCAAAAACAATTTTCAATCCCCTGATACTGTCCTTATAGACCTCACTCTTTTTGTTTGCAAAAATAAAGATGCTTTTTCACATTGACTGACTTTCTTAAGCACCATCTTTCCAGCGTGGAAACTCTGAAGTGACTGCTTTTTATTGCCCCCTGTGCCTATTAAATCAATGCAGGGGAGGCCAGGTTGTAAATAAAATTGGGCTAGCTTAAGAAGTTGAAAAGGTTGAAGAAGAAACAGGGACATCATGACTTGAAATTTCTACCCTTTGAGCCAACAGAAAGGGGGGGAAAATAGTCACACAAAAGGTTTACAGGAATTCAGAAATAGATCTCTAATAAGCTTGCCATCGACAACAGTGGAAAAAAAGAACTTCAAAAACTTTAAAAGGAATCAGACTCAAAAGATCTTAACTTTCACTGGATGAAACCTGATAGTTACAATACCAAGTGAGTTTATAGGATTTACAGAACAAGCTGAACGTAAGCATTCATGTTATTCTATTCTCCATTCCATTTTAACTGTTCAGTGCAATATGCGATTGGAATGCAGCCCAAATACTATTTTATGAGATGGATGTGATTTTGCCAAGTAAGATGTGATCCTGTATTAACATCATTTGTTGGTTCTAAATCAAGATTTCAATCAACCAATCATAATGATCTGATGTCACCCAAGTTCGATTCTCGGGCACCTCTGTTTACCTCCCACAATCCAAAAACATGTACATTAGACTGATTAGTGATTCTAATATTGCCCATACGAGTGAGTGTCAGAGTGTGTGGTTGTAAATGTGTAGGCACATTTTTTAGTTTGTTTTAGTCTCCAAAAACAGCTTTCCTGAAGAATGAGTCAAAAGCGAATGCATCATTGTTTATCAGCTCCAGATCAATAAGCATAATTGGGCTTCATAGACACATCCCTTTTCCTATCCCTCAACACTCTCTCTCCCTGAATACTTTTCTCTGCAGCTAATGAGATATATACCAAAATATCTCAGAATGGTGCACTGTCTTAAGAAAAGGAAACATGCATGCTTTTTGCCAAAAAGACAGGTTCTTTCTCTCTCCTTAAGAAAGAATTGACATGGGCTTTCACCTCCCGCACCTGTTTCACTTGACTGCCATGGAGTCTGCAATGGCAAATCGATAGCCTGCCTTCAGCTGCAGGCAAGCAGGTTAATAGGCACAGTGGAACAAAGAAAACGATGGACGAATAAGGGCACCAAACAAAACAAGTGGGATGTGGTATAAAAATAATGCAATGAAAAAAAAGAACAGGCATGGAGGGAGGATATGGATGAGGAAAAAATCTGAAGAGAGCAGGGAAAAGTAAACAAAAGTTTCAAGAGATACTGAAGGTCAAAAAAGCCTGCAGGCAGAAAGTTAAGTGAAAATAATAAGTGAAATATAAAGCCAGACTAGACTAGAATGAAGGTGCCCAGTCAGAGGAGAATGAAATAAAAAAAGAGGGAAAAGAAGAGTCTGTCTAGGGTATATGCTTGGTCTGTTATGACTACATATTATTCTACTGCCCTAAAGAGCTGTAAAAAGAAGGGGGCAGACTTTTCTTTATCATTGAGCCTACACAGCTGTGAGACCACCATCAAAGACCTTAGTCTCTCACACCTTTCATACCTGACCTTTAGCACTTGAGCAGTAGGTTCCAGCACAAAGAAGTATCCCTGCAGGCACATTTAATGGACAAGGTGTTGATGGGAAGGCATAATTCTTTCTTAGTGGTCAAGTTAAGGAGAAAAAAGACAGGTGCTGGTGAAACCTAATCTTGAGTACCCTTAAGGTTGAAAAGCATTGCCAGTCATTTTATTTTTGCTTACATTTCGGTGACGGGATTAGGGGCTAAATATCACCCCAGCTGACATATAAAGAGCGCTTATAGCATCATTCAGACATCAGCCTGTCATATCTAATTATGCTTGGGAATGTGAGGTCATGAGGTCTTGAGAGGCATCTTCTATTACGGCAGACGTAGTTAGTCATCCTGTCAGAGTTAAAGCCTAGTTGTCAACTAGTTTATATAAAATAAATTGTTTGAGTCATAATGGTATGAAGCTAGTGTTCATTGTTTCACAATTAATAGTAAAAAAATAAATGATGAGTAGTTCAGGTGAGCAGTTATATCCTTTTTTATTTATTTGATAGACAACACATTAATAATTTAAATATTTGTATATATTTGTTACATATAAATGTGGGAAGTGGTGACAGGGGTTTGATTCCCAGCACCACCAAGCCACCACTGTGGTCTCCTGAGCAAGGCCCTCAGTTGTAGATTGCTCTGGATAAGGGCGTCTGCGGAATGTTGTAAATGTACTTTACAGCACAGTTATATTTGTTAATTTACATATTCCTATATCAGAGTGGTGGGTCAGTTATAATACAGCATCCCTGAAGCAGAAAGGATTACAGGTTCTGCTCAAGGACCCAACCAGGGTTCGACTAAACCTTTGAACACTGGTCTTCTTGAGAGACCAATTAACAACTTAGAACCTTAATTTGATTCACCACTGCCTTGGTAATAACTACTGTGTAATGACCACTGTGTAATAACTAGCTCTGTTTAATACATATTCTAACCAAAAGTGAATGCGTATGCTCAATGCAAATATTTAATTAGCCAAACCAGAATGTTTCTGCCTTCTTCGGTCATACAGCCCCACCACTTACCCCCTGTAATTTTTATATCATAGTGATTATATTGGTACTGCCTGATAAACTTTTAAGGTGAATCACACAACATTTGCTATAAAATAAAATTACCAGCAATAATACGTATATTAAATGCACAATGGTTTTAATTAATTTACTGTCAATAACATAGAGGATTACCAGTGATAAACATGAAGACTCCAAATAGTAAAAAAAGAAGGTAATGCTTGGGAAGTGTGAGTCTGTAAATGGAGAGCAAACAAAATCTCAAACCATAAACTATAATAGACAGTGAGCCAATAATGGGTTAAAACCGGAAAGTATTATAATATCTTTTTTTAGCACCAGTCAATTACCCTGTGCTACCTGTAACCATAGAAAATGAACATTTACTGTAATTACGGCTTTATAATAGATGATCTTAAAAGTCCAACAACGAATAAATGATTGCTTTTGAGTTAGAATTTGATCAAATTTATGTTGTTTCAGGCTGCTGATGGAAAGATTATAGGATCAAGGCTTTCAACCTTTAACTGTCCAGCTGAAAAACCAACAGAAATATAGGACATCTGAATTATATCCCATCCCAGAAGAATAACTCCTAAGTTTCCTCCCACTCCTGTTTTGCCTTGAGCAGGCTGCTTTACATGTGACAATGAAGGTCACTCGTGCCTGAGTTGAAATCGCAGTCAATAATGTGTTTACCTGGCCTGCAGCTTTTGTATGGGGTTTTCAGACAGACTTTCTCAACTTTCTTAAACTAAAATAAATTAAACTAAGGTGTCATTAGGGTTGATAGACCACTGTTACAGTGGGGCCACAAAGAAATGTAATAAATTATTAAACAAAACCTGTTTTCAAGAAAAATAAGACTGATTCCAACTGACATACGATTTATTAAAATTGATTGGAAAAGATGCTCTCAGTCTATTATTATCTTATTATTATACACTCAACAGACGACTATAATAATCATATTATAATACATAGATAATATAATAATGAAAACAAAGAAACCTATGGAATGTATGACATTAAAACCAAACGTTATCCTATTAGACCATCCATACTTATATATAAGTATCAGACTATAAGTATAAGTATAAGAGATCCATACTTTTTTAACTATAAATTAACAAAATGAATACTGACACAAAAAAGTTATAAATACATATACAAACATTTTACATTTGTACATTTGTACAATACATTTCTCTCTTATAGCTTATTAAATGAATGCTTATGTATCTGATGCAACACCTAAGCATTTATTTAACAAATATATAGAATATGAAAACTAATGTTAACAATCAGAAAATGATTAAAGTGATTGAAGTGTCAGAACATTTAACTGCCTTGGGTGACGCCTGAGGTATGACCAACTGTGAGCTGAATTCGCTAGTATTGAGGGACAGTTGGACGACAGAAAACACTCGCTGACAAATTGGCAATTAACATGATTTTCATTTCCTCCATTTTTCCCAATCTCCTCAATGCTTCTGCATTCGCATCTTTTTTAATTCATTCATTTATCTTCCATACCCGCTTATTCTCTAATTCAGGGTCAAAGGGGTCTGCTAGAGCCTATCCCAGCTCTCTAAGAGTGAAAATCAGGAAAGGTACATCCTGAACAGGTCACCAGTCTATCACAAGGCCTAACATAAATAAACAACCACACACACACATATTCACTCCTATGGGCAATTTAGAATCACTGATGGAGCTAATACATGTTTTTTGGAGGTAGGAAACCAGTTATCCAGAATAAACCCACGCAAGCATGGGAGTAAAATGCAAACTCTGCATAGAAAGACCTCTTGCCCTGAACCTTCTATTTATGAGGTGACCGTGCAAACCACTAAGTCACAACGTCGCACTTACAATTACTTACTTACAAATGACTCTGTTGAGCCTGATTGGCCCTTGACTATTCTAAATTAACGAACTAATCACATAGAATATAACGCACATTGGCAAAATTATTATATTATATTAAAAATGCAGGACTAATGTCATAGGGCCACTATAGTTCTGTTCAAAATTGGGCAAGCGGTCTCCATGTGTGGAGTTTGCATGTTCTCCCCATGCCTGCTTGGGCTTACTCTGGGCACTCCAGTTTCCTCCCACAGTTTTGTATTTGTGAAGACTAAAACTAAATTATTTTTCTAAACAATACAAAGATTTTTACTAAAAATGATTATCATCTGCTTATTGTATACAATTGGCTTTCAAGAAAAAAAAGTGAATTATAGGCATGTGCTCCAGTACAGCTGGAAACGCCCAAATTTTTACCCATAGCCTGTTGCTAATTAGATAATGATTTGTGTTTCGCATTGGAAGCTCATGTCAAATTCTTAAGCATGTTATTCTCCTTCTCAGCACTGAGTGAAAATGTTCAAGCATCTAATTAAGAAATTGAATGACAGCAGCCAGTGTTAACAGATATGTGCTGTTACATGATAAATCTGGATTCAAGTCAAGCAGCTTTTCGCACAGATGCCACACAGTGCTCGCTTTTCCACCAGCACAACTGTCCAGCGGCCAAAATAATGGTGATGTGTGGCCATAGTGGTTAATATTGTCAGAAATCAATACAAACCAGGATTCAAGCTGCTGGGGAAAAAGGGGAAAAAAGAGATTTTCTTTTAGTTATTGATCAGAGGTGCCGAGCAGGCAGGCAGCTTTATGTGAACAAATGCTTATCTTAAAGCAGGGTGGTATGGAAAAGTGTGCTGCTATTAAACTTGTACCCTTGTATTGCAACTCAAGCCGTATAACAATTAAGTGTTAAGCGAGTCAGAAACACCTTCTTGATCTGTTTTTCAGGATGTAAGATCTAACAAGATTAGAGGGAAAATGCATCCTCTGATCATTTATGACCTTTCAATTTTAAACAAGTGTATGATCTGATTATAATAACATTTATCACCTAAAGCTATTTCACGGTGTCAGCAAGTCTTAACCACTGCACAATGTTACATTTATGTCCTTGCATTAACCTTTTATCTGTAATAATAAATAAAATTGAAAATGTGTATATATATATATATATATATATATATATATATATATACAGAGTGCAGCTAAATGAAACAGCTGCTAGAAGTTAATTATTTAGGAAGAGGATTCTGACAAGTGACAGAACATTTTATAAAGAAGAAGAGAAAGTGTCTTAGCTTATCCAAAGAAAGTCAACACAGGGTTTCTCGTAAGGCCAATTATAATTCATTATGTTCTATTTACAAAAAGGAAGCCAGGCAGACTGTAACTTGAGCCTGGTCTACAGGAAGGGGTATTAAGAGTGGCTATTAATTGAGATATATAACAACTAATGACATTACATTTTCTTTTAGTCATCGGTTATAAATTATAAGATATGTAATTGGCAGACACATACCTGGCAAAGAGCAGACAATGAAGTGTTAGGAGGAATGAAGTAAGCAGGCAGCAACATGAAAAGAAAAAAGAGTTTCATTAGAATCACACAGGTTTAGAACAGAACAATGTACTGTGTATGATAAACCGAAACAGAGCAGCGTTGATGTGCTCATTATGCATTGTTGCCAAGTGCTGCAGCAAAAATCAACTGAGTGAACTAAAAAATTCGCTCATTGCACATATCCTTCCAGTTTTTCATAAGAACATAAACTGAGGTTACTGTAGGTGTCACCGCCTACAGATGTTACTGCTGCAAGACTGCCTCTAGAGGGCAGAAAAAGGGCAAACCCCTCTGGTTTCACGTAGTTTCTGTTCCATTTTTTTCTGTTTCAGGTATTTCTTATTTAAGTAAGTTAATTATTGTATATACATATATCCTGTGTTTGCCCCCCCCGTGTCTTGCATTGTATATGTTTTCTTGTGATAACTTTCAGTTTTCTCCCAGACTCCCAGCTCCAAGACCTTCTCCCACACCCTAACTCTGTCCAATACCTTTTTCCACTCATTGACTTAGTCCATAATGCTGCTGAGGTCTCCGTCTCTGCCCAGGACATTACTGGGGTCCTTGTCTCTGCCCAGGACTACACTCATCTCCGTGGCTCAGCTGAGGATTTTGGTCGGCTACCTGATTCAGCTGAGGACGTCAGTCGGCTCCCTGGATTGGCTGAGGCCATCACACGCTTTCGTTGCCCCCACCCCCTTACCCCCCGGGCCTCGCCATGCTCATCACTTCCCGTCACCATGCTCCTTCCTCCCCATTGGGCCGCGCCTCCAACCGCCCCCCATCAGACCTCGCCATGCTACTCGCTTCTCCCTTTGGATTTGCCGCTTGACTATATAGTCCCTGGCTACCTTCTTGACCCAGCCTACCTTCTTGGCCCCCTCCTATTTCTTACTTCAGGTATTGACTACTGCCCAAGCCCTGGATGCCAGGAGGGGAAGGAGTTGGTTCCTTAGGAACTGCGCTTCATAGGCTTTTGTCACGGCCTACAGAAAGAACTGACGGAACACTGCCATCAAATGATAGAAAAAGGGCAAAGAAAGTAATGACTATTTAGTCCCCTCTGGTTTATTGTAGATTTTGTTACCTTCATTCTGTTTTCATTTGTTTCAGGTATTCCCTGTTTAAGTGAGTTAATTATTGTGTGTATATATACTCCTGTTTTTGCCTTCCCTCTTTGTCTTGCATTGTATATATATGTCTTTGTGTGATATTTTCCGTGTTCCTTGTGCCATGCTCCCTTAAGTTTTTTACAACTAGCTAAAAGCTATGTAATAAAACGCTAACTTTTAGTTTTGTTTTCCTTCTTTTTTAAGCATTAAGTAACACATTGCAGTAACACAAGTGGCAACACAAATTTATTTTAGTTACGGAATAAGCTATTTCTCAATAACTGCCCAGGTTTTTTTTTTTTACAACATATAACATATGTATCTAAGAGTTTAAAACATTCCCTATTTTAATTCTTTCTGTTTCTAACAAAGCAGCTCTGGCAGTCATGAATCTGTGCCAGACACTGCCCTCCTGGGAATGTACAACCTGTTGTCTCTTGCAGTACAGTCTGGCAGCAAACCAGATAACTGTCCAATGAAAGAAAAAACCCAGAAAAATGCACAGTGATGGATTTTACAATGAAGGAAGGAGGAAAAGGCATGCCATTGTCGCCTGTGTTCCTGTGAATTGAAGCAAGCTCCAAATGAAATAATCAGACAGACAAGAAACAGATAGTTAAGCAGATCAGTAAATGGACGTACATATACTGTAGGTAAAATAAAAACAGACAGAACAACGAATGTATAGGAAGATGTACATTTAAATACAGAGTGGATAAAAAGTAGCTAGGTGTATTTTTATGCAAATGTATTAAGAGAAATTGTATGCGTAAAAGTAATAGCAAATTTTAATTTTTCTTTTGTACCTGTAGACGAACAGGCAAACATATAAACCAGGGGTGAGTCTACAATTTTATTCTAAGAGGGGCTTAATTCTTGCTCCAGTTAGTGACCATATTTTTATTTTATTATTTTATTTTTGTATAAAAACAAAAAAATATATTGTATTCAAGAAATGTATCATTTTATGTAGATTTGCAAAGCATAAGAATTCAATGTTCTCACAACCTATAACCTTGTCACATGCTGGAATACATATATGGATTGAGTTGGCAAATTTCCATGTGAAAAGTAAAAACATGGATGAAAGATATAAATAAAAAAAATTGTTCAAACAGATTAATTAAAAGACAAATAAAGAGACAGACTGAAAGCCGGCCGAAACATTTGCGCTGGTAAAGTTGTAAAAAGCCCAAGAATTATGGTAGCTGTCACATGACATGACATGAGCTACTCTGGAGATTTCCCAAGTTCTGGTTCTTTAATGCAACAAAGCAGAGCCTTACTACAAAGCTTCCCCAAACCTTCTTGAACAAGGCAGGACATGCCAGTGTTTCTTTACTGACTCAAGCCCCTTAAGGCTTGCTTTCTTGAAAACAGATTGCACCTAGTTAATTTGCAGTGGTGAATGCCCATTTTAAGTATAATTTAGCCCAAAAGGCATAATGTGAATATGAGGCACTCTTAACAAACTTAATAGACCCTAAATACACTCTGAAAACAGGAACATGCTCTCCAGATACTTAGATGCAATTTGGTAAATAGACTCCACATCTGTTACTACCGGTATGTGGGCTTTGGTTGAATGCACAACCTCTAAAAGAACAAGTGCACCCTATGAATAATGGAACTCAACGATCACCACATATACTAGTTAAAGAGGAGGTTCAAATCTGAACACAATGTGAAGGAGATAAATGAGCATTAAAATGAAACAGAGGATAAAGCAGTGTGTGCCCAGTTCTGGGTGTCCTGTGCAAGTCTTGAAATTAAGAGGTGCTTAATGACGCTAATCATGAGACAGATGGTGCTGTAAAAAAGTGGAACCAGAGCCGTGGAAAATCCTGACAAGGACCTGACTTTAATACTGGAATCCAGAGGCACCTAAGATACAAAATAAATCTTACACCCCATACACATTTTCTTATTTAATTATTTTTACCTTCTGTTTCTGCAATATCAGTCCCCATCATGTCTGCATAATTTTGTCATAGAGACCTTGGGAAAAGGGGTGGAAGAAGCATGGTGCTTCAAGCTGTTCTTCCCTAATGGCTTGATACTGCTGTCTTTTATATTGGTTATACATGAATCAAAGCAGTAAATAGGGTAGCTTTCAAGTAATACTGTTGCCATAGTTGTAGTTTGTAGTTGTAGTCCCATCAAAATACCTGAAATTACCTCTCGGGTTGACTCTAAGGCTACATTTTTGACAGATCAAAAAGCTCCCAGGGAAAAGAATCAATTTGCTCTATGAAAGGAAACTGTTAAATAGTTTAGTCCTTTAGAGAGCAGGCAATTTTTTTTCTTTCCTGTTTTGCCTTCTCATTCATGTAGCCACATCACATATGAAAAAGGTCAAAAAGTATATTTGTTTTGTCAAGCATAAATATCAACATTGTTCCAGGTAAAATTACAAGCAAAACCCTAGATGTTAGATCGGAAATATAGCTGTTCATGTCCTTACAAAAAAGCAAGCAACTTTTGGTGAAAAATTGTAAACAACCCTGGGCTTGAGAATGTTTCATTTACAGGACATCAAGAACGTTTTACTGCTCTTATCTTTTTGGAACCTGGCAGCAATATTTACCTCTATTTTTAAGACTTTAAGGGCCTACTATTTAAACATTTATATTTAGCCTTATCATGGGTACAACCTTCAGAATTATACCCCATACCAAAAGAATTACTCATGCAAAAACTGTTAGCAAGTAGACTGTGCATATGTTTAGTTATACATAAAACTGTGTGAGTAATCTGGTAAATATCAACTAGTTGGTTATGTAGCAAGTAAGTGAGCAGCAGCGTTCATGTTGATAAACAATTATCCTAGTTGTTTTAAAATAACTACCTGGGCAACAGTGGTCATTTTATTCCTGTTGGATTTGCTACAGACCTAAGCTAGGTTTCTTTTTGCGAGAAACAGGTCAAAGTTTAGGTCAGGTCAGGTCAGGTCAAGGGTGTAGCAAGCTGTGCCTTTAAGCAAGTTTGCCTGTTAGAGGAAAGGGTAATGGATGGGAGATTGTTTAGGCTGCATCTTCTTTATCTAGCAATATCCCCGCAGGAGCTAAAGGCTACTGGCTTGTGAACACACAGCATACAAATAAGCGAAAATATAAGGCAATCTAAAAATGTATAATTCGACGTACTCTCTATAGCCCTATCAAGCCCTATTGATATATTACTCAGGATTTTGCACTTTATATTTCTGTAAATGTTTATAGGCTGCAACAGAGTATGTGTTTGGCAGTGGACTCGCTATAAGCAGGGAAGCTACTTTTAACTACATTTCTCAGAAGCATGGTGGTGGTGGTAGTGGTGGTGGTAGCTGTGTTGTTTTATGAAAAAAAGCTCCATCTGGATCAGTAAGTGATGCTACTGTCATTCAGAGAGCTGTGTGGATGACAAAAGTGCATCCATATGACAGTGAATTTTTTTTTATTTGTTTTTTTAAGGTAGTTGGAAAACCAGCTTTCTGGTGCATTACTGCGGGTAACGCCACGAAATAATCACTGAGCTTACGCAAAAATAACTTACTAAATAGAAAGAGGAGGGGCTGGAATTTAGACAGGAGTTGCTGTGTCCAAAACTGAGAGAAAGTATGTGTTTATGTACTTATTGGGCTACAAAAAAAGTTGCACTCAACCTTGTGGTCATCGACTAAGCATTTAAGAATGTGCATTCATACAATTCCCAAATTATCTTGCTAACACAACAATTGCAATTTATTCATTTATTCATTCATTTTCTAAACCCACTTTTTACTCTAATTTTGGGTCACAGGGGTCTGCTGGAGCCTATCCTAATTGCAATTCAGTAGTCTGTGAACAACAGTTAGCAACATTTAGTGCAACAAATTGTTTGATACAAAAATAAAATGTAAAAAATGTAAACGTCGTAATATAAATTTGCCATGTTGCTGTAGCTTAGTTTGTGACATTCTGGGGGGCAGGAATATGTGAATCCCCTAGTAAGGACTGCTCTAATTCCATTGTATTTAATGAATAATGACAATCCTGAGTAGAATATTGAATCCTAAATCTGAATAGCTGAAACAAATAAATGTTACGGCAACAGACTGAGAGCCCACAGAAGATTCCAATAGTTGTTTTGTTGTATAATCAATAATTTGATCTGTTTTCCTAGGCATCTGCAAAATGGATAGAAATGGAGTGGGGTGTTTTCCATTACCATTAAATAATCTCTTCTCCATGCTCAATTAAATCCTGAATTGGCAAGGAGGGGCTCCTGCCAAACACGTCTCTGTTATACAAAAGGGGGCACTGGGTTAATGAAGAGGGCAAGACAAGCTGCAGAATGGGGGAATTTGCCCTGTGGGTTTAGTGAAAATCTCTAAACAAGGACATGTGACCGGACCATAGCCTGCCTGGTCCCAAACTTCCAGGCAAGTGGCATTCATAATCATTTGATGTGTTACCTGACCAAATGTTCTTTGCATTACCACAAATTTATCCCTTTTGTTAGCAATGGCATTAATTTAAAAAAATGTAATCATTCATTCATCTTCTGTACCCGCTTATTCCCGAACTTTCCGGGGTCACGGGGG
>JAOTQW010000033.1:9999235-10013027 GCA_026260075.1 Sisor rabdophorus | reverse complement strand
TAATGCACATGTTTTTGGACTGTGGGAGGAAACCGGAGTACCCCGAAGGAAACCCACGCAAGCGCGGAGAGAACATGCAAACCCCGCACATAAACACCCTGTGCCCGGGATTCGAACCCAGGGCCTTCTCGTTGTGAGGCAACCGTCCTAACCTCTGCGCCACCGCTGCGCCCGTGGGTTGTTTAATGACAGTAATAGTTCAAGTTACTGTTTATTATATTGTAATTAAACCAATCATCACATTGCGACGCTTTAATTGATTAGTGATTAGGCTCACGGTATATAGGGGCAATAAAAGATTTACTCCGACATCAACATGCGCTCGATTGCTGTCTAATGAACAACCCCCTTCTGACTCAGGTCTGTAAAGTCGTTTTATTATTCTATAACTCACAAATGAAGAGCAGGCAGTCGGCTCCCGGCAGCCCGATGGCGTGTACCACCCGCCCTAAAGTGCTTTAGTGTATTCTCATCACCAGCGTTAAGCCTGATTCAGCTGCTTCATCTGTGACGCTGTGGGGTTACAGATTTGCTTAAGGATTGATTTATATCCCCCCCCTTCAGATCCCGAACCCGAAAAATCCCATTTCCATCTCTTACAGAGGTCAGTTTGGCGTTGCTTTTTGACACTTCTTCCTTTTTTTTTTTTTTTTAATGAAACACTTTCGACATTTTGGATATCGATTGGGTGCAAAGACGCGCTATGGGCTTCACGCCAATTTCGCACCCTCAGCATCAGGCATACAGCAGCAAGTAGACACAGGATCACCATTTATTCATTCATTTATCTTCTATACCCGGCTTATTCCTGAATTTGGGGTCATGGGGGTCTGGGAGCCTATCCCAGTCCAGTACATAGACAAACAACCCCACACTCACTCCTATGGGCAATTAAGAGTCACTAATGTACATGTTTTTGGACTGTGGGAGAAAACCTGAGAAACTGGAGAGAACATGCAAACTCCGCACAAAAAGACCACCTTCCCGGGAATCATACCCGGAACCTTCTTGTTGCTAACGACAGCCCCACCGCCACACCCGAAGGAACACTGCCCCCACCCTGGGATTTTAATAGAAATGTGAAGAAAATCTAATGAACTGAAAGCAAACATCTGCATAGACGCATCGGTTAGGAGTAAAATGGTCCCGGCAGCAGATGTGAGTGCAGTGTTCGACCACACGCGCATGCTAATGGCCGCATCAGAGGCAGCAATGGCTCGTTCTGCATGTGAGTCTCATTCCGAGGAATAACAAACAGAAAGCCACTGCAGAGCAGTTAGTGATCTTTGTGTTTGAAAAGGATGACTGATCTGCCCCGTGTCACGTCAGATGTCCTGGCATGGTGTCGTTAATTGCAGCTTTCAGGAGGTTGGAGGGTTCTAAAAGCGCCGTAACCTGACGGCGTTTGCGGGATCTAAAGTAAAGTAAAGCCTGAAAGATTCTCGCATTCACAAGCCTTATTAAACGAATGAAAAATGCTGCAAGAGTATTAAAACCAGTCAGTGTTTGTGGGATTTTACAGGAATGGGCAACCCATATTCTTTAAGTTCCTCTGTCCAACTTGTTTCTTCAACCCAACTGAAAATTAGATTTAATTATAAGGGTGGTGCAGTGGCGTAGTGGTTAGCACGGTTGCCTCACAGCACAAAGGTACTCCGGTTTCCTCCCACAGTTCCTCCACACACAACCACACTCACATCCACTCCTATGGGCAATTTAGAATCACCAATCAACTTAATGTACACGTTTTTGGATTGTGGGAGGAAACCGGAGTAACCGGAGAAAACCCACGCGAGCGCGGGAAGAACATGCAAACTCAGCACAGAAAGACTCCCGGGATTTCAACCCAGGACCTTTTTGTTGTGAGGCGACCGTGCTAACCACTACGTCACCGCGCAGTCCTGAATGAATGTTATAAATTTTTTTTTATTTGATTTGCGTGATACTTTTTTTTTTTTTGTAATGTAGTGTTTGTTGTTGTTTTTTCTGTAAAAATGAAAAGATGTAATGAATGTGCTGTATGATGCAGGGAAGCATGGGCAGCATCGCCTGCATCGCCTGGAAGGGAGACACGCTTGTACTCGGTGATGTGGATGGAAACCTGAATTTCTGGGACTTGAAAGCTCGTCTGTCCCGGTAGGAGCATGTTTATATATATATATATATATATAAATTGGGGGGGTTGATTCTTGGGCAAGGGATCCTACTGTGCAGAGTTTGCAGGTTTTCCCCCGCTTGTGTGGGTGTTCTCCGGGTTTCCTCCCACAGTCCAAAAACATGTCCGTTAGATTATTTGGTGACTTTAAATTGCTCATATGAGTTAGTGTGTTTGTGGTTTTTGTCTATGTGTGGCCCTGTGATGGACTGGCAACCTGTCCAGGGTGTACCTCTTAAAGAGGCTTCAGACTTAGGCAATAAGTATAGAAAATGAATGGATGAATGTGTATTCATATCCCAACCACAATTTTTTTTCCACAATTTTAGTATTCTGGCTGACCCACTCTGTCAAAGGTTTCATCCAATCCACTGAAGGAATTTAACTTTGTTCCTAAGGTTTATTAAAAGTTTTTTTTTATCTATGTATGAGATATTAAAAAGCATTTCAGGATTCAGGATTGTGACATTTTCAGGTTGCTTTGAAATCACTAGTCATCCTTTTAGTAAAACAGTTTGCTTGTATAGTATAAATTATTCATTCATTCACCCGCTTATACACGAGCTCAGGGTCACGGGAGTCTGATGGAGCCTATCCCCATCGCACATAGGGACAGGTCGCAAGTCCATCGCAGGGCCACACTCACACTCACTCCTATGGGCAATTAAGAATCACCTAATGCAAATGTTTTTGGGCAGTGGGTGGAAACCGGAGTACCCGGAGGAAACCCACGCAAGTGCCGGGAGAACATGCAAACTCTGCACAGAAAGACCCCGTGCCCGGGATTGAAACCCAGGACCTTCCTGTTGTGAGTCGACCGTGCTAACCACTACGCCACCGCTCTGCCCATTAATTAGTCAAATTGCCCAAATTTAGTAGACTCAAACTAGACCTAAAAAGGGAACAATTGCCAAAAAGCTTTAAACCATGAAGAAAATGTGGATTTAGTAGAAAATATTATGTTTATTAACCGGCACCATAGTATAGCACCCACATGCGCAGTTGTGCCCCGGCGGTACCTCTGTCTCCTCTCTCTGTGCTATCATTTATTCATCTTTTATAACCGCTTATTCTTGAACTCAGGGTCATTGGGGTCTGCTGGAGCCTATCCCAGTGCACATAGGGCAAAAGGCAGGGGGTAAACCCTCGACAGGTTGCCAGTCTATCGCAGGGCCACACACACAACCACACGCACTCACACCTATGGGCAATTTAGAATGCACATGTTTTTGGACTGTGGAATGAAACTGGAGTGCTCGGATGAAACCTACGCAAGTGCGGGAAGAACATGCAAACTCTGCACAGAAAGACCCCATGAACAGGATTCGAACCCAGGACCTTCTTGTTGTGAGGCGACCGTGCTAACCAACCACCTCTGTGCTATCAATAAAGGCAAAAAAATGCCTGATAAATGTCTTAAAAAAAGATTATGTTATGTAATATAAAAAGTAACTAAAATTGAAGTCAGATTTGCTAAGCTTGGGCCAGTCATTGACTAAAAACTATGGTGCAAATATGGGAACGTGCACTGGAGTGCAGAACTGGGAAACGGCTCTGATTAACTGAGAGATTAAGCCCAGAGTAATGAAAGAAGCCAGAGTGCCGAAGGTTGCAGCAAAAACTTCGGGAAAGATCAGCAGATAAGGAAGCCTTGAAATTAAGATGAGAAACGAGGACAACCCACGAGTCATTTCCAACACAGCTAAATTATTCAACAGCAAAACGCTCTTATTTTGCTTACTGAATTCCTACAGTTTTCAATTTGCAAGTCAGACATCATGTAGTCATTAGAAAAAATTTAAAGTTTGAAATTGGGTCTTGAAACTCAAATGTCTGCTTTTTTTTGCCTAACTAACACAATCATCTTCCTCCCTACTGGCAAACATACACAGGGGGATAAAAGAGCAGAAATGCCACCACGAATTGACGCAACAATTGCTGAGATCTGAGGAAATGTGACAGGCAGATTTTCTGAAACCGCTCATGGGGCCATTTTCTTGAAACCTTCCAACCCAGATTCTCTACCACAACAGCAGCCTACCCAACACACATACACACACTGGTAAAAATCCTGTGTAGGAACCCTAACATAAAATATTTTTCTCTTATTTACCTAATATTCAACTAATAAAAAATTTTCTTTGTTGGAAGTATATTACAGCATATATAATCACGAATCTGAATAACATAATAGGGATCCATCGATCCGCTAGCATCAGCAGTGTGTGTGTGAGGACAATAGATTTGATAGCAGTACTGCTAAACGTTTTTTTTTCAGGGGGCGAACTTATTAGAACAAAGAGCCACTGTGTGTGTGTTTGTGTGTTGTTTTGGTGAACCCTGCTGCAGTTTGGTTCTTTTATATGTGAAAATATTAAAATGCTAATTATTTAAAAAACACAAAATCGCCGAGCATGGGGCATTCAAAATCATCTCGCATTCTGTAGTCATGCTTGATTGGCTCCGCAGTGTGTACATCTGTTTCAGTCATGTCTGAGAAAAGACAAGGAAGAAGTTTATAATATTTTAGGCTTATTTGTATTTGGAGTGAACCAACATGGGTGGAAATATATTTTTGGGGAATGGGTAAGTGAATGAAAGCTTAGGGAGAGGAAGAAGCGTAAAATGAATGCAATTTGAATACAAAATGATCTGACACAGTTGGTTGGCAAACATCTTTTTGAAAGCCAACCTTTCTCAAGTCAAGAGACACTTTTTGTGTCATATAACACTGTCTCTCACCAGAGCAGGTCTGCCTGTTTTATTATTCCAAAGGCATTTCTGGATGACAGATTTGGAACAGACTGCAAGAAAATGGGACAAGTGTTAGCGCTTCTGTTCTGAATTAATAGTAAAAAAAAAAATAGTAAAAATAAATCATTAACATTTAATAGTTACTGGAGAATTTGCTGATGGTTAATGTGTTGGACTGCTAAGTGGAAAATCAGGGTTCAATTCCCTACACCACCAAGTTGCCACTGCTCGGCCCCTGGGGAAAGCCCTTAAACCCCAACTGTATAAAAGAGATAAATGCAATATCTCCTGGATGAGCTCGTCCGCCATATTATATTCAGGTCATGGCTAATGGTGTCACTAAACTTTTGTTTAAATATATATTTTTATGAATTTGTTTAAACAAAAAATCTTATACAAAATAATCAAATAAATAATGCAGAACACAGAATGATCTAATAGGACAGCACAGTGGCGTAGTGGTTAGCACGTTTGCCCAACAGCGAAAAGGTTGTAGGTTCAATTTCTAGGTCCATACTTTCTGTATGGAGTTGCATGTTCTCTATGCCCTTGCGTGGGTTTCCTCTGAGTCGGTTTCCTCCCAAAGCCCAAAAAAATGTGCCTAATTCAAAATTGTCCATAGGTGTGGTTGTTCATCTATGTGTGGCCCTGCAATGGACTGGTGACCTGTCCAGGGTGTACTCCTGCCTGTCGTCCTATGTGCACTGGAATAGGCTCCAACAGACCCCTGTGACCCCAAGGTAAGGTATAAGCGGGTATAAAAGATGAATGAATAAATAAATAAAATAATCTACACCATGTATCTACAATAATTAACAGCACCTGTCCTTATCAGGGACTGGAGATCAATTGAGAACAGGTGTTTAACCACAGTAGATAAAACAGAAAAAATGGATAAAATCTAAGACCTTTAACAAAGTAAGAATTGTCCCTATTGGCTGGATGTTTGATGTGTTAGGATTGGTGAGAAAGCAATAAAGGTGGAGTTATGACTTTAGATGTAAGGAATCCATATAAATGTCGCGATGAGAAGAGACTGCAAACTAGCGAAGGCACACAAGATTGTAGATTAAAGTCATCACAGAGGACGTACATGTCATTTCATTCTTCTTAAGAGTCAAAAACTCTACCTACAATTGTAGCACAAGAAAGCCTTTCTAAGAGCATCAGCTAAGATTTAAGTGTGTTTTTTTTCGTCCTTCTGTTTGTGGCTTCAGGCTACACATGTTTGAAGACTGTGCTCTGTGCCATAGTCATAAAATTAATGAAATTAAAAGCATCAGCTGTTAAATGGCTGTGGTATCAGTGGCAAAATTCTGAGAGTAAAGCTTGGTATAGCTGTGAGGTTTTTCCAGAAAAACTGATTTTTTTTCTTTTCCCTATGTGACTCACCCATTCATTTACACTTGTACTCGAACATGTTGCAAAAATACATCCATCATGAATTCATGCTGTCAACTAATGTGAAATCTACTAAGCAATTCAAGCTGATGTTTTGGGTTTTTTTTTGAAACAGCGTCAGGAATCAAATTAATGCTAATGGCAGCTTGTGCTTCATCATACTGAAAAAGTGACTGCAGAAAAGGTCATAATTTATGCATTTTTACCTATTGGAGTTGCTGCGGGAAAACAAATTTGATAGAAAGGGAGACCCTGGCACATATGCCTACAGAACGAAAATACATGTGGTTTAGATTTCCCTTGTGACCTCATGGCAGATGGCAAGCAAATGCTAACTTACCTGTACCAAATATTACACCATCTTCCAGCTGAGATAGTATGTTCAACATAAGAACCAAGGTCTGGAGTCACCATCACTAGGGTTCATTGGGTTTAAACTACATTTTTACCTTGCTACTTGTTTTATTATTCATAATTTGACATTTCAGCCTGTACATTCCTAAACCCCAGACTAATAGAGAATTTTTTGCTAATAGAGAATGTGACCGCTGTAAATAACCACCTGGTGCAAGAGCGAGAAAAAAATGAGACATGCCGAAGACAAAAGCTGGTTATGTTATCTTCCACAGCTATAAAATCTATGCATTTATTCATCTACGATACCAGATTATTCCCGAACACAGGGTCACAGGGGTCTGCTGGAGCCTATTACAGCGCACATAGGACGAGAGGCAGGAAAACACCCTGGATAGGTTGCCAATCCATCCCCAAGCCACACACATGCCCATGTTTTTGGACTGTGAGGGAAACCCACGCAAGCTCGGGGAGAACATGCAAACTATGCACAGAAAGAACCCTTGCCCAAAAATCGAACCGAGGACCTTCTTGCTGTGAGAAAAACTGCTAACCATTACGCCACTGCACTGTCCAGCTTTTAAATCATGTAATGATTTTTTTTTTACTGCCATGTATTTACCCCTTGCTACTGCACAAACTTTTGTGATGGTCAGCGTTTTTGCCACCTATCTACTAAGTCGTTTTGTTCATGGAGGCTATGTCATAGGTTTTATGTTATATAGGTAAATTAAAAATTAAGGGGCTACAAATTGTAATGCTCTAACAGCGTAATTTGTCAGTGTTCACCCCCACCAGAATGTGGGTGGAGTCTAATACTTAGCTTAAGAGTAGGGTTATATGACCTCTGGGGTAAAATAACATTATAAACTGATTTATATATTACAATTACCAAGATTAAAATGAGGACACATGTAAAACATACTGTACATAATAAGGGGTGGAATTTTGCATGCTTTAGAGATTCCGAGATTTTAGATATGTGGGAAATGCCGGAAATTAGTGCAGTCTTTTTAGGAATGCGTGCAAGTTTTAGACAAAAGAAGAGACGTTCAGAATGGATAATAGCTTGAGTGTCTGTTTGCTGCATGGCGCCAGTTGATACACAAAATACTGCACACAAGCAGAGCAAAGGCTGACCTTTCACCTCTCATCTCAAACCAGATGACAGATCTGGGCTTTGGTGTCGCAGATTAAAGTGAAGTTGATTCTTTTTTTTAAACCATTGAATGGACTTGTATGCGATTACACAAGCCATCATATGCAGTAGCCATCTACATTTTTTCGGATAGTAAAGATAGGCATAACCTTATTCAGAGAAAAAGTTCCTGTATAACATTAAGTTAAAACTGTGTTTTTGCAATTATACATTTTAAGCAAACCATGACAATAAAACCCTTTTCTTACTAAGCTTTTTAAATGGCTCGACATTTATAAACTCAATAATGCTAAACCATTGTTTTATATTTTTACAAAATAGTAAATGGTTAAAAATAAAAAACTAAAATAATTTTTGCCACTGCTTTTATTTACTAGTAAAAGTTGGAAAAAGTTAGAAATAACTGTTTACATAGCTGGTACAAATAATTTTATAAGGGTCCCGGATTTGATTTCCATGGAAGGAGTCTTTCTGTGTGGAGTTTGCATGTTCTCCCAACGATTGTGTGGGTTTAATCTGAGTACTCTGGCTTCCTCCCAAAATTCAAAAACATGTACATTAGTTGATCACATGTTGATTGGTGATTAACCAATAGAAGTAAGTGTAAATGTGTGTGGTTGCTTATCTATTTGTGGCCGTGCGATGGACTGGCGTCCTGTAAAAAATAAAACTGTCGAGGTTTAATTGCCATGAATTCAGTTTTTTTCTTCACCTCCACAGTGTCCCTAATAGGCACTGTAGTAGTATCAGACACATACACAAGCCCAAGAAAAGCACCTAAGTTTTGACAGTCACTAGTTAAAATACTATCATATATATGTTTAAGACACATACAATGAAGAACTTCAAAATAGAGAACGGTAGAGCACTAAATAAATGGTGTAAGATGACCTTCAGAGTTAGTGACATGTTAGTGATACTACTCTTGTTCCTTTGAATTATTAATTGTATATCAAAATCAAGTTAGATTACATTTGTATTAGAGATTATACAGCGCTTCTGTCTTTGGTGAAGGCTGTTTTATAAATAATGAGGGATTTTATGGATCCTTTCCAAGGACATTGTGAGTAATGATCAATCAACAATTCTACTTCCAGCAGACTTTATACTAATGAGATTCTTTCCCCCAGTCTTCCTCGAGCTAAACGGAAGAGGTTCAGTCCTGCTGCGAACCAAACTGTTCAATCGACACAGTCCACGGAGGTCATTTAATAAAATTCCCAGCAGGCAGCTGACATCAGCTTACCACTTGCACAAATCATCTCAACTTGCTCGAATTGCTACAGTGAAGCAGAAATTTTATTAAACCAAACATTGGAATTTTTTACTGTATTCTATAAAGACATAAAAAAGCTACAGTAAACCAAAAATTGACAAATGAATATCAACACACATCGCATCTTTAAACTCAGATAAAACATATATACAAACCTCTACCATGTCAATTGAAAGACTTTCCACTAGAATGTGGACAAGGCTTTGGGAATTTTTTATTTTTTTATTAAGCCAAAATAGTATTAGTCAGATACCAACGTTAAGATCAGACACTCTGATGTGTATGTGCACTCTGTGTTTTGAGTTCATCCTACATGTGTTTAGCGGGTTTGAGTCAGAGTCAGTGCAGAACACTCAAGTTCTTCTTATTCGCAGAACACACTGCATCAGCATATCTTAAAGTAGAGAAAGACATCATAGACAAATGTGCTTCCTACTTTGGGCAAGTGCTGGTAGACTTTGGTTATGTAGTGTTTGTGATTGTTCATTAAGTAACATTCTAGTAAAATTTCTAGTTTAAGCCCATGAGTATTAATTGAAATTCTTGCCATGCTCATGTTTAATCCGTTAATGTTTCAATTTTATTTCTTATTTAGCACCTAACCAAACTTGTTGCTACAGAGAACAATGATGATTATGTGGACAAAAAAACTTTGAGGGTTTATTTAAATGCAATAAAATAAAAATTAAAAGTTGCCACCGTTGGGCCCATGACAAGAAACCCCCAATTGCTCTAAATTTGTGTTTTTGCCAAATGATGTAATTGTAAATGTCAGAGTGTCATTTCGTTCTTGTCAATCTGATTTACTTCCGGAAGATGTTACAAGGAAGGTTGTATGTTTTGACAAGTGCCAAAAGACTATAAACTGTGATGTCAGTTACTCCTCCAGTCAGCTATTTCAGCAGCCCTTTCCCATACTAATAGCAATGCTTGGTTCAGGATGCTAAAGGCTAGGCCTGATAGAACAAGAAACAATTTGAGACATTAAAAGTGAAAGATTTATCTAAGGGTAGTTTTACTTTTAGATATTATGAATGGAACAATCTGTCTATTTCTTCAGAAAGTGAAAGAGAAACACCAGAGGGAAATACAAGCCTGCCCTCGGACACATATACAAACACATCCCTCTGCTGTAAAAGGACGGTAATTTATTATAGTC
The DNA here is from genome assembly GCA_026260075.1 of Sisor rabdophorus. Lineage (NCBI taxonomy): Eukaryota > Metazoa > Chordata > Actinopteri > Siluriformes > Sisoridae > Sisor > Sisor rabdophorus. The sequence continues at coordinate 10,002,769 of JAOTQW010000033.1, read as the reverse complement.
TACTCTACAGTTACACATCAAATAGCAGCGCAAAAGGAGTCGCTGACACCTAAATGAGGGGCCTCAGGGGAAGGAGAAACCTGTGGCTCAATTTCAATTACCACTCAGAGATCAGAGGAGGGTTTATGGCTGTGTTCAAAATGGGGGCTAAGAGTCATTGTCAATATCCTCACTAAGAACACACACAAGCTGCCTTTTGTAGCAAACAGTCATTTATTTATTCATTCATCTTCCATACCGGTTTATTCCTCGTGGTCTCATTCTTCTTCTATACCCGCTTATTCCCTAAATCGTGGTTACGGTGGTCTGCTGTAGCCTATCCCATCACACATAAGGTAAAAGACAGGGGTACACCCTGGACAGGTCACTAGTCCATTTCAGGGCCAAACATAGACGAACAACTACACACACATTTACACTAACACCTATGGCAATTTAGAATCAACCTAATGTACATGTTTTTGGACTGTGGGAGGAAACCAGAGTACCCGGAGTAAACTAACACAAGTGCAGGGAGAACACGCTAAATGCACGCAAGTGCAGGTAGAACATGCAAACTCTGCACAGAAAGACCCCATGCCAGTGCATATCAGTGCCACACATAAATGAACAACCACAGATACTCTCACACTCACTCATATGGGCAATTTAGAATTACCAATCAACCTAATGTAAATCTTTTTGGACTGTGGGAGGAAACTGGAGTAAGCCAGTGGAGAACATGCAAACTCTGCACAAAAAGACCCCATGCCCAGTAATCGAATGCGCATCTTCTCAGAAATAATAAAGAAAAAAATTTACATAATGCTTATTTACTATTCAATGAATGTTGGGAAAATAATTGAGGAGAGGTATTAGTAATCTAACTGGGCAGCACGGTCGTACAGTGGTTAGCACGGTCAAGGTAGGTCCCGGGTTTACTCAGTGTTCTCCGGTTTTCCCTCATAGTCCAAATACTTGTAAGTTAGGTTAATTGTTGATTCTAAATTGCCCAAAGGATTAAGTGTGGGTATAGGAGATAAATGAATGAATGAATTAATTGTTGAATGTTCCTGTCATGACGTGCCTTTGAAATGTTAAATCACCCCAAAAGAGGTAGCTAATAGTAAAAAGGTTAAAAGAGGGATTGAGGACAAAATAATAACTTTAAAAGCATTACCAGTCATGAACAAGTTGTTTGGGCTCTTAACAAATTATATAAATTAAACCATACAACGATGGCGGCATCAATAAAAGAGACCAGACAGCAACTTTTTTGCTTGTTAATTAGTGGAATTGCGTGGTAGGAAATACTATCTGCGCCAAACGAATAGTCAAAATAATGTGCTGTGACGGTTCTGTTAGCTTGGGATCTGTGTTTGTGTTTTGCGACCCATGTAGCAGCGCTTGATTTGTGAGGACTTGACAGCCACAGTCTCATTTCAAGCAAAAGATCACCCAATTCCTTTAAGAACTCAGGACACGTAAGCCTCCTGACATTCCATTTATGCATTACACACACACACACACACACACACACAAATCAAAATCCAGCTTCATGCACTGAATGCAGCACCTGGAAAACCATCGTCCCTTCATCCTTTCATCTTTTATCATTTCCTGTGTGCCTCTAAGCTCCTGGTTGGATAAGCACATAGTGAGTATAAACATAGAATCATCATCAACCAGCGACTTCCTCTAGGCTGCAAGAAAGCTATTCCATGGCCCATGTGCTTACTTTGAAGCCATTTCTTTTTATTGAAAAAACTTTGACAGCTGTAGAAAGAAAGAAATCAAAGAACTTATAAAGCTTTTATTAATCAAAATATCTAAATAAAAAAATAAAATTGCATTCAGTTGTGTCTTATTAAATTTGTAAAAACAAAAATAAAGGATGAAAAAACATTTTTCACCCTTTCTTTCCGCGAGAGTCGTTCATGTACCATTATGCTTGCCACACCCTCGCTCGTGTGATGGCCTCATAACATTCTGGAATAGCACTTCATATCCCCAATATAGATTTGCTCCCTGCTTTACTGCCATCCCTGTGCTGCAATGCAACCTGAATAATACATGAAGCTGTAAATAAAAGAATGCAAGATCGCAAGACTGCTGCAATACATCCACCTACACACACACTTACACACATGTAAGTAATTACACAAGCACGTGGTTCATAAAGCAGCTTAAAATTAAACTTAGACTGGCTGGGAAATTCATGAATAGCATTTAAGTCTGCATGAACACACAGTCTATAAGAACAAAGGCAACGTACAGACAAAGTGTTAATATTCTTTCATTTATTGTCTGTTTATTCAAACAGAACCATCAACCCACATTTTGTTGTCACAATCTTATCACGAATTATTGATTTTGCACTAAATTTAAAAAGGGATTTACAGTGCAATCCAAACTAAATAGAAACACTATGTTTTTTCCCAAACAAAGCCCCAATCTCTAAAAAATCTTTTTAACTTTTTAAAGTTCCTGAATTCACCAAGAGTGCTGCAACTTAAACGATGTTCCTAAAGGCACTAAAAAGAAAGAGCAAGAGGAAGAGGGCACTTTTAGGAAAACGGCAGATCCCTGTGGATCCTGGTTCGAGAAACAAACTGACCTAAAGGTCACAAAGTCCAGAAAACAACAACATTGACATTTTGCATCTATTCCCTTATGAGATATCCTCAAGGAATCACGAAAACAAGCAGTAAGCATCTTTTTAAAGGAACACTTCCTGATAAAAAAAAAAAAATCTCCACCAGTTCTCCAAACTTACTACAAATTTGTAGGTGTTCTGCATAGTGGCAAGTGAAATGCATTTATTAGCTTAGCTGTCTTCTAGGCTTCCTTAGAGAATGGGCCTTGATTAATATTTAATGAAGGAGTTGCACAGCTGCCAATGTAGCCATATATTCGAGACTTTAGCTAAGGGCTCTTGGTAATTGACGTCATGTTACACATCTGAAAAACTAAAAACTAAAAGTCTGCCCCGTCAGGAGACGGGTTTTAACTGATGACCCTTGGCACGTCACTGAGATTCGGGGTTTGATTGAGTAGCTTAGAGAGGTTTTATTTGTTTATAAGATGTAAATATTTTTTGTATCATTCATGTATGAAAGCATGACTATTGAAGCATTATTTGACAGTTGAGCTGGCTTTAGTTTTTTTTTTTTTGGCTTTTTTTTACTAACCTTTACTTCATATCTCTGATTTTTTTTTAAACACAGTGATTACACCACAAAGAGTTAATGTCTAAATTGGGTGTGTGCGGTTGTTCGTCTATGTGTGGCCTGCAATGGCTGCAATGGACTGGCAACCTATTCTGTTCTTCGGCCAATGTGCACTGGGATAGACTCCAGCAGACCCCCATGACCCAGAGTTAAGGAATTAGCGGGAATAGAAAGTGAATGAATAAATGAATGAATTTTCATAGGTGGGGCGGCGCTGTGGCATAGTGGTTCGCTTCACAACAAGAAGGTTCTGGGTTTAAATGAGCGGAATTTGCATGTTCTCCCCGTGCTTGCGTGGGTTTCCTCCCACAGTCCAAAAACATGT
>JAOTQW010000033.1:9983111-9999135 GCA_026260075.1 Sisor rabdophorus | reverse complement strand
GACAAGTGATTCGCTGTGGCGACCCCTAAATGGGAGCAGCCGAAAAGGAGAAGAAGAAGATGTCTGTCAAGACTTAGGAAATCAGCAGCAGTTATTAAAATGTATTTAAAGCAACAGAACCAATAATAGCCTATAACTTACTAAAGTTGGCACTGAGACCTGGGGACAAAAACAACACCATGCAAGTCAAAACATGTTGTGAACTCAAACAAGATAACAGCATTGGGTGATAAACCACTGGAGAAGCTCCCACAAGGAACAGGTCTTATCATGCTTCCCTTATGCCCTGTTTTACAAGAAACCATGACCTGAAAAAACACATCGGGGTCTGTGTTCCTTACAGAGGAATTACAGAGTCTTACTGGTTCTGAAAGGCAGGCCCCAGAGAGTTCTGTTTATAATAGATGAAAAAGCTGAAAAAAAAAATCAAAACACATTGACGTTGATTCTAAGACAATTCCTACTGGGAATGTCTCCATCTTTAATAAACTTCTAAAAGAAACTAAGGAATGTTCATGTGACATGCTCATGTAATGCAGTGCTGAACCTATGAGTGATGTATTTCCAGGAGATCACCCAATTTCATCTCTGCTGAACATGAAATTTAGGCACTGCAGCTTTTATCCAGATCAGCTTACAATAAATTTTACAGCTCTCGTAGACATTTCTATACTCTAAGTGGTAACTCAAAGTTTTAGTTCAATCTTAAAGCAGTATAATTGTTAAGTTTGTCTAAACACAACCTTGGCATTTCTCAAATCGCCTACTATATAATTATTTATTATAGTTATATGCATGAAACAGTTTTTGAGGCAAGTGGTATGTTTGAATTTTTAGTTCGTGAAGTAGTACCAATAGTAGGTAAAAAGTTCATGGATGTTTGACTTCCACCCAGTTAAAGTATATACATGAACACTGAAATTTATTGGAAAAATGTGTTTCTTTTGTTTAAATTGCACATATAACACATGACAATATAAAATGATTTATGTCGAATGTTCAGATTTCATTTATACAACTTATAATTATACTATATATAATGTTTAATGGTAGCAAAGTACAGACAACTCAAATGTAGTAAGTAAGCAGTATAGTCTCCACCACGTGTTCTGTAAAATAACTTAAAAACACACTTAACTTAAAACAAGGATTTAATAAAGCCCTGACAACACAACAACTAAGAGCGACAGACAAGAATTGATTATTAATTTATTATTATGAAACCATAATAATGAATCCATAATAATATTATGAATCCTATCCTAGCACACACATAGGGCAAGAGGCTGGAAAACACAGTGGACAGGTATCCAGTCTATCGCATAGACTAACAACCACACACATTCAAACTTACTTCACTAAATGGATCATTTAGAGTCACCGATCAACCTATTGTACATGTTTTTAAACTGTGGGAGCAAACCCGCGAGTACCCGGAGAAAACCGGGGGAAGAACATGCAAACTTCAAGTCACCTTTTCAAAATCATAATGAAAAGAAACAATAATAAACATTCACATAAACACATAAATCCCAGTCCCTAACTAAGCAAGCCAAAGCCGACAGCGGCAAGAAACCCAAACTTCATCTGTGAATGGAGAAAAAATGTTTGGGAGAAACCAGGCATTATCCACACACAAAGACTTCTTGCCTGGAAACCGAACCCAGGGCCTTCTTGCTGTGAGGTGGCCGTGCTAACAGCTATGCCACGGTGCTGGCTCAGACTTATCTAAACTCGACTAAATAACTTAAGACTATCAAACTTGACTATAAACTACAAGACTTAATTAGACTTAAACTTTTATGCAAGTCTTTGTCAAACTAAACCAGACAGTCCACAACATCTTGAAGAAATTGACGCAATAAACTTAACCATACTAAAAAACACTCACACAAAAAGGCATGTATAGGCAATTGTATTTAAATATTATAACAAATATGGAACACACAATGGTTGGTTTGTATGTCTGCATGTTAATATGCAAAGACCCAATTAAAATGTGGAATAGACCAGCGTTTATTTTCAAATTCTTTTGTTGCATTCCAGAAATTATTTCCTGAGCCCAAAGGATAGCAGTTTTGTGAAGACTTGCCAGCTCTCAGACGACCAGAGAAGATGGCAGATGGAGTAAAAAATATAGTGAGCAAGTGAAGGCAATAAAAAGCGAGCCTAAAAAATCTAAGGCAAACATATAAATAAAACAAATAAAAAAAATACCCGTAGTGTCAAAAAGTTAAAGAAAGTGATTGGACAATGGTGACCAAACATTCACTTCAAAGTTGGTCATCTTCCAATGAATATAAGTCTTGTCTTTTACTCGAATTAGAACAATTTTTATGTTTCAGACTACCAAAACTTGAGACTCTTTCTCTAAATGTCATTAAAAAAAAAGATTATTCCTTTATGTTAGCTTGGTCAACTCACAACGAGAAGGTTTTGGGTTAAATTCCCAGGTACAGGGTCTTTCTGTGTGGAGTTTACATGTTCTCGCTTATGTGGGTTCTATTGGGTACTCCAGTTTCCTCTAACACTTCAAAAACATGTACTTTGATTGGTGCCTAAATTTTCTATAGGAGAGATTGTGTGTGCGTGTGGTTGTTTATCTACGCGTGGCCCTGCGATAGACTGGTGATATGTATGTACCCCTGTCTCTCACTCTATGTGCGCTGGGATAGGCTCCAGCAGACGTCTGTGACCCCGATTAAAGGAATCTGCGGGTATAGAACATAAATGAATGTTGGATAAACAAATTCTTTTTCCATCATAAACAAAAATCTCTTTTATTATCTATGAGCTACAAATTTGTGAGCTAACCCTTTCTAATCTTTTAGTATCCCTTAAAATATCCAGCATCCTAATATAAAAATCAATTTAATTAGAGCAAAGATAATATTTAATTGTGAAAACCCCATGGTTGTTGATTAGAAGGTCAGTGTTAATGCCTTTGAAGCTCTGGCAGACCTAAACGTTTACGCACAGTTAGGTCTGATAAATGAAACAGCGCCGACAACGTGAAAACGTGCAGTTCACCTAATAAGTCCACTATAAATATATGCAATTTGGAGATTGAGCAAATAGTTCAAGTATCATCTTTTAGACTATTATTGCGCATTTCTGATCTCCAGCCTGATGGAAATTATTCAGACGCAGCTTTCAGAGAAGAAAGCCTAAGCTCTACTATACACCATTTTAACAGAGAACAAGCTGGACAGGAACAATAACAAACCAGCAAAATACATCATAAACAATCCTGAATCAGAAACATCAGCGGTGATACAGGTAAGAATCATGCACTGCTTTTTTTTAAAGATAGCTTTCGTGTTCATTTGTAAACAAATGTGTGTAAAATAATAGTTCTGCTAGCATTTTCTGTTCAAATCAAGCTGCATGCTGCGGCATTGAAAACACAGAATTTCCCAAAACATGTGTACATCACTAGAATAACATAATGGAAAAATGAATGGGTCCGCAAAGGTCTCCTTTTCAGCTAAATAAGATTATATAAGCATTATTGTACACAGTGTTCCTTAGTTAAAACTCCAAGAAAAGTGGGCACTGTTGCATAATGTATACTTTCAGTGGAAATTAAGTCAGTATGTGATTCAAATGACTTAAAGCAAAATTAAAAATTGAAACTGTAAAAAACCAGCTGGACTCATTAATTGGATATTCCGACATGAGCTTCACTTTATTCCAAAATGACCAGAAGACATTTACGTTTCTGGCATTTGGTGAATTCCTTACCCAAGAACAACTTACATTTATGTACATTTCTATATCCAACTGAGCACTTGAGGGTTAAGGGCACTTGAGGGTTATTTTGAAAATATACAGGAAGTAAAAATTGCTCCCAATAATTTTTTTGTGATGGTAAAACAAATGTATTTTGTATCCATGTACCAAACAATAGTAAGGAAAGATTGAGGCAAGAGCATTATAATTCCTTGTAGTTAATTCCTATTGGTTCGAATCTTGTAATCAAAATAAATTGTTTGCTTTAAGTGTGGAAGCAAAACATGTAATTGCTATGATTAAAGATACAGACATGGAACATTCCATTGAAAAGAGTGTGTAAAATGTAAAGAAAATCAAACTTTTGTCCAGGGACATAACATACAAGGTTACTATTCATTTTTTAAGATACCCAAGATTCTCAGACCTTCAAACAATCAAACTGTGTATGTGCTTTTGGGTAAAGAGAATAGACCTTCGCCTGAAGCGAGTTGCTAGGGATGCCTCAGGGTTCTGTTTTAGGCTGCAAGTACATTTATAGGAATCTGTTTGTAAAAGCTTTAAAGAGTAAAATGGTTACATAAGTAAAAAAAATGTTTAGTCCCTACAGTTGCAACAAAAGAGATTCAGCATTTCACACATTTGTTTTAATAAATAAAGGAAGTTCTTATCTTCTGTAAACTTTTGGGGTAATTATACTCTGAATCTGGGTTGATTTTAGGCAATTCCACAACAATAAAAACATGCTCACAGCAAAAAACTTTTAAAATGCATCAACATAAATAAATAAATATATATAAACATGTGCTAAATAATGTTATTTAATAAAATCAAGTAAGAGTGTCATAGCTAGTATAATTATAATTAGGATAGGATATATATAAACATAACATAGAACATACTCTTTTTATTTGTATCCTACTCTCATTCATATTTATTTTCTATTTTTTTATTTATCAATACTAGTATGTTTGGACTACTTTAAATTCAGTCTGCAATAAAAACACAATTATAAACTCAGGGCAAAGTTTAAATAAATTTTAATAAGTTTATATTTTTTAATTTAACATTTAAACCATCTCTTTAAAAGTCTTTTTTATCTTCTTTTATAAACAATTTCAGTTCCCTTTAGGGAAAAAAAGCAAAAGTGACCCGGCATGCTTTTCTTCGTGACTAGTGAAAGCAAAAGTCTAGAGTAATGCATTATGTTATTAAATTTTCCATTTTGTCAATGACTGCATCAAAGCTGTCAGAAACCACATGATCTGCTCTGGTGTTAAGTTCTCATTCTGACTTAAAGTAGAAAAAAACAATTTTAAGATAAGAAGAAGAGGGCCAGAATTTATGAAGCCAAAAGGCCATTTTTAAAATGGGCTTTTGGACAATAGTGTAAAAATCTTAATAAACGCTACACATGGCAGTCTATCTATGTATCTATCTATGTATCTATCTATGTATCTATCTATGTATCTATCTATCTATCTATCTATCTATCTATCTAACTATATCTATAGTAAAAAGTTTGGAATCTGATTGATTAACTGATTGTTTCTGTGGATAAGGGCCTTTTATAGAGGTAACAAGCCTATTAGGAGCATTCCCCTTAAGAGGGTCCCTTTAAAAAAGGCAATTTATTAGACTAATATTTTTTTGTCAGTGGGAAAGCGTACAATATAAATACAAACAGAACAAGAGCCAGTTAGCTGATGTAGTGAACAGATAAAAAATCCCTAATAATTCACTTTTCTGTTTTTCTTTAATGGCATTGGTTTAGAGATAAGGGATTGACACAATCTATCTATCTTACTGAATACAGTGTACATAAAAAATATGTCATAAAAATATTTCATTTTATAGCTTTTAAAACCATTTAAAACTGAAGCAAACCTTCTGTTTCCTTTTGTACACAATTATATATATATACAGGCATATAAATGACCACACAGTTTATTTTATCTTCCAATCATTATTTTGACATGTATATGTGTGGCAAATCAGTAGTAGGTGACACTCTTAAATAAAAATAATCATCATTTATAAGTAGACAATGCGATTCCACAACTTGACCACAAGGACACTCCTACACACTCAGCTCAGAAATTAGTGCCATATGACTGCTCTATAATCAATTATTGTTTTATCCTATATTTTTCCATGAAAAATTTGATATGTGGCAAATATATGCTGTTGTATCACCTCGCCTGATGAAATGAAAACAAATGAAAACGTAATCTCATTTACTACATCTCACTTCAGTATGTGTCACATAAAGGTCCACATTTCACTAACAAGGGACAAAAATATACTTTTTTGAGCCAATTAAATTTACAATTTTTTTATTGCTCCACAAGGAAGACTAAACAGATTAAGATCTTTTTCCTAGGACATAATGACATTTTATTTTATTATGCCACATGTTCATGACAATAATAATTTCTTTTAAAGCCAGTTGTTAAAATTTATTTATTCATCATTTATCTTCTATACACACTTTTTTCCTTACACGTAGTCACAGGGTTCTCATCTCACAGCACATGGGGGAAAGGGTACACCCTAGAAATATCACCAGTCTATCGCTGAGCTACACATAGACGAAAAACCATATATAAATTTATATAGTGCATTAGGTTGATTGGTGATTCTAAATTGCCCATAGCAGTGAATGTGACTGCGTGTGGTTGTGTGTGTGTTGCCCTGTGATGGACTGATGACCTGTCCAGGGTGTACCCCTGCCTTTCGCCTTATGAGCGCTGGGATAGGCTCCAGTAGACCCCGAGTTCGGGAATACGCAAGTATAGGTATAAAATGAATAAATTAATGAATGGTTAAAAGTGGTCGGCAGCATAGTGGCTAAGTTAGCATGGTTGGCTTACAGCAAGAAGATCCCAGGATTGTATTTCTGTCAGAAGTCTTTCTGTGTGAATCTGCTTTCTATGTTTGCATGGGTTTACTGCGTTTTGCTGTCTTAATTTATAAATCGTCCATAGGAGTGAGTGAGTGAGTGAGTGAGTGAATGAGTGAGTGAGTGAGTGAGGGAGTGAGTGAGTAAGTTCATCTATATATCAGTGGTTATTATCAATATTTATACTATTAGCATAAATAGTGATAATCAACTGATAAACAGTAAGTTCACGTATCTTTAATCGTTATACCAGCATAAGAATTGAAAGAGTTTTATGTCAAACACCAAGCAAGTTTTACTCTGTGGAACCAGGAACAAGCTTGAAGCACATATCGACTTAACCACGCTTCATCTCCTGGGATATGAAGTGCTGAGTGGCACTTTTTAGCTTGTGAACTGCTTCGGGCACAGTCTACCCCTACCACACACTCTCACACGGGGGCTCAGCTCCACTGAAGTATAATCTTTTCTGACATTGCCAAGACCCAACACTCAACTCACTGTCAGGCTCTGTCACCCACTGGCATTACAATATGCCCCTTCTTTGCCCATCCTAACACACACACAATGTTTTTTCTCTGTCTATATCTGAGAACTATAAGTTATGTATAGATAGGATGATAATGATAGGTAATTGCCTTAAGAGAAAGCCGACTCAGGGTTGAGCCTATCCTTAACTGGGTGACACTGAAGTTTATTGCAGTTTTAACACTAATGTCTTCTTTCTGTAGCTATTAAATGCCCATTAATGGAAACTTAAGAAACTTAAGGTTAATTAGGTTGCCTGCAGGTTAAATGGCAACTACAGGGCCTTTAGTAAAACTTTCTTTTTGTTCAGAATAACCTGTCTGGTAGACTAACAAGTGCCAAAACTGGCGAGAATCAAAGACCACATAACACATGGTATGTTTGTTGATTAGTTAAATTAGGTTAAACATGATTTGTATCAGCATAAGTTTGTTTAAAACAGTCTGTTATTCTTTGTAATTAGGTTAGCTTTGGGGATGAAGATGTACTTTGCTATTTTTGTTGAGAAACAGATACAAGAACCAGGAGACTTTGAGCTGCCTCTTTGAATGCAACACTATATTGGTTTGCATCCCAAAAAGACATGTTCATGTTTTTAGCAATATTGCAGCAATGGAACATTGACTTTGTACATCTCCTTATATGTAGCTTCTAACTAACAATTATCCACTGATGCTCTGGTTTGTTGGCCTTTTTTGCAAACTGACTGGCATTTGATGATGATTTTTTTTTTTTACTTCTCACAACTTTTACCTAATAGAGATTTAGTGACTAAAGAGTGATAAATATCTATACATTCTATAAAGAATACAAGGTAAACTGGTTGACAAGGTTGAGGCTGAGATAAACACCAAACCAGAACACCGGACTGAGTGTCTGATTATTTCACATGGCTGTATTAGCGGAACAATAGCTTATATTTCTATAATTTTGTAATGGACTTTGTAAAGACAGTATGCAAGTGTATTCAAAACATAGCAAGAGGTTTAGGCAAAGGACATGATATGAGGCGTAAGGTGACAGTCCAGTTTTCTTTTAATAGTTGTTAAAGACACAATAATTCTAACTTTCGTACATATTTTTCTGTGGTTCCAGTTAGTTTTAACAGGCTACTGTTTCCATAGCAACAAAAGTATAACCTGTTCAAATGTTCACATAAAAATTTAGGATTAAGGATTATGGATTAATTAGGGATATCTTTGTCTACCAGTGAGTGTTAATGGCTGCTAATTTGTCTATCATTCCATACAGATTAGTTCCATGTTATCCTTAGATTATTCTGGATTTACTACTGTACTAATATTATCTTTGGCAGCTCTAGAAAGAAAAACTATGTCAATGCATTATAATTCACAATGTGCCAAAATAAAATAAAGCCTTTATATCATGGATGCTTAACAGTCACCGTATACACTGGTCTGTCGTAAATAGAGACCCGCATGAACCAGATAAATACAATAGAGGAATAAAATCCCTGGGGATGATACAGAGGTCTGGATAAGGGAAAATGGATGGTGCTGTTAATTATGTTGATGGGAAACACACACATAGATGTACAGCGACACACAAAGCTGACAGCAGGGCTTTTGTTTGGCACAAACCCACACCTGGATGAATATTGATAAAGAAATAACAAAAACAATGAATACAGATACGGCATAGTATGGGAAACGCTGGTACCCTTTTGTCTTTCGTCCTTTCTATTTCGACCTGTTTTCTATCGCTATGTGTGTCCTTGTACCTCTCTCTCTCTCTCTCTCTGTCTATTAGTCAATCTCTTCTTTTTCCTTTGCCCCTCCTCTATTTTCATGTCGTTCTTTTATTTTGTGTTTTCTCTCTTTTTATCTGTAAAACTCTTTCCGTGTCTCTCATTCTCTTCATCTCTTTTACTCTCTGTCTCTTTCTCTATCTAAGGGCTTTGAATTGAAACCAAAGGTATGTGACAAGACTCTGGCTCTGGCACAAGAGAAAAAGCATTGCAGATGGCAGCTTGATGCAATATAGGAAGAGCACTTTAATTTCATCTACCTATCACAAGATTCCCTCTTGGTGTTCACGACTACTACCACCAGTAGTAGTTAGGAAAATAGTTTAACTTACACACCTAGAAGTTTAAATCTATAAACTAACATTATAATTAGGTTTAATATGTATAAGAAACAATAATTAGTAATAAACTCGGGTGGTTTAAGTTCCAGTCAGAAGGCAGGGCTGCACGGTAAAAGCGTGCCCCTTTGGTCTTTAACATATAGAAGGAGGTCAAGTGCTTGGACAACACTAGAAGTGAAAGAGAGGGCGAATAGATTTGGAGAATGGCCCTGGGTTCAGTGCGAGTGCACCACAGAAAAGCTTACAACACTAGAGAATGAACAACATCCACCTACTCATACACACACACAGGACGTGAATTAGTATGGGCCCTTCTACAGGGCAGCTCATTTAAACAAAGGGAAAAAGGAATTAAATGAACTAACACAGCCATAATTACCCCATCAAGCATAGGAGGAAAGTAAGGGACTAAATAAAAAATAGGTCAAGGCTCTGCTCTATTAAGGTACATCTTCAATATTAAACAAATGCAATTATTTTGTGCATTTTATTTATATTTAACATCACCGTTTTTAGAATCCAACCAAGAGTCAACAATACCATGAATCAAACACATACCATCACTCCACTCAAGCATCGCTTTAGACAAGTTTAAACAAAGGACAAAGGAAGTGGGACAAAAGCCAGTGAAGTGCTGACTTTCTTGGGACAACGGAGATGCACTCTGGCCCATGTTAAAGCAGAGATCGCTTCTAGTGAGGAGCTGCATTAATCAGCCAGCCATGGTCATAGCACGGAAAGCCGAGCCATATGGAGCTATCTGCCCGAGTTATGTTACACAATCTGCTGTGGATGTGCCAGACAAATTCTAGCCATTTCTCACAACAGCATGGGTGATAGAGGAGAGAATGTGTTAGCATGAGGTGGGAAAAGATAGAGAGAGAGAGAGAGAGAGAGAGAAAGAGAGATTAACATCAATAATTCCATTAATAATAATAATAATAAAAACAATTATATGCATCAATAATTAAATTCTTAATAATCTACAATATTCAACTTGCATTATTTATAAGTGATTCAAAATACATATTTATTGTAAATTTTAATCAGTTGGGCAGACATTTGGTGGTTACAGGTATTTACCATAGGTCAATATTTTTTGCTCCTAATACAGCCGCAAGTCTTCTGGTACATGTCTCTACCAGCTTTAAGCATCAGGATCTTAATGTTGTTGCCAATTCTTCCTGGCAGAATTGCACAAGCTCTGTCTGGTTGCATGGAAACCATCGATGAACAGTAATTTTTAGGTCTCGCTGCAGAGTCGCAGCTGGTTTGGGCCTTGGTTTAATCGTTATGAGTATAGCTTTGAAGAGCTGTGGTCCTTCTATTCTCTTGCAGAATCCCCTGTGGACAGCTTTTCTTTTACATTTTTATATTTCCATGCTCATGAAAAGGATCCATGAAACATGATGCAACCACCACTGTGCTTCAGCCAAAACCATGGTCACCACAGCTCTTCAAATCATCATCACTTTATGTTAAAGTCTTAGTCTTAGGACCGTTTGAGACCTTTTAAATTTTGGTTGATTCTCAGATAAATCCACTCTTTTCTTTCTCTTTTCTTCTATAGGCTGTGTTGTGCTATGTATATGTATATATCCAGTATATTTTAATGTTTGTGATTTGTGTTTTGTATCTCTTGTATATCTCTAGTAGCATAGCACAGAATCTCAGCAGTTATTTGTATGAGTCTGTAGGTTCACCATATTATTTTTAGCTGCTTCTCTTCTTATATTATGTCAGTGAACATTATATCCACTAAACAATTGCAGTTTGGAGAATGTCTAGTTGATCATGAAAAACATGCAAAAAACATTTTAAAAAAGGGTCGGAATGTAGAATTATCAATCAACCTAATAAACAAGTTTTTGGACTGTGAGAGGAAACCGGAGTACCCAGAGGAAACCCACACAAGCACTGAGAAAACATGCATGCTCCACACAGAAATACCCAGGACCTTCTTGCTTTGAGGCAAACTGCTAACAATCACACCACCACGCCACCACAAAAAAGAATTCCTATTCTTTAAAAGAAAAGTGGTAAAGGAAGTAACAAATCATTCTAATAGTAAAGCAATTGAGTAAGAGAGAGAGAGAGAGAGAAAGAAAAAGAGAAAAAGAAAAAGAGAGCACAAAATGGTCTTTAAATCTTACAAGCACCTCTTCTTCCATCTGGTTAATTAAGGTACACCTTTATTGATAAAGCAAAATAAATTTAAAAAGAGAGAAAAGAGAGCTCTGAATAAAGCAACAGTTTGTATTTATAATTTAACTCTTGAACAAGAAAAAGAATCTTAAAAGACAGTAAATAGCTCTCATCATAAACCAAAAAAAACTCGAGCGAAGGCCACCACACAGATTTCGGAGCACGAATGTGGGTGGAAGGGGCTAATTAAGCATGATCACGTGACACAATTTGAGCCATCTGAGATCTAATTCTGATAGCTGTTACATAGCTTTCTCCAATCTCCTCTTCTTTTCCCCCAGGTTTAGAAAACACAAAAAGATGAAAGAAGGACAGACAAATGATAAGGGGGGAAATGTCTTAGGCCTTCCTGGCAGGTAAAAGACACACACACACACACATACACTCATACACAGAGCAAACTGATTGCTTTGGTGCAGTTGATGGACTACGGCAATTATCAACTCACTTGTTTTGCACATCAGTTTTTAAAGATGAAGGAAAACTAGCACAAAAAAATCTCAGATGATTCAGACAATTGTATAAAAACAAAGGTTTATGCAAATGCAGATTCATGGAACTAATTGTATTTTTAGTGACAAAAACCCCTTCAGGTGCTATCAGCCATACCGCTTCAGAAAATAATTTAACACCTTTTGAACCTTTGGAATCAGAATTCAACAACACTGTCAGTTCAAGAGCTACACAGTGAAAATGTTTAAATATTTATTATCTGCAAGGTGTTGTAGCAATAAATTAATCTTTAGATTATGCACTTCGTTAAAATAAATAATATATATTTTCATTTATTCATTCATCTTCTATACCGCTTATTCCCGAACTTTCCGTGGTTCTTTCACGGGGGTCTCCTGGAGCCTATTCCAGTGCACATTGGGCAAGAGGCAGGGGGTACACCCTGGACAGCTCGCCAGTCCATGACGAAATTAGGTTCCTGACGAAATTAGGAAAACACACTGCAACGTTTTTATGAGCTACAAAGCAGATGAATTGAGCTTCAAGTGATACAGACAGGGATGAACCACAGGGGTCACTCTGGCAATACAAACTGACAAATCTGTTCGATATGATATCGTCCAAACAACAAGGAAGGGGTTATGTTTGCTTGGTCTGCAAAATTGTACGAGTTGTATTTCTCATTTACTTCACATCACTCTAAAAAACATCCTATTCTTCATGGTCGGTAGTATTTCACTCACAAAATCCCTCAACCTTTTCATTATTCTGTCCAGCATCTTTACATCTGTCTCGCTCGCTCTCCCATTTTCTCATGGCAGAAGATCATATTCAGTAATGAGTGCTCTACATGCTGACAGCCATAACTCTCACAGTCCCTGTTGTTGGGTCATCCTTAAATCTTGCTGAGCTATGCTAAAGGAATATTTACCACCAGTATGCAAGTAAAAGCTCACTTTATTTTTCACTCAAATAATTTTTTGCCACAAAAGGCACTTTTTGCAATTATGAATGCTTGAAAGTCAAATTGGAAGAAAAGAGAAGTTGAACATGAGGCACTGCAAAAAAAATTAAATTCTTTAGCATCAAAGCAGTGTGCAATGGAAAACAAGAAGTTAATCACTTAAACAGCTACCAATGCTTTTACGGTGTGGCTAATAGTTAGGGCTGTATTGTAATATGTTTTTGCGGACAAGGCTGCATGCTTAAACTAATTATTCTAATCACATTTGTCACACTGGTCGATATTGAAGCTCCTCTTACGGAAACATCTTCCAATGGAGATATGGATCAAGTGGTAAAGAAGCAATTCAGCCTGGCTAGAAGTTCTTGCTAAAACTCAGGCCAGGTGGCTGCATGAAAGAGTGTCAGAGGACTGGGTTTTAGATGTCCTCTCTTGGGACACTCTCAGGCTCGGCACTGCAGATTAATCTAGTTTAACATGACTGTGCTGTTTAAGAGTGTCCTAATAGCTGAAAATCCTCAGTCCTAGAGGAAATGGGATTTGAATGATTGAAAAGCAAGAGATGACAGGACATTATTTGTTAAACGCTTTCAGACTTAAAACACCCCCACCCCCACCCCCCCCAAAAAAAACAAAACAACAGCAATTTCACTGTTTATATCTGGGAGAATACTGATGATGATTGGAATGATGGTGAAAAGTATTTTAGGGTGAGTCTTAATTTACCACCTTTTTTAGAAGTCACATGTGACAAAACACTACTTAAAGTGGCATCTTAACTGGATTTCATAAACAAATTTTTTTTCCAGGTCACACCCATGGGTTTGCAAATGCAGAGATTTTTTCTTTGGCCAAATGAGGCCTCTTGCAAGAATAGCTCAGCAGGGGCTTGAGCGATGAGTGACAGTTGTGGGCCTGTCTACCACTTGCTCATTGCTGCCCCCCCATTTCTTCTTCATGGGAAGAAGAGGTGACAGACTGAGTGGTATTCTGGATAGATCCCAGGGGCCACTTGCAGGTGAAGAGAAATAAATAACAAAATCCAAGCAAGGTCCAAAGTGGACACAAAGAAAAAAAAGCAGGGTAAACTGAACAAGTGTTGAGATGCTTTATAGAGGAGAAAGAAAAAATTGGATGGAAGGAAAAAGAATTGAAAAATCCTTTAGATTAAAATTTTTAGTCTTCCTTTCTCTTTTTGACCCTCAAACTTGCTTTTAAATATCCTTATGTGATATGTGATTTCTCAGAACTGGAAAGCTTCCCTTTCTCTTTTCTCCCTCCCCTTCCCTCATCTTTGCTCTGCAGAGGCAATAAATCAAGGACTGGTTCTTTCTCCTCCCTCAGTTCGACCATCCTTTCAGGAGATAATACAGCAAAAAGCTGCTGAGGACAGCTCAGCTGCATCAACAGAAAAAACACAGACAATGTTAAAAAACATAGTCGTCTAGATGATTTTTGATGTCAGCATCAACTTGAGATAGGTTAGTGGAGTTGTGGAATTGTGAAAAAAATATCTATATCTTTCTAGATTGTAAAACGACTGCACTTGTGTCATACTTCACTTTGATCATTTGACTTCACGCTTATCTCAACAGACAATGAACATTTAGAGATAGATTTTGGAACGGGAGGAAATGCATTCATCTGCATAAAAAACTTTTTTTTACTTTTTGGCTCCTCTGTAACATGTCAATGCAAGTAACTGTTATTGGTAAAGACTTTCTTTCTTAGTGGCTTTCCCTAAATAAGGTATAGCCTAATAAAAAGGCTTTTGGAAAAGCCTGGCGTATTGTAATTACATACATTCTATACCATCACTCCCAAAGCTGTCAATGATTCTTTCTCAAATGATCTAATGGGCCAACAAGAGGCACTAAAACCTTTGACAACATTCTTAAATCAGGACTTGCCTTTTGTGCCCACATTCCCGCAGCATAAAGGGGGCCTCTGATGCATTGTTATTAGCAACACCACCGAAATTGTTGGCGAGTCATGGTGAAATCCAGCCAACAGATGGTGGCTACCATTCAAAACACGTAAAACAGTAGAATTATTTGCAAACTTAAGTTAAAATTATTCTGTAGCTCTCTAATGTTTTACATTTTCATGCTTTAACTTTAAACATAAGGGAGAAAGGCTTAGTTTAGTTTTGCTTATTATGGTCACACCTTTTTAGATGGTAACAGGTAAGGAATGGATAACCTTTCTCAATCAAATGTCAGCTTAGATCTAACCCCCATGGAAGAGTGTAAAGGCCCTAATAATGATTAATATATTGAATTGGTAAATGCATTGCAATTTGTTCTCAACAAGGGAAATCAATCTGAAGCGACTGTCAGGGCACTTTACCTGGCAGAGTTGTTTTAAAAGGACTTTTAGTAAAAGATCTAAGTCAATGCATTAAAAAGTCAATCTTTAAAAACTTCAATCAATGCTGTATGATTAACAGGATGTTGCATTACTAATACTAAACATAAGACCACCATGCTGGCAAGGTGAGGACAGTGAAAAATAAGGTATCAAGCAAATTGTAAACATTCTAAAATATTTTAACATCTGATAAAAGGTGTAAGCATAAATAAGGTCAGACACAGACTGGAATTGAAATAGCACTGCTCTCATTTGAGGGTGTGGATAAATGGATTGGCTGGATATGGAGAAATTGGAAGTGCTTGATGTTTTTGATGTTCTGATAAATTGGAACTGAAAGGCATCCTTATATTATAAAAACATATCCAAGTACGAGGCAACAGTGGGAATACTCAAACAGCTTTTAGGAGTGAGTATTAACACAAACACACACAGGTTTACTATCCTGGTAAGTTAATGGAACTATTATCAGTACTACTGTGAGGAAACAATACACATGAAGGAAAACTATGAGGATGTGCTTGATCAAATGTTATTTTTATAAATAAAGGTTATCAACACCATTTTGATAAATAAAATGCACAATGAAAAAAACAATGAAGAAACTAGACTCTAGTCTATAAACCAGACTCCTACAAATTTTACATTGGCTCTTTTTTATATTTATGGGCGGTGGGTGGCATAGTGGTTAGCACCGTTGCCTCATAACAAGAAGGTCCTGGGTTTGAATCCCAGGCACGGGGTCTTTCTGTGTGGAGTTT
>JAOTQW010000033.1:9929712-9963864 GCA_026260075.1 Sisor rabdophorus | reverse complement strand
ACCCACGCAAGCGCGGGGAGAACATGCAAACTCCGCACAGAAAGACCCCGAGCCCTTTTTTGTAAAAAGTTTGTTCAGAAACCTTTCATTACCACCTAAATCTTCCTAGGGGTATCCAATGTAGAATGCCCTAACCACCTTACCCAAGCTTGTCTTTATTCACAAAAGCAAAAAAATCCACTCTAAGACTTTCCACACCCAGACACAAAGAATAAACCTAGCAGCCCTGGTGAGTTTTAATCCAAGTCACTGCTTATAACAACAGCTTATACTTTCTCCTCTAATGTAACCCTGCTCAGAGGCCCTATGGGATTGAACCAATAAACCTAAGCTACCACTTACCCAGAACCCCCACCATATATTCCCATTTTCTGTTTATAAGATTTTAGTGTACTTATAGTTCAGCATTAGGAGTTATCTTGTTTTCCTCTCTTTTTTCTATAAGTGAACCATAAAGCTTCTTAAGTGATGAAACACTAAAAATATTTGCTACAGTATCTTTGTATGACTCCCATGCTAATCATCCCATGTTTAGTACATAGAATTCAATGTAACACACATTGGTGAAAACCATAGCTCAATGGTTAAGGTGTTGGACTGCAGATTGTAAGATTATCATTAAACTGCTACTGCTAAGCATCATTAAACTGCTACTGCTGAAATGCTGAAACCAAAACTGCCCAGTTGGATAAAAAAATCAGGCCAGGCAAGGACATCTGCTAGAAGTGTGCAATTTTAAATGTAAATGTTTGGTTATAAGTAGTTCTTGTACAGCTTGTACAGATATATATATAAAGTTAGTTTCTTCTCAAAGAATAATCTATGTTCTATCTCTGTCATATTTAGAGAAAATGCTTTGTCAATCATCAAGTTTGGAACAGTCCCCAGTCACACAAACCCACACATCAGAGAATTTGGAATAAGAGAACAGCACACATATGAGTTTAAAGCTTGTTACTGAAACTTGAATAGGTCCTAACAGAGCATAAGTTTCCTTTTTAATGAGTAAAAGCCCTGTAACTTCATTCTCATTAAGAGCATGGCCAGATGCTTGCTCGAGGACTTTCAGCTCTGGACAGCACATGGGACAACAGTAGCTCAGATGTAAATGCCATGGCTTGGCAATATCCCACACAGTAGTGCAGTAGAAAACATTTCCATTTGGGAGTTTGAGGCAAAATTAAGCACTATAAATTTTTGATATTTAAATGATCACAGAAATCAAACCAAAAAAATATGTTATAAAGAATTAGTTGGAAGGAGTGTTTATCTAGCTGTTGGTACATGGGTGTTTGTTGACAACAGTACCTGCCTACCACAGCTACCAGCCTTAAAAAAATGTATCTTTTGCTTGGATTTGATGGATAGTGTGACTGCGAGATATTGCTATCTATCACAGTGAGTGAATAATAGGTTTGGAAGGGATTTTATACACCAACTTATTCTTATATGACACAGCTCTATTCTTGACATGATTTGACTTTCAGTCAAAACAAATCTACATTATCGAGTTGAGAAGGCATCTCATATTTATTTGTCTCCTGCCAGGACAGCGTCCAATTTGCTCTTCTCAATCTTAACTAGATGGATGATGATAAACTTATATTTGTTAGGGATGTTGCATTCGATTTAATTATGCTGTAATATATTATGTTATACATGACCATTAGGTGGCATTTTACTTGTCTGGCTCCATTATATGTATAATGTTGTACACACTTTAAGGTCTTAGAGTTTATAAAAAAAAAAAGCTTTAAAATCAGGTCATAATGAAGTTTGTAGTCGCCTGGTATAGTCTTTGGTAATTGATACAAAGCCCTACAATTTTCTTCTTTTTTAATATTTGAGTCACCCTGGCAGAAGCTCTATGCCCCAATATTAACAGCAGTTTGTCTCGCTTGCCGCTTAACTTGCTGCTATTATATAAATGTGGATTATGTATAGGCCTTTGTGGTTTTATCTATATAGCTATAATCAAGAGTTTCATTGTCAAGTCCAAGACCAGGAAAAAAAGAGATCGACTGAGGGCTGTAAAAGAGATCAAGGCCAATTTACGATCAAGTCTATTTGAAAAGCAAGACTTAGGCTAAAACAAAACCTATTTTATTGTTTTTTGCAGATGCTCCCATCCAGATAGCTACCACTTCCCAAAAACTTTTCTTATACAGCTATTACATTTACATTATATATATTTATTACATTTAAATATATATCAAATCTGCCAAGGGGCCTTTGTAAGGTTTTGGGTTTTGTTCATGTCTTGTGTTTCATGTTCTTTGTTTCACGTTGTCTTGTTCATGTGTTTTTGTTATGGTTTAGCCAGCTAGCTAAGCTATGGTGTGCTAGCCAGCTAAACTAATCCTTGTCTTGTTTATGATTGTTCACTTCCTGTTCTGTGACTTTTGTTACCGTTTAGTGTCTTGTTTAAGTCTAGTTCATGTTCAAGTCTAGTCTAGCTGTCCCAGTCACAGCTTTTGCCACACCATCAGCAATGCCTCCAGCCGCGCCAGAGGGGGCTTCAACCGTCCCAGCCCCGCCAGAGAGGGGCCCAACCGGAGCCAGAGATGCCTAAGAGTGTTTTTGCTATGCCTGACATGCCTAAGACTGTTGTTTTTATGCCCTCTATTTTTGTCATGTCTGCCGTTCCTGTAATTGTGTTTCTGTTGTCATGCTCGTGTTTGTTTTTATTGTGCCAACCATGCCTGTGTCTAGTTTTGTTGCACTAATCAGCTTTAGTCCACCGATCTGCCAGCCCTGCCATGGTCGACAGATTATGCAATGTCACTCCAGCCACCTCCCTCCCACCCCCTTATACAATTTCCGCTCAACCACCCACTTTAAAGATGTTCTTTGGTTTTGAGTATGTTCGTTGAGGGCCATCCATAGAGGGGGTTGTGTAAGGTTTTAGTGTTTTATGTTCTTTGTTTTATGTTGCCTTGTTTATGTATTTTTGTTTTAGTTTAGCTTGGCTATGCTATTTGTTTACTTCCTGCTTCGTAAACCTTTGTTTCCTGTCTTGTCATTTTCCTGTCCATGTGTCGTGTTTTAATTGGTTTTGTGTATATATAGTGCTGTTTGGTCCTGTCTTTATTCTACTGTGGTCCACTCCCAGTGAGTTTCTGTAGTCAAGTTTTTATAAGAAGGTAATCTCAACATTAGAGGCATGCACAAATTTTATGCTTATTATTCTTATGTTATATTATTATAGGCCCTGTGATGGACCGGTGACCTGTCCAGTATGTACCCGTTCCTCTCGCCCAAAGTGAGCTCCAGCAAACCCAAGTGACCAAAGCAAGGGAATAAGTGGGTATAGAAGAGGAATGAATGAATGGATATTATTATAAGACAAAGACTGTATTTAGCAAGATAGCTATGTGCAATACCCAAAACCTAGTGCAAGTAGAGTAGCAACTAGAGTAGTGCAAGTATGAACACCTACAAATCTTGCACAGGTCTGAACCAATACAAAGACCAGGTACTTACAGTCAAATCTGTAAAATCAAGATAAAAATATAATTAGGATTCATGTCTGCACAGAGCTTTCTCTGGAAGTCTGGGGGTTTTATCTGTGTTACATGAGCAGGAATCAAAATAAAGCCTCTTGCTCAAAGCTAGGTTTCTGTGAGACACTAGATAATGAAATCTCTGAGTTTAGATGGATAGCTTGTCATTCGGCTACACTTGCATTTTCTGTCATTGTCATCAAGTTACTGCTCCAGCACAACAGCTTCCTGTGTATGTCTTCATATGGAATTGCAGTTTGGCCTCATTTTGGTAGTAGTATTTATTCTGCAAGTTACAAAACATTTGCAAGTCAAAATGTTTAATGTAATAATTGGTTCTGGGTTTTGTTAAGTTTGTATTTTTTCTAGAAAGCCTACAATAGTAATTTACAGCCTGACAGCTTATACTAATCTTTTCACACAAGACATCGGCTTTCCTTGTAACTACATCTGCATTTCTCTAAAGCTGATTTATAACATGTTAGAGATGAGAGAGCATTAGATGTTCTGTATTGCTGTTCTGTATGACAGAACCATCTCTATTGATGTCAGAGCTTATCTGTGTCTCGTCTGTTATACTAATGCTCTGGTGTTAGCTAGCATTTGCTGTCTATCAGAGCCTCATTAGCAGCTTTTGTCACACTGCTGTCAAAGATGCCATTAGAACAAATGCTCTTTTACATGCTGGCAACAGTGAAGGAGTACTGGAAATCACAAAAGTGTCATGTTCTATGAACACTGACATGGCATAATTTAATAAGATCATGGCATATGTAATGATTTCTCAGGCGAGTGGTTGTTCTTTGGTTGAGCAGGATGGCCAATGCTGGGACCCTAAGCAAAACCCTTAAATTTCATCTGCTTCGCTGGATAAAAAGAATAAAGATAAATGTAAATGCCAAATACCAGAAATTAACATTTAAATCAAGTGGAGTACTGTTCTACCTTATCCTCGTTGGAATTAATAGGTACATGTATGTACAAAAAAATTTATAATAGCAAGCAGTAGTGACCTGACAGAATAATCACGGTTATCCTTCTGCTCCAATGATTAAGAACAGTCAAAAAAGAAATCAAAAAATCTGAACACAACATTTCCCAAAATATAGGTCATATGATCGCCGGACAGTTTCAATAGGACTGCTCAATCTTAAAGTGCTTCATGTAACACTTGAGTGCCTACAGCATTCTATGTGTGCAGGTATTGTGCTTGTTCGACCTACAAAGAGTCAGTGCAATGTGATCGCTGGGACTGAAACTGGCTTCAGTCAGGATTTATGTGGCATCCAGAAAGCTGTGCAAGATCAAATGTGAAAAGATTATATCAAAGGATAGCGGGTTCTGCCGGGATTATAAAGCCACTGCTTGTGCACTTGCCAGCTGGCTCACTGAACCGAGGCAGTTCTTACAGGTAGAACAGCAGGTGTGTAGGAGTGTGTAGTGTGGTGTGTGTGAGTGTAATGGAGGATACTACTATATATACTATTATGTATATTATTTATGTCAAAGGTCACAATTTGAGTTACAACTGGTTACAACTGGTTACACACCAGTTACACAGGTATATAAAAGTATTATATTAAGGTGAGCTAATAAATAAGTCATATGACTTATTAAAAGATGAGGGCTTAGAAATTGTTGAGCATTGCTGAGCCTTTATTTTCTATACCTGCTTATTCTCTTTTTTGGGGTCAAAGGGTTTTACTGGATCCTATACTAGCGCACATAGCATACATCCTGGAGAGGTCACCAAACCGCGGCAGGCCACACATTGACTAAAAACCACACACGCACACTTAATCCTATGGATAATTTAGAATCACAATGTTTTTGGACTGTGGGAGGAAACCAGAGAGCTCCACTTGCCCGGAAGAAAAGTTGACTTGCCTGGGAATTGAATCTGGGACCTTCTTGCTGTGAGGCGACAGCTCTAACTACACCACCGCACCACCCTCAGCCTTCATTTCCTTATTGCAAATGTTACTTACCTATAAAGCAAAAGGTTGTTACCTCACTAGCATCCTCATATTATTTGTAATTCACAAACTGTTGTACAAATACAAAATTGGACTGCTTTAAGTTATAATTGTGGCTGAATGAGAAAATCATTCAGCCAGACTATTAACATATACATTTACAGTATTCTGCAGAGCGATTAACAACTGACCAATTGGAGGTTGATTAGAGGACAACAGACTATAAAGTCTAGTAAAGTATAGACGATTATAAAAAGGAACAGCGAGAGTCTGGAATCTGTCTAAAAACATTTAAGTATTTCTTTTTAAAGGACTATACTATAAAAATAAAATGTGGATATAATTTAATTGTCAATTTGCAATAGTATACTGTCCTCTAAAAAATAACTTAACATATAGCCATTATTGTTAAAATAGCTGCCAATAAAAGTGAGTACATCCTAAGTGATAACAGCTTGACATTTATTTAACAAAGTTTGGTGCTTTCTGTACCATTCACTTATATTGACCACTGGAGGATTGACATGGCACCTCGTGGCAAAGAACACTTAGATTTTATAATCAGAATTGTTATTTTATAAATAGAATTGTTACTCTCCACAAAGGTAGTTTCTTATTTGTGTGAGATACTGTAGACAATATATTGTATAAAAAGCAATTTATCAAATAGTTTTCTATTTCTCCAACTGTCCAATCTTATTATGAGGTCTTTGCTTTAGAAAGTAAATAAAATATTATGTCAAATACAGAGTATTTGCTGTGATTCTGTAGTGGCATGTGAGTTTATAGTCTCAGGATATATTGTTTCATTCTGGGGTTTTATAAATCTAATCCCACTGTGTTTGACATGACATTTGGTTTCAATAGCAATAAGCTTATGACATCCTTGGGGCAAAAGGTTAATTATAACATTCCATAATATCACACAATGACACATAATTAATGCTAAACTGTAAAAAAAAAGGGCAGCTTAAAAAAGTACATGGTCGAAATAATAATTAGATACGTGTGCTGTCGACATCAAGGTCATTAGGCTGCATGCGCCCAACCAATGCTTAATTAACCCGAAATCCAAATCGCTAATGTTCATTAGCTGTGTTGCAGCGCTGAAACCAATCCATTAGGACCCTATATTAGATGTCATTATCATTTATAATACATTTGTGTTGTCACAGCAGAGCATCTCATGAATAAGCTACGCTCAACCGTGCCAGAGATTTATTATCACCCATTCCAACTGCATTGCTGCATAAAACTCACACAAATGTGTCAGAATGTCAGAATGTTGAGAAGACTAAAAAATATTTTTTTTTATAGATTTTTATTGTTACTAGATTGTTCATGTAAATCTCTTCTACAAATTAAAGAAATAAAAGACTATTTACATGAAATATTAATAAAGTCCTGAAGACCAGGTGGACCAGATTTTGCCAAGTATGATTAACATCCTCTGTTGATCCTCTGTTGAATCAACATTTCAATTTCAACATCACCAATTATAATGTCATCGGTGTGTGCCAAACAAACTAAATAAATTTTTGAGACAAACTAGATAAAATTATTTAGAGAACAACATAAGCAAACTCAGACTGTATAGATTATGATGATCCAAAATAAAAAATAATAAATTTAGACAGTAAATCATAAGAAATCCTGAAAAAACTATTGAACATAAAATGCTCTGAAATGGTGAACATGCTAACTCCAATAGCAGCATTCATACTATAAAACAGGGCTTATATTTATTTAATTAAATCACAACATTTTGAAATGTACCAATAACAAGCCACATTTTTTTTATAACAATACATTTCCCGTCATACATAGGGCAAGAGGCAGGGGTACACCCTGGACAGGTTACCAGTCCATTGCAGGGCCACACACTCACACTCACTCCTATGGGCAAATTAGGGTCACCAGTCAAACTGATGCATGATGTGAGACGAACATGCTAAGCAGTATGCCACCATGCTGCCCTCCATGTGTTGGTTTATGTCTTGTCATGTGAGGCTCTGTGTCTTGTAATTGGATGATTATTCCTTAATTGTGTTCAGATGTTTCTCATTCAGAGGATTGTCCCCCTATTAGGTTAGGCATTTAAACTTCTGTGTTTCAGTCTTGCTTTGTTCTGGGTTCGTGTTTGTCCTTGTCCTGGTTCTAGTAGTAGTTCATGTTGTTTAGTATTGTGTTATTTTGTTAAAAACCTTTAACCCTACGGCTAGTGACACCATCTGATGGTTGAGGTTGTGTGATTGAAATGTTAATCCAGGATTTAAAAAGGATGTTAATCCAGGATCACATCCTACTTGGCAAAGTTACTTCCACCCTAAAGAACACATTGTATGAGCACCTGTGTTGAGATTCTTCCAACATTGGGATGGGTATGCAAGAACAGAGAGAACATTTTCCAGAGTGAAACTGCGATTTGGAAAAATTTCTCTGGATAAACTTTGTGCTAAGGTTTTAACCATAAAACCATCAAAATTACAATACATCTTGTTAAACATTTTGCTGGTATACAACCTGGTAATGGTGGCTTGCTAGACCAACATGTCCTATTCACTTCCCCTAATTAATTTAATCAGGTGTCTTAACCTGTGGATGCAATGAAGCCCCAGGGCAGCGGAGATGACCCCACTAAGAAAACCCAGGATATGTATCGTATTGCATGGATTGAGCATGGTAAAGGGTTAATAGAATGAATCCCTTCACAGCATGAGGCAACCTCATCGGCCCTCATCCTCCATGAGATCGCAGAACGGATAGCGTATATAGTCGGATATAGGAAAGGAGACAAGAAAGGAAAAAAAGCTTGAAGCTTGGGAATGAGAACTTAAAGCAGGTAGGGAAGAGGAATAACTGAGGAGGGGCAAAGAGGGTAGGAGAAGAGAAAGAAAAAGAAGAGTCTTAATCACATCAGCACAGACCTGCGGATGAAGAGGACAATGTACTTAAATTAAAATTTAAATTCTACTAGAGGATTATATCATAAACACATTTAATGTGTATAAATCACAAGAGAAATTCAGCAAAATTATAAATTACATCTTGAATGAAGTTTTGGACAAGTTTACATTGTTTTATACTGCAACTGTTTTTCAGGGATTATGAACAATTTGTGATGTCCTTTTTCATTTCATTTCATCTTCTTTACCCGCTTATTCCCGAAATCCGGAGTTACGGGGGTCTGCTGGAGCCTATCCCAGCGCACATAGGGCGGAAGGCAGGGGGTACGCCCTGGACAGGTCCCCAATTCATCGCAGGGCCGATGTCCTTTTTATTTTAATCAATTAAATTTTTTATCTAAGATTGGATTATGTTTTTAAATTCTCTGTTGTCAAACTTAAATATATATTTATAACAACATATAGATATGTGGTTTTGTAAGAGCCTAAATTTAGAATAATGAATTCTATTTTTTTAATAGAATAAATGTTGTATAGACATAAAAAGATAGGAGTTTAAGCTCCTTAAAATTTTATCCATTTAATATTGTAGAACTTGTAATAAAATGTAGGTATTAATTTATGTATCTTATTGAATTAGTACAATAATCCATAAGACCTGTTTTTTACTATGAGATTTTAGGATGCAGTTTATAAAACGAACATTAAAATTCCAATTTATTTATATATTTAGTAAATTTAAATGCATATACAATTTACTTCAGTTGAAGATACTGTTTACTGATAATGCATATAATTGTACTTATTTGTGTAGTGGAAAACAGACGAAATAAATTCAGAAAAATTGCTCATTTTTCAATAGAAATAGTACCTTACTTTTAAATCTAGCAAACAGGTCATTTTGGCCATCCCAAGTAACAATTCAAACCCTGACAAGAAAGTCGAACTTGCTTATTTCTAGTGCTGACAGTTTACCTTCACACTCGAACGCCTGAAGCATGGTGGTGTAACTGTGTCCCAGCCAGGACTGGTAAGTTCCCATCACCCTCATGAGCTTCAGAGTCGAGTCACTGAACATGACGTCAGGCTGCCCGTATCCCACTGAGCTAAAGAGAGAAAAGCCCTGTGTGGAATTGGCAAGCACATTCTGGTAAAAAGGGAAGACAGGAAAAAGGAAGAAATTGAGGAGTGACTAAAACAGCAGTAAAATAGGCTAAATTATTTAAAAGCATTAGTGTTTAAACCATCATTGAAAAAATGTGTATGATGGTAATAAGATGAAATTAATATAAAACAATAATATAGTGATGTAGTGGTTAGAGGGGTCGCCTCACAGCAAGAAGGTATCAGGTTTGATTCTAGTTCGAGGGCAAGGGGTCTTTCTGTGCAGAGTTTGTTTGTTCTCCCCACAATTGCGTGGGTTTATTATGTGTAGCCCAGTGATGGATTGGCAACCTGTCAAGGGTGTAGCCCTGCCTTTCACCCTATATTCGTATATATCTATCTATATGTATATCTCCAATAGGCGGGAATAGAAGATGAATAAATTATTGTATTTAGATAAATATTTGGCAGGAGTTAAGTATATTATTGATTACCAGTAGACTTTATTATTGGACTGCATGCTTATCTCTTGAATACACGTACAATTAATTTATTTAAACCCGGTAAATATCTGTTATCACTTTTAAACAATAAATAATTGTCTTTTATCACCATCATCTATAATGGATTACAATTTTTAAGCACTAATGTAGCTTTTTTCCCTATAAAAGAATATCAGTATTACTTTTCTTTTACTGAGTAAAAATGCATGCCAGCTGGCACAAAATCTCTGACCTGAACACGTTCCAGAAACTTGTAAACGCGGCATTTATCCCCCAAGCGCACTACCACAGCATTGCCAGGCACCACAGCCAGGTGGCATCGTGCATGCTCTGAGGGAGGGGCTTCACCACCATCTGGGCACAGTAACTTGAGGTCCTCCATCTCAATGTCCAGAGCCCATGATTCCTGGTTCTTACCTTACATGTGGATAAAAAAACCTTGTTAATAAAAAGGTAATGTATGTGTGTGTAACCCTATAGGCAACCCTTTGCTGTGACCTCTTTTGAAGCATTCATAGTTTCATACTTTTGAAACTTTCATAGAGCAATTGATAATAGTTATATAAATGAGTTGAATACAAGTCAAAGATGCAACACCTTCAGACTGATGTTAGATTGTGCATTGTAAAATATTCTTATCTAGTATTTCTCAGTCAGAAGAGATGTTAATTAGAATTTACATGACGAATCAACCTTGTATTGCCATGCAACTAAAATTGGCAAGCTGCTTCAAGGCATGAGTCAGATCTGAATTCACAGCATGGCTGATGCTTGAAATAGATATGCATGGTTTAGTGAGGCTCATTAGAAAGACACCTGGACTGTTTTTTGTTCCAGAGCTACTATGTTATGAAATACTGCCTCCTGCTGGGTTACAGCGGGGACATTTTTTGTCATTTTTGTTTGATGTTATGTTTACAGGATGTAGTCCTCTCTTTTATTCAGGGTGATGATTGAAAAAAAGATTTTTATCATGCATATAAATCAACACAATAAAAACAACTGAGAAAAATAATTTATCCTGAATTATTTACTTAATTCAACATGAGGTTGCATCATCCTCTTTTTCAAAATAGGAAGGTGAGTAAGTTTATTCTTAATTTGGACAATGTTACTATAGAAACATCTATCAATATATCCAACCATCTCCTAATCCTAGACAGAGGGATCCTGAAGTCTATCCTGAAGACACCAAGAACAGGGTACCAACCATTAGCCTCCAAAGCAGGTCTTTTTTTTGATCATGGTACAAACAAGTACAAATAAATCCATTGACTCCATAGACTCGCCCCAGAGAGGTCGGAGACAAATTCAGAACAAGCTATCTTCTTTTTTTTTTTAAAGAAATCAAAAAGTTAAAATCAGCAAATCAGCATACCATTAAGGTTGTCAAATATAGTGGTGTGTTTCACAAAGGCCACATCTCCAAGGTTCTCAGCTACACACCTGCAAGTTACAGAACACCAAGCAAAGCAAAGCTGATTCATCCGGAATATGTTCTTTTGTGGTTTAACATGGAAAATGTTTCCAACAATACCTCACTTTGAATGAGACCTATCTACCGAGTCAGCTCATAGATAAGTGAATAAGTTCCATAAAAACAGTAACTGTACCTAAGAGCCCCTGCTTCCCCGTAGTGCCGTTCCCGAGGGTTGTTGGCGCAAATGTGCCGATCGTTTTCATCGCCTATGCAAGCCTCACAAAGGTTTCTGGGATTGTTGCCTTTGGGATCATGCTCCAGGTCTTTGGCTCCTGGGACACAGCTGTAGCCGAAAAAATCTCCTACAGCTATAGGAAAAAGAAGAGGGAAAGTCTCTAAACTCACACACTTTTACACACACACACACATACACACACAAACACACATGGTGTACTGTAACTCTGTCTTTCTAAGTATTTTAGTTGACCCATGTGTTAACATTGCTTGATCCTGCTACACCCATACTCCCTGTTTTAATCTGAACTTAGTAATTGATCAACTTTACATTGTGCTTTTTATTAATATATTTGAGTACAAAGGTAATGAACAGATGCTTATATTGGGGATCCTCTTATTTTCTGGGGATGGGGTTTTGTGGCAATACATTTTTTGCATTTTTTTGTTAAAATTTTTAAACAATGTTCAACCCTATTTTTAATGGGTAATGTTTAAAATTATTTATTCATTCATTTATCTTCTATACCCACTTATTCCCTAATTCGAGGTCACAGGGTCCTCTGGAGCCTATCCCAGTGCGCATACTGCAAGAGGCGAGGGTACACATTGGACAGGTAGCCAGTCCATCGCAGGGCCACATACAAACAACCATAGACTCACGTTTACTCCTATGGTCAATTTAGAGTCACCAATCAACCTAATGTAACCTAACAACCTAATGTAGTTGGACTGTGGGAGGAAACTGCAGTACCCAGAGGAAACCCCTGCAAGTGCAGGGAAAACATGCAAACTCTCGAACCCAGGACCTTCTTGTTGTGAGGCGGCCATGCTAACCACTACGCCAACACGCCGTTTAGAATTGAATTATAATTAATTTAATAAATTGTATTTAACACATTGATTATGCAAATATATGTAGATGATTAAATCTGTTTAAACATAAACAAGCAACATTTTATACGTAGCTATGATTAACGTGTCCATATCTGGAATTTGCTTCCAAACACATTTATACAGATCGATCAGTGTGGCGATGCTGGGAATGGAACCCAATGATCTGAACATTGAAACCACCAGGCTACCACTTACCAGCTTAGGTTTTTACAATTCTGCCACTCACCGTGAGGAAAGTTGCACTGCTCGTCTACGCTGATCTGCGACGTGTTGACAAGGAAGCCGATCGGTACCGTCCAGCCCACAGTGGTGCGGATCCCCGGGTGGCACGAACTGCGCTCGTGCATCTCCAGCAGGGACAGGTCACCCGAGGACCTGCGTGCCAATGCCACCACGTAGTAATTAATGCCATCTGAGAAACAGCAAGGATTAAATACTCCAGCAATGGTGTTTGGTCTTAATAATTCCCTTTTTTTTTGCCCAGTTAACCCACAATGCACTTACTATAACCCACAATGCACTCACTGTCCCATGGAAGACCTAGCTAGACACTAATAGTAATAATATTGTTATATAATCTTGAGTAATCATTTGTAAGTTTTGTTATATTTCAATAAAATTATATTTATAAACAGTAAAAACATATATAACACAATAATACTAGAAATACTATTTTTACCTTTCAGATACAAATTTAGGATTTTATGGAGAAAAATATAGATATATATAAATTAGTTTTAATAAATATAGAAACAAAATTCCAATGAAGGAATAATGTAATGCTACAACATACAAAAACATATATTTGTGTATCAGCTTTAAAGGAAGATAAATCAATGAAGGTGCAAGATAACAATGCAAAAGCTAAGGAGAAATAAAAAAAGGAAAAATGTTGTCCACCTCCCCAATGGTCAAGCTTTATTAGAAGAGAGCAGAATGGGAATGCAACATTTTATCTAGTTAGTAATACCTGAGGACAATTTTGTATAACTTTGTGATCATAATTATTAATAAACAATAATTTGAAGTAAAATTTCTTCTACATTTGCACCTGTCTAATTATTGTGAAAAAAAATCTTAAATGTCACAAACCCATTGCATTGTGCGATTCTCCTACTGCAACGTCCAAGCCATAACAAATCCCAGCAGTGTAGATCTCGTCTGGATACATGGTGGCAGCGTCAGCTGTGCCATTCTGTATGACAAGGGGAAATTATTTTTAGACCTGCAATTTTAATAACATACCTTTGAAGTAAAAGATTCAGCAATTATTATGATTTTAATAAAATCTTTTAGTATTTAATGGACCAAGCCTTAGGGGACCATAAGCAAAATTTTACCCAGGTTGCTGCCAAAATAGTAAATAAATGTAAATTCGTAATTATTCACACACTGTAAATGAAAATCTAGCACATTAGCTGTGTTACTTACATAATAGCAATTTTTACCTTTCTTTGCATTATGCATCCAGTTAATATAATATTGCATTTTTTATTTACTTGTGGACCATTGTTTATTGACATACAGTAATAGTCATTTATTTTCTATACCTGCTTATACACGGGGTCACAGAATTATGCTAGAGCCTATCCTAGCGCACATAGGGCGAAAGGACTGACTGAACACTTGGAGGTAGAACATGAAAACAACCTCTTGCAACCTCTCTTAAAGTGTAGTATATATACTATGCTGTGATATATTAAGTACAAAAAAATCCTTACTTAGAAAATAAGAGATTTAACAATATGTCACGCCACATTAATACTAAAATCAAGCCACATTAATACTAACAACTGAAGTAACTCATGTGTCACTGACACAAATATACACATGTATGTTCTGGCCCTTTAATTGAATGTTCTGTTGTGTAATGGCTGTTGTGCATTGTTAATTGATTACACTAAATTTTGCACTTGTTGTTTTTGCACTATTTGCACTCAGTTTGCAATCATGCACTTTATGTTATGGAGACTTTTAGTCAGTCTCTCGCTTGTGATTTTTTCTCTTATCCTGTTGATTCTGTGTTGTTTTCATTTGTGTTGTACCATGGGATCTTGAAAAAACATTTCATTTTACTGTGTACTGCATCTGCTCTATATGGATAAAATGACAATAAAGCTTCTTGACTTGACTTGACATTACACCAAACTATAGGAGGTAGTAGCAAAGAAGTATTTCTCTTTTTACCCACCTTAATCCTCTGCATGCAGTCCATCGCACTCTGCCCCCGAACACACTCTAGTTTCCCACGAATGTTCCGTAACGTGATGTTACCAGCCAGATCCAGACACTTCTGCTCTTCAACCTCAGATATTGCACACCAAGTGACTATATAAAAAGAAGACTTTTATGCATCTTTTATGCAGATACTTACAATCCTTTGTGCATACTTTTGTGCATTGGAATAGTGAAAGGTGTTTATGCATAAATAAATTAGATAGTTCAACAAATCTAAGCAGTAATCAAAATAAAAAATAAATCCAAGGATGGTCTCAGAGTGTTGTTAAGCCTGTCTTCATGAAACCTTTAAATTAATGTTGTCAAATCGACAGGATAAGACTTTAATCTGTCAGTTTAATGTGGTCTTAAAATGATCCTTTGCTTATTAATATTTTGAAGAATGTACATTAGACTAAACCTACAATCTGACCTTTTTTTATTAACATGCCATATTTTGAACTACATCTAGGTAGGTCTTTTTTTTGTATCACATGGATATATCTATATGTTCCAAATGAAATGAATTATCTAGTTATAAATAATTAGGTTTACTAATTATTTTTGCCATACAATCAGAAATGACATACTCACTTATCTGCACTAATTTAAAAAATACTCACTGCTTTGGATGATGGCCCCATTGGTCATTGCAATGAGGAGAAAAGCCAAAAACAAGTGCCCCGCAGTTTGTTCCATGTTGCTTTTGAGCGAAAGAGTCTGTCAAATGCTTGCAGAAGTACTGAGCAAAGTAACCTATTATTTTTTAAGAGAGGAAGTGAGAGGCTCTGAGGTCTCACATTGCTACTGTCTCCCAGCACCCAGTAAGCTGGACAAGAGGTGAGCTGTTCCATTAGCTAACGCTGGGTGGTCATTTTTCCACTTAATGATCTAGAGTTTCTCGTTTGATCCTATGAAAGCTGATGGCATGCAGCATTTTTGCACACTTCACTTCCTTCAGTCAGGTCATAGCAGGAGTTATAATTAAGTTAGGCACAAGGCTCTTTTTGTGGATAGTCACTAAAGCCTTCTGGGGATTAAAAGTTTGGCTCTGGAGCAAGCCAGGTTCGATTACGAATACTGATAGAGAGAAGAGGTACAACAGAATCTTTTGTCCCAGCAGCGAAGCTGTTTGAAAAGACATGTAGGGCACTTGATACCAGATCTGCTTCCTAATTCCCTTGTTGCCTGCCATATAATCAGTTGGTTATTGAAAGGGACACGAGTCATAGGGAGCTGCCTTTTGGGGGCTGATCGCTACAATTCGAGGCAGATTGGTATATTATATTATATTATATTATATTATATTATATTATGTTATATTATATTATATTATATTATATTATATTATATTATATTATTCCTTTAACAATACATCATTCTGTAATTATTATCTGTGGTATATATAAAACACATTGGGTCATAGTGTAAGAGGAAAATAACAAGTGTTATTTATCACTTTTCTTTGACAAATAATAGTTTAACTTTCACGTTTAGCTCTTATAGAACCAATTCTGTCCAAAAAAAACCCCTTCTATTTCTTATATGCTGATTGACTCTTATTATTTACCAAAAAGAGTCGACTCTAAGAACCGATTCAAAGCTTAAACGCCGCTAACAAGGAAGTTGTCGTTCTGCGAGTGACCAGTAGGGGAGCCTGTACGCTGTTTTACATCTAGTGGGTGGCGCTCCATCTGCTGTTTTTGCCGCCAGCCAAGTAAGTGCTAACAGCGTTTTAATTTTTAACCCGAATATATTAAGTTTTTTTTTTCTTTTATGCTTACGCTTTTAATTTTGTACACTGTAAAACGAGCAGATAGCTAGTTGTATATGAAAAGCAATAATGGCTCGATCCCAAATATTTGCTTGCTTTGTATGAGTCTGAGTAAACTATATGAAGGGTGGGGTGAGAAGATATTGACGCGAGCGCGAAGTGCACTAAACAGGGCACAGGTGATTTGGACTTCTGCCGTCGGCTGATTTTGATAATGTACTTGTTGTATGACCATGTCAGTGTTTGTTTTTGTTAACGCCAGCTGGCTAACGGTTTATATCGTTGTATACCGTCGAATACCGTTTTAACGGGCATACTTTAAATATTGAAATATACAGTTTGTTTTTTTAGCCAGATAAAATACTGTAAGTATAAAACTCAAGCTAAACAGTGAAATAATGCTACATGTTAGCATAAGAGTATAAAGATAAAGTGGCAACCTGTGTAAGTTACCATAAGGTGAAATGTTTGTATGATACCTATTTTTCCCCTAACAGCAGCTAGTTTTTAGCACGAACAGTGCTACAGACATGTAAACAGTTTAATTGTTTTGGGTTTTTTTGTTTTTTTTTTTAGAATGACGTCTGCTTTAGAAAGATGACTTTCTGTGCAGGTGTTTGAGGACGGTGTTGAGAATTACTTCAGGGTTTGTACAAGTAAGTCTCGTTTACAAAATCAGTTTATAGTATATCATATATAACCTGTTTAATAGACACGCCCTTACACGTTATTGTCGTCAAGAGGGTGCCATCTGATTGGCATGTTAAGCAGGTTTTTTTGTCACACAGTAGGACTAATAGTAAAAAAAATCTTTGCATATCCTACTTTGGAAAGTTGGGGTGAGAGCACAGAGTCAGCTATAGCGACTCTTGGGGGGGGGGTCGCTTTAACCCAGGTCTTCTTGACCATTTGAGCCACCACTTCCCCTAACTGTGCAAATGAATAAACTATGGTTATCATTTAGTAGATTTTAATAAGTATTTCAAAATACATTATCACTTCACCGGAAATCTCAAAGAATCAGATTAGAATGTCTGGTAAAATTCTACAAGTTTTGCGTGTCATGTGCATCAGCAGTTCAGCCAATGGTTTATAAGCATGACGTCTAAGGCTGAGACTGACGTTGGTTGCATACATGGTTGAAATGAAAGCTGTTTAACTGTGTTTGAGCTTTTTTGATATTCTCGCACCATCCTTATTCAGCTCCATTTTCTGAGGCAACTGTCTATAAAGTAACTACAGTGGAAAAAAAATAATCATTCCTCCTGTTTGAGGCAGAAAAGACAAAATGTTAGAGCTGTGCAGATAACGCTCGTTCCTCTGCACTTTTTTATACCTGCTGCTCAGTTGTTTTAGAGATTTTCTGGTTACTATGGATACGACGTCCGAGTGCCTTCGCAAGTCTGCATCTCCATAACAACATTCACAAACGCTTTTGCTGCTAATATATAACAATCTAACCCTCCTGGATAAGACAGTGGAGAAAAAAAAAAGCTTAAATAGGAGCTTAAATGATTAGGATTTTCTACGTTACCTGTGTAGTGTAATGAGCTGATTGATATGCGATCCGCTTCATTCAGCATCCGAAACCCAGGCTAGCATCTTCAGACGTCTGATTAAAAACCAATGTTTTTTCATACTTTAATAGTCGATTTCCAATTTTTTTAATTAGTAACAAAATAATTACTGAATTAACCCCTAAACTAGTCAACTAGGCATGAGAATGTTGTTAATCTATAATCAGAAACTGAGATGTCAGATTTAGTGTAAATTATCGAGTAATTGTTACTTTTAACTATTATTTTCCTGCAATAGAAAACAAAAGACAAGGTCAGACACAAATTGAAAATGAAAATATTTTTTTGTTGCTTAATCTCTGCTAGCTTCTTTTTTTAATCTTCCTGAACTTCTCTCTGCTTGTTTCTTCTGTAGTGCATTAAACCAGATGGGTCATCGCTGCACCCGAATCCTGTTTCTCGCGCTGCTCCATGCGTTGCAGATTATTGCTGAAGGTAATGTTTTCACAGTGCATTTCTGGATTTAAAATTGTTAAAGTGAAAAACAGATTTTTTTGGTGTCCTAGCTTCATTGAGTAAGCAACGGATTTCTTTTGTCTTTAAGTCTACAAAGTGGCTCAACAGATATACAATATAACGATTAATAAACAACAACGTTGTTACAACTTTTTGTCTGTATGATTGTGTGTTAGATGGCTCTATCGAGTGTATGTGCGAGAGCAGAGACTGCATAGAAGAGCAGTGTAAAGGTGACCAGTGCTACTCTTCTGTGACTGTCCGAGACGGTGTGCGCTCGTTGCACCGTGGCTGCCTGATTGGCCCCGACAGCAAGCGATTAACCTGTTCAGCTTCTCCTTCAGCCAGTCACGTGATAGAATGTTGTGCTCGGCCAATGTGCAACGCCAACACCTCGCTGGAATCGCTGACTCAGCTACTGCTCAAGAGTAAGGAGGAGAGATATTATGTAAATAGAACACACCGCCCACATTTACACTGCACATATCACATAACCCGATTCTGATTTTTTTTTTTTTTAGCTTGGCACGGATTTTTTTTGGTCACTGTTTAAATATATTGCAGAAGCAAAATACTGAATAAAATGTAGTTTTTTTACTTTCTTTTCCGGTCAGTACATCTACCGCAGCTTGTTTTGCTGTGTATAGTGTTAATGCAGATATCGAATATGGGTAAGTTTTAAAAGATGTATACAGGTCGTTGAAATAATTGATTATAGTCACAAAATTGGAATAGGGCATAAGATTTGCACTGTAACTGCAGACAATGTGATAGGATGCAATGCTGGGTAAAAAACTAATTCATTCATTTATTTATCTTCTATACCTGCTTATTTTCTAGCTCTGGGTGAGAGGAGTCTGCTGGAGCCTATTCCATTTACATTTATAGCATTTGGCAGACACCATTATCCAGAACAGCTGAGCAATTGGGGGTTAAGGGTCTTGCTTAGATAACCACAGTGGTGGCTTTCCGACAACCCGGAAAGATCGCCAGTCACTCCTATGGGCAATTTTTAGAGTCACCAAAGAATGTACATGTTTTTTGTACTGTTTGAGGAAAACCGGAGTAAACCCATACAAGTGTGGAACAAACTCTGTACAGAAAGACCCCTGTCCTGGGAATCGAACCCGAGACCTTCTTACTTTGAGGCGACTGTGCTAACCACTATGCCACCGTGCCACCCACTAAAATCACATGATACATTAACATTTTTTAAATTTAATTATTAATTTTTTTTTTTTATAATTTATTAAAATTAATTTGAAAAAGTCAAACTGAATGTCAAAACTGTTGCTCCTTTTTTTTAAAATAGAAAGGTGCCAAACCTTTTGGTGTTTTTTCCCCTAAATCTAAATACTATTTTTAAACACTTTATCTTTCCTGTCAGTTCCAGAGGAAGAGCCCAAGCGGTATAGTGTGAAAACGCTGGTACCGTTGGTTGTGGTCCCTTTCACAGTGTTGGCGCTGCTCGCCCTGCTGGCTTTGCCTGTGTGCTGGCGTCTGCAGCCTCGTCACCTGGAACGACTGCATGAGTTTGACACAGAGCAGGGCGCTTTCGATGGTCTCATCGCCTCCAACGTGGGCGACAGCACCCTGGCGGTACAGAACTTTGGAACATGATGATCCTGACTTAATATGTGATTCTAGCTGTAATCTGCTGATTGTTCAGTTTGAATCTCACATTTGATTTGTCACATGGTGAACAAAGGGATAAAATATGTTTCTGCTCTGGCTCTACTTATTCTTTGCACTCTCTCTGTGATGTGAAGGCTCTGCTTTCTTCCTTTTTCTCCCTCCTCCTTTCTTTCACAGTTTTTAAAAAAAATTTTCTTTTCCTTTTTAAACATACATGTTAATGAAGAGATTTAACTATAAAATACAATTTTCTTTAATTTTTTGGCAGTCCTACAGCCTAAACCACAATTAAATTCATTCCTATTAAATAAAATTCTGTTGGCTTATTTACTCAATAATTCATCTATCTAATACTGGTGTTTTTATGTGCCAAAGCTACAATAATAATAATTTTGTAACATGTTTGTAAAAGATGAGTGAAATCACAGAATCACAGGAGTGTAGAAGTATGTGCTATTGGTTAATATAATTTTTTTTATAACAAATTGGAACGCAAGGGACCAAGCTTTTCAGGAGGTGCTTTCTTTTATTTATGTTATGTTATTAAATGTTTTGTTACTTTATTTGTTGCACAGGACCTGCTGGATAATTCCTGCACGTCAGGTAGCGGGTCAGGTCTTCCATTTCTGGTGCAGAGAACAGTGGCACGTCAGATCAGCCTAATGGAGTGTGTTGGTAATACTACTAAAAATAAGCTTGCTTACTTTTTAGATCTGTGCACAAGCTAGTCAAGTCAATATTTCATATACTATTGCATTTAAATTCAATAGCATAAACCATTTTATCATTTTTGAGATATCGTTAACTTTCTTGAGGAAAAGATAGGAGTTGGTAAAACCACACCAACTTTGTCAAGTTGATTTGCATATTAACTGTGTTTTGAACCGGCGTTTACCACACGTATAATTTTATTAAGGCTATGATAAAATAGTAATTATGTTGAAACCTTATAATGTTTGTCCACTAGGTAAAGGGCGCTATGGAGAGGTCTGGAGAGGACAGTGGCAGGGTGAGAATGTTGCTGTGAAAATTTTCTCTTCTCGGGATGAAAAGTCATGGTTCCGGGAAACAGAAATCTACAACACCGTCCTGTTACGGCACGAAAATATACTAGGTAAACCATGCACTTGCATTTTTTTAAGGTTTTATGGTAAAATGTTAACTGAGGTGGTGATCATGTCTTCTCA
The DNA here is from genome assembly GCA_026260075.1 of Sisor rabdophorus. Classification (NCBI taxonomy): domain Eukaryota; kingdom Metazoa; phylum Chordata; class Actinopteri; order Siluriformes; family Sisoridae; genus Sisor; species Sisor rabdophorus. The sequence continues at coordinate 9,942,475 of JAOTQW010000033.1, read as the reverse complement.
GGATTCATGGCATCGGACATGACATCCCGCAACTCGAGCACGCAGCTGTGGTTGATAACACACTACCATGAGCACGGCTCGCTGTACGATTACCTGCAGCGCATCGCTGTGTCTGCACCTGATGCCCTGAACATGGCCACCTCAGTAGCCAAAGGCTTGGTGCACCTGCACACCGAAATCCTTGGCACAGAGGGCAAGCCAGCCATTGCCCATCGTGATCTTAAGAGCAAGAACATCCTAGTGAAAAAGGACATGCGCTGCTGCATTGCTGACCTTGGTATTATTATTATTATTACGATGCAAGATGAAACTTGGTTTTAGCTCTATCTGGGATTTGACAGGTTTTTTTTTCAGGTCTGGCAGTCACTCACACACAAGCAGACAATCAGCTTGATGTAGGTAACAACCCCAAAGTGGGCACCAAGCGTTACATGGCCCCTGAGGTGCTGGATGAGACGATTCAGATGGATTGCTTCGATACATTTAAGAGAGTAGACATCTGGGCGCTTGGCTTGGTACTGTGGGAAATTGCGCGACGCACCTATAGTAATGGTCAGTAAAATCTATCTAGGCTTTAATTTTATTACTTTTACTGTATTGTAGCTTTTATAATTTTCTAGATGTCTAGCTAAAAACCAGATAGAGTGGAATCAGACTTGAGCAGAAGAGTAAACTAAATGTTTAGGGCATTTAATCACTAGCAGTCCAACACCTTAAACACTGTGCTACCAGGTCTTATAATAGGTAAAATGTTAGAACTTCCTACATAATTGAATATTTGCTGATTGACTGGTTGTAGGGATTGTGGAGGACTACAAACCTCCCTTCTATGACCTGGTCCCCAACGACCCCAGTTTTGAGGACATGCGCAAAGTGGTGTGCGTGGAGCAGCAAAGACCCTTCATCCCCAACCGCTGGTTTTCTGATTCGGTATGTCATAGCTTTTCCTTCTGTTTTCCTTTTTATTTTGTTGCAAATTATTTTGTTGAGTTGAATCTCTTGACATGATTTTATTATTTTCTTATTCTCAGACCCTCTCTGCCCTGGTAAAGCTGATGAAAGAGTGCTGGTACCAGAACCCGTCAGCACGATTGACACCACTACGTATTAAAAAGACTTTGGATAAAATCCTTAGCTCGTTAGAGAAGGGAAAACCGGACTGCTGAGCCAGAATATTTGAGTTTTTTTATTTATTTTATTTATTTAAAATCTGGATCTGATTTGGAATCAGCTCCCTTATGCATCCAAAACATTTCTTCTTATTCAGTGGCGTTCTTGATCCAGCTTCACAGAGCTATTTGTATTTTCTGTCTGACATTCAATAGGGAACATAAAGTTGTCGAATGCTGATTGAGACAATCTAAAAAAGTCGAAACAGATTTGATGCAGGTTTCACCAAAAAGGAGCATAAAACACGATGCTGGATAAATGCCTACTTGAGCAACCTTAAAGGGAAGTGAAGCAGGGAATATAAAGCCACTTCTTTATGCTGTCGGTCACAGCTATAGAGGGATTAATAATTTGTTTGCCACACCTCGAAGCGGTGACATCATTATATCGTTTCCTTCCTTGTGCCTGCATGATAAAAGCCATTAGCATGCTCGCTTGCAACACCCTCTCTCCCTCTCTTTCTTACACTCTCTCTCTTGCCTGTCACTTAATCTCAATTAGACAATCACACACTGTTCATTTGTTTTTGCACTTTCCAAGCCTTTTTTTGTAAGGTTGTCTTCCACTCACAGTGTATAGGCTCATTTACTTCCTTTGTCCCTCTGCATTTTACCCTAGTGAATGCATTAGTCTTGGTTTCAGAGTAAAATTTTGTGTAATAGCTGTGTATCAGAACCCCGGACACCCGTACTCGTGCTTCTTGCTCACACATGCCATGCTGCATGAGCATGTTTAGGAATAATGCCTTATATAGTGAAGTGAAACACTGTAAGGAGCCATTTACATATCGTGCCCTTTGCTGTTGAATTTCGTTATTTCAAATGTGGACCCACTGGAAACAAACGAATAGAGAGCAAATAGAGAATGACACTGACGCCGCAAAAAGAGAAAAACATGTCTTTTTAGAATGCCGCAAGGGAGTGGCAAGTCATGTGACTTATTTTCTTGTTAAATGTTTAGCTTCGTTACAGCAAGTACAGAAATCGCATGACATTTTCCATGCATGTTTCGGCACAATGTGTAAATGGCTTTAAAATTTTTATATTATTAATTTGCATTTTTTCAAAGATTTCATCATATTTTCTATAGAATAATGTAAGTCTTATAAATCAATTCAGTTTTAATACATTCATCTTGGGGAATTATTTTTCAAAAGGCTCTAATGCAGGGGTACTTAAACATAATTTTTAACGGTCCACTTACCAAATTTCCATTTAGTCCACTGTCTGGTAGAGTGATGGTCAAATTCCAAATAGGAAACAAAAAGGATAATCCTCAGAACTGTTGAACTATACACAAAGTGACATGGTAGGCCTTTTAATGTAAAAGGTGACACCCTCGTTGTTTCACCAGTTGTTTAAACTTGGGCATAAAAGGTGTAAGGCCCAGAGGGAGGCACTGATGTAAATGTTCATTGGTGAGTGTGCATCATTGGATCATGAGGTCGATGTAGATTTAACTGTGTCTGGGTCCGGATACAGACCGAATTCCACCTATTGAGTACCCCTGCTCTAATGTGTGTCAGGGCTTTATTCTTCCCATTAAAGCTTTATGTGGCAATATTACGTTTACTGATTTAACCTGTAAAATATACAAACGACGATTGCGTTATACAAGCTGTATAGAAAATATAATTCGCTTTATAACATAGATGTCAAGATAAAGAACGTATCCTTTGAAAGAGTTATGGCAAAAATATAGGACTGTCACTACACCTGGTAAACTGTGATGGTAACTGAATGTAACATATTCAACGATAGAAATAAAAATGGAAGTAACAGGGCTTTAATTCATGTCGCAATTTCCTCAAGGATGTCCTTATTCCGCCACAATTGTACCTGTAAGTCATCATTTTTTTTTATTGTGTAAATGTATTATCCAAATTTTATCTGCGAAAAAATATACATTTTCCACAGTAACCAAAATAAATCTCTTTATTACCTAAATGGATTTCTTAAGCAACAATCCAGTGTATTTACATGCATTACATTAAAATGTTATTCTGGGTTTAAAGTGATTAATTAATTTGGATCAGAATAAATTTATAATCTATAGCATAATAGAGGACTGTCACAACGAAACAGTAGCGCACTGAACAATGGATAATATTTGAGATAGCATGTGTGTTAGCAGGGATGGATTGAAGTGGTTTACGGTTGGAACAGGGGGAGGAGTATAACTTCTATCCTAATGTCACAGCTGACACCATGGTTCTTTTTTCAAAATCATAGTTGAAAGTCTTATTTCTAGGATTGCAAAAGTGTCGGCATTTCTTTCCTTAATATGTCTACACAAAACAGATTCCCGATTCAGCAAATGTTATCAGGAAGTGTTTTGTATGGATTAAGAATTCCTTTAGGATCCAGCATTTTCTTAAAGTCTGCCATTAGGTGTATGGCTTCGTGAGATTTGCTGTAGTAAATGTAGTGTCTTTTCTTAAGCCCGAGTCCGTGTTCTGCACTAATGCTTCCCTGACACTTCCGTGTCCACTCGTAAACGTACGGCTCGATTGCCGTCAGAAGCTCTGGGTCCTCACTGGGAGACGTGATATTCAAATGAAGGTTGCCATCCCCTAAAAGCGAGCGTAGGTTAGAGGATTCGTGGTGGAAGCTTGGCAGCTAATCAATACTTTTAATTCTGAGCGATCTTACCTACATGTCCGTAGCCCACAACGTTTTTGGCTCGGTCTCCCAAATGTGCTCTCATATCAGTGACCAGATCGTAAATCTTTTCCAAGGGAAGAGAGAGGTCATATTTGTACGTGTATCCATCGTGTCTCAAAGCTTCGGTGATCCTCTCCCTAATGGACCAAAGAGCCTGCAGACAAAAAAACACACGGACACTGCTAAGTGTTTTGAAAATTCTTAATTTGTACCGCTCGTCTTTTTTCTACTAATGATCAAAAACCTTTATTTTAGCCTCCTCCGTTGCCATGGTACCGTCTTGCACAAGTGAAGACGCTAGGACATTCTCTAGGAAGTTGTGCAGTTTCTCTTTGTCATGTGCTGCGTTTGAGCCTGCTGTCTCGATGACAATGTAAAAAGGGCACTCTGGGTGGGTAAGTAGGAGGGAAGTTTTAGATTTAGAAGTTTTTACACCCTGCCTATGTAAATTAATGTAGATTATTTAGGTGAAAGTGTAAAGAATCACTAATCATCGGTTTTCCAAACAATCAAGGACTCAAAATACTATCTTACTTTCAAGTTTCTGGACTCTATTAGGAGTGTGAATGTTGACGTTACTCGCGTACCGGCGATGGGGTTAGTGAGCCTAAGATGCTTTTCCAACAAGTTCATGCAGGAGGCGTCAAGGAACTCAAACGCCGACAGGATCTCTCCCAGCATTCCCCGGCAGATCTTAAATGTCTCCAAAAGTTTCTGGAAGCTTGAGCAGCCTGCAAGAGCCAAAACAAAAGAGCAAGTGAAAATCAAGGTCTGGTGGTAATTTATATTAAAGGGTTGAAAAGAAAGACCAAAATCACTGCGGATTTTACTACCACATTTTATGTGGTAGTAAAATACTGCAACCTGGCATTTGAAATACCTAATAGGGTCACGTATACAGACTTGGGTTTCTGAGGACAGAGCATAGACACGGCGGTGATCACTCCAAGCGTCCCCTCTGAACCGATGAAGAGCTGCTTCACGTCATAGCCAGTGTTGTCTTTACGCAGTTTAGCCAAACAGTCCAAAACCCTGCCGTCTGCCAGCACCTGGATACAGACTTGTATAAGGTGATGTGTAAACATGGTAGTCACTCATTAGTATAATCCATGTGTCGCCTATGCACGTACCACTTCCAGGCCTAGAACTGTCCCTTTGAGGGAGCCGTAGCGCAGTAGGCGAAGCCCACCCGCATTAGTGGACACGTTACCCCCGATGTGGCAGCTTTCCTTTGCCCCCAAATCCAGAGGCATGATGAAGTCGTGCTGCTCCACGTACTGAGACAGGCTCTCCAACACGCAGCCTGACTGGCACGTCAGAATCCCTGTTACAGAATCCACTTGTACATTAATTTCCAACAAGAGTGTATTTCCTGTGCCAGCTGTTGATCACAGGTTTGCTTTTAAAGGCAATACAGAAAGAATAAACAGAAACCTGAGATGCTGTCAAAGGTGAGGACTTGGTTCATGAGAGTAGTGGACAGGATAATCTCGTCAAACACGGGGACACTTCCTCCCACAAGTCCTGTGTTTCCACCCTGAGGACTAACTGCCAGGTTCCTCTCATTGCAGTACCTGTAGAAGTTACTTATTAAACCATGTTAGATTAGGGATCTCCAAACCCTGTGAGGGTCACATAATTATTTCGAAAGTATTTTTAAAGAAGAGATAGGTTGGTCTGTAACAGAAGGTGGCATGAGTCCCAGTAAACGCACTGAAACTCTGGTTTTATTTAACTCGTATCCAACTCTTCTAGATAAAAGAAGAGTCCCCAACTAAACAAGCCAGGGGCAAGAAACCAAAACTCTTGATGTGGGAGGGAATTGGAAGAAACCAGTCAGGCTCAGTCTGGGTCTCGGTTCTCCTCAGAAAAGATAAATCAGCAAGTTATTCCATGCTGCAGCAAAGTTGCCATGGTCTTATCTGGATTGCCTTCTAGAAGACAAGGTCATCAGTGGGAAACTACCTTTTTATGCTAAATTAGTTGATTACAGACTAATGAGTATTAGTATTAATATATTAGTCATATATTGCCTGATAAATTATGTCAGATAAGACAGTCAGCCTTTTCCTGCATTCTGTATCAATTTTTTTTCTTTCCCATCCGTCTGTGTGTGAGACTTGACTCTATTTAGTAGACAAGTGAGAAAGCAGAGCACACACTAATATAGGTCATTCGCTTGTACACAGAACTAAGTCTTTAATACCTGAGGATCTGAGAGACTTCTTCTGTCGTCTTTGGCCGTAACAGAACCTCACTACTACCTGCATAAAAAAAAAAACAAGGGGAAAAACAGTCATATCCACAAAACACACTGTAGGTTATGGAATATCAATTTGGAAGCACTGGATAAGAGCTAAATGCTGTAAATGTAAATGAATACACTGTTGGTAGAGCTTTTCATTCACCTTTTGTTGATTTGAGCCAGTCAGTGTTACAAGACTCTAACACATCTGGATCTGTGACAGTTCTCCCCTGAAGAAGTTGTGTGAAGAAGCTGATGTCGGCGTGTGTGACTCGGGAGAAAAGACGGCGAGTCAGAGCAGCATCGTGTGCATGGCGCCGCCAAACCCGTTCTGCAGTTGGATTGAATTCAAGTTGCACTTATTATATCAAAAGAAATGACACTGTGCAATTTAGTTCAGCACTGTGACGTTTATGAACACTAATGGCTGACCTGTGATGGAATTTTTGTACACAGCTGCATTCCAGGTTTGTGGTTGCAGACACCTGGAGGCAAAATACAACATCTGGAGCTCCTGAAAACCTTTAAACATCATCATAGCTGTCTGGGTAAAGAAGAAGATAAACAAGGCCATTCCATCACAGGGCCACACATAGACGAACAGACACACATTTACTCCTATGGACAATTTAGAGTCACCAATCAACCTGATGTACATGTTTTTGGACTGTGAGAGGAAACCGAAGTACCCGAAGGAAACCCACGCAAGCGCAGGGAGAACATGCAAACTCCACACAGAAAGACCTCGTACCCGAGAATCAAACCCAGGGCCTCCTTGTTGTGAGGCGACCGTGCTCACCACTACGCCACTTATAGTCCACATTGTAGAATTTAATAGCTGGGTTACGGATATAATGGAATATATGTCCTTTTAAAATGGCGGATATACGATCAGATCTAGTTGTGCGCCGACTCGCAAACGAATGTGGCCCTGCGATGGACTGGCAACCTGTCCAGACTCCCGTGACCCCGAGTTAGAGACTAAGCGGGTATAGAAGAAACACATTCGCGAGTCAGTGACCCCTCCAATATGGCGGATATAGACCCGCAGTACCCCCAAAACGGACCCTCTCCAATATGTCAGACTAAATACAGCCACCATAAATACCGTGCAATGAGCGTTTTTCTTTCTACAGTTAATATTTTTATATATATTTATAATAAAATACACAGTTGTTCTTTTTAAATGACGTAGTTTAAGCAGCAGTGCACAAAATATAGTTAGGGAGCGATGATAACGTAAGATTTATTTAGTTAAACGTTATGTTCAGTATATAACGCAGAGGTCATTAAACGTAGAAAAACACGCAAGACACAATGCTGCTTACAGAAACTGATTATTGATAAAATAAAATTGCTGTTAATATTATCGTTATAAATAAAAGTAATATTAAGCGACATTAACAACTGCAGAATGCTGGAAAAACAAGAATAACACGTACTTATAAAAGCCAAACAGTTATCGTAGAATGTATCTGTAATTAACAATTCAATTTTAGAAAAGGCAAGGAAACCGTAAACAATCACAATTTTTAAAAAAATAATAAAATAAAAAAAAGCTTGGACACCGAAACACTTCTTTGTGGCGCGAGAGTCGGTTAATACACATCAATAGCGCCGCCTTCATGTGTGGAGTAAAAACGCCAAACTTCAAAAACAAATTAAAATGAGCAGAATAACAAAAGAACAGTAACATCACAAACCAGTTTCATTCTTCATGTCTCTTTATTTCATTTCAATTAATATTTAAACGTATTTTTTATATCTTGAGCATTGGTGACCTAAAGCCCTTGTCGTTTCCTTATATCTTTTTTTTCCCAGGGAGTAAAGTTATCTTGAGGATTTTGTTATGTATGTAAATGTATTTTGAATATATAACCGGTAAAGCGGTAGGAAGCAAAAAAAATAAAATAAATCTAATAAGTTGGAAATTAAATAGTAAACAGAAAAGTATGTGCAATCCAGGTTATATACTTGCCATTATTATACATACGCATTGCTCTAGCGTACCTAAATGATAGACAATTCTCTCCCTATCAGTTGTAATGTTGATGTTTCTTATAGTAAAATAACACGTGGCTATGACTATACTTTGGACTAAGCTAGCCAATGTGTTTGAGTTAAATACAAATAAGCAGGTTGGTTTTATTGTGTTTTTGCCATTTTTACAATCCTAACAATCAATTTATCCACATCAACACAGTCCTCAATAGTAATCATTAGTTCAGACAGGTCTCCAGACTCACAACTTAGACACCAACTTAGTTATATTTAGAACATGACTTGGGCCCTGAAATGGGCTTGCTTGGTTACATTGTTGCTCATTCCAGTCCTCAACATCCACTTAGACTTCATCCTCTGTATGTACTGCATGTCCCTCTGATGCTGAATCACGGAGCCTTTACCTGAAACACACGTACTAGACTTACTATAGCCATACAAGCCATGAAAGCATGTTGTAACTATTAACACTGAGAAAAAACAGAACATGAGTAAAGACTTTTCCCAAAAAGTCGGTACCAAAGTACAAAAAATCACTTTCCATATTATGCAAATTGAGTTAGGCAGAAGTTAAGGGGTTCTGGAAAATATTATTACTGGTGTCTCCATGACGTTTATGGTATTTGGTGCTTGCCTCAACTATAAATAATAATAATAATAGAAATAACAGTATTAATAAGCTCCTGACCAGATTCTCCAGTCCAGCCCAAAGCACGGTACTGCTTTAGTACTCGCCCCACTGCTCGCTGCGTGTGAACAGCTACCAGCTCCCTCTGCATCCCGAAACGCTGCTTATAGTAACGCATCAGTGAGCGATGACCGATCTTTGCCCCTGTAATGATGAACAGAAACAACAGCATGAGGGCAGATTCTCAATTTCATCTTTCCATGTCTAGGCATTATCGTCATGCTTACCAGATGGCAGTGTTAGCTCCAGAGTTTCCTCGTCAAACTCCACCGTCTTCTTATCGGGAAGCTCGCCATCCTTCATTTCTGCATCAAAGCCATCACGAGCATCTGGATAGCTACTCCTAATTAACACACAGCCAATGCATTATAACAGTTAATAATGGTAAAGGAGACTCATTCTATCCATCCATGGTCTGTACCCACATATTCCTAATCCGGGTCTGGAGTCTATTCCAGCTTTCATTGGATGATGGGCCAGGGAACAAGTTGAACAAGTTGCTAACCTTAACCCATAAACAACCACCCTCACTTCTATGGGCAATTTAGAAATCACCACTCGATCTAACTTACATGTTTTTGTACTGTGGAAGGAAACCAGAGTATCCAGAATAAACCCACGCAAGTGCAGGGAGACTCCAGACAGAAAGACCCTGGCAAGGGAATAAGAACCTGGGACCTTCTTGCTGTGAGGCAACAGTGCTAACCACTAAGCCACCTAAGCCTGAATTTGCTTCTGTTTATTATTAAGTCTAGTTTACGTGTTACAATTTAAACTGTAACTATAGAATCCAGAATGACCATGATATCTGCTGACCAATCAGAATCAAGAAAGCAGCAAAACCAGACATACCTGTAGTCATAGAAATCGGCAAATTCGAGTGCAGCGTCTCCGTCAGTGTAGAGTTTGCAGTGGCTCTTATCTGTCATGTGGGCCTGCACTGCTTCGGTCGTGTAAAACGACTTGCCTTTCTCGTTACACCATAAACACACTTTACCAAACCCCACCTTTTCTCCTGTAGAGGAGTAAAGTTAATTTTGTACTGCTCTGGCTACGTATGTCACATGACAGTACGGACATGCCGGTCATCCAAATGTCATTCATACTAAACAATTAGTCTATATAGAATCCAACAGAACAGACTTCTTGTATAAAATATATGCATGTTTCACAAACATCAACAGTGGTGTTCTAAAACATTCATTAAAACCTGACCAAATAGACTCACCGAGGTATGCAAGGAGTCCTCTCAGATCCACCAGGAACTCAATGTCCGGGATAAAAAAGCTGTGCTCTTTGGTCATGTGAGCCACGTTTTTGCTCAGTGTGTGCGAATGGTGCGAACAGAAGAGACAGTCCGTCACAGGGATAGTTCCTACAGCAGGCGTGGATATGCTGTCTGTTTCCATTTGCTCCTCTTCAACATTTTCCACTTCATCATCATCATCATCAACATCAACATCTTCCCATTCTTCTGAAAAAGGTGTTTTTAAAATAATGTTGGTGTTAGACAAGTATTTACATTTATAATAATTTATATTATCTAGGGCTCTCTTTTATTACAACTGAACACTTGGGGGTTAAGGGCCTTGCTTAGAGCCCCATTAGTGGCAACTTGGTAGTGGTGAGAATTGAACCCTGATCCAATTAGCAGGCCATCACTTTAATTACTGTACTACCACTTTCCTTCTTTACATTTGAATTAAAACAAACAGTGATCGTCTCACCTTCATCCACTGCATCCTGGTCACAGTCATCACTGTCTTCCTCCTCTGTCGCAATCTTCTTGGCTTGCTGCTGAAACCACTCCAGCCTTGGTGCTTTATCTGGTCTTTTCCTATTCGGCCTCTCAGCAGGGGTGGTTTCAGAGTGGGTGTGTCTTTGTTTCTGCTTCAGCCCTTCTTTTAAGGCTTTCTGAATCGCCTCGTTCTGAGCATCCTTGTCTAGCTCAGCTCCTTTCTCTAGGTTCTTCTCGTTCATGCGCTGAACTGCCTCCCGGGCAGCAGCCACTGCTTTTTTCTCAGCTTGCTGGTGCTTGTTCGATTGAAGGTGGTTGTTGTAAGTGTTGGCGCTGAAGAACTTTTTGTTGCAGGTGGTGCAGGTTGTGAGGCTGTCCGAGTCTGCAAGTTGCTGTTCGGCAGCCGCACGCTGGGCCAGGACCCTCTCCTGGAAGTTCTCAGCGGTGACAGGAGGCATGTTAGCTACCTTTCTCTTTAAGTTGTAGCGATGCCAGTCGGTTTTGTAGTGCGCACGCTGCACATCCGCATTAGAGAACTGCACACGGCAGCTGATACAGGTGTAGGAGGACATCACAGCTGCTAAGACAGAAAAAAACAACTATTTTATTGATTGTTAGTTATGAGCCAGACAAATTGCTCAAGTCTAAACAAAGTATGCAGTAAAATTAGGAACCCAGGGAAAGACTGAATTTTTTTTTCTGACAGAGTTTTAGTGTCATAAATTATGTTAAAATTAGGAGAATGACGTCAAAATATTATGAGAATAAAGTCAGAATTAAAGGTGGTGCGGTGGCATAGTGGTCGCCTCACAACAAGAACATGTGCATTAGGTTGATTGGTTATTTTAAATTGCCCATAGGAATGAATGTGAGTGCGTGTGGTTGTGTGTGTGGCCCTGCGATGGACTGGCGACCTGTCCAGGGTGTACCCCTGCCTCTCGCCCTATGTACGCTGGGATATGCTCCAGCAGATCCCTTTGACCTCGGGTTCGGTAATAAGCGGGTATAGAAGATGAGTGAATAAATGAAGTCGGAACGATGAAAGATGTAGCTGTATTTAAATTGCCGAATTCTGATTGGTTGACATACAACAGATACGCGTTCATCACTTACATTTGGACAATAACGGATTATCGGCATTTTAAGCACTGTATTTTTTTTAACCTAAGGTTTGGTTAATTTTTTTTACATAAACTCAGCGAGTTTTTTTACATTGTTAACTTAATCTCATATTGCTAAGATAAATTTTTTATCATGACGAAAAAATACTATTGTACGACGGGGTTTTTAAGCCGATTCTTCATTTCCAAAACGTAACGACTTTATTCTCTTAATCTTATATCCGTTATAGTCATCCAAAAATCTGTTGGCCACAATAATAATTACATAATAAATTACCTTTTTTTACATTTATTTAGAAATGAAATACTGTCTCGCCTGTTTAGCAAGTATGCGATGTTTTGTTGTTGTTTTTTTTCTTAATTCTGTACTTCCCGCAAGTTAAATCCCACGTTCCTACATGACGAGGGAAGTAATTGTATCTTTTGAACCGGAACTTTAAAAAAAATCCCAACCAACGCGCTAGTTTACGTTATGCCGCCATCTTGTGGTTAAGCAAAACAACGGCGGAATTGAGTGTGTGTCCATTAAGATGTGTGTAATGAAAAAAAATCCCAATTTAATACAAGATACAAGTATAATTATTATTCATTCATCTTATATAACCGCTTATTCCTAAACTTTTCGGGGTCATGGGGGTCTGCTGGAGCCTATTCCAGCGCACATAGGGCGAGAGGCAGGAGGTACACCCTAGACAGGTCGCCAGTCCGTCGCAGGGCCACACACACAACCCCACGCACTCACATATTCACTCGTATAGGCAGAGGAAACCCATGCAAGGGCGGGGAGAACATGCAAACTCCGCACAGAAAGACCCCGAGCTCGGGATTTCAACCCAGGACCTTCTTGTTGTGAGGCGTATTATAATATAATATAATACAATATAGGGCGGCGCGGTGGCGTAGTGGTTAGCACGGTGGCCTTACAACAAGAAGGTCTTTCTGTGCGAAGTTTGCATGTTCTCCCTGCGCTTGCGTGGGTTTCTTATGGTTACTCTGGTTTCCTCCCACAGTCCAAAAAGAGATGCATTAGGTTGATTGGTGAATCCAAATTGCCCATAGAAGTGAATGTGAGTGCGCCTGGTTGTGTGTGTGTGGCCCTGCAATGGACTGGCGACCTGTCCAGGGTGTACCCTCCTG
>JAOTQW010000033.1:9918141-9929612 GCA_026260075.1 Sisor rabdophorus | reverse complement strand
AAACATGTACATTAGGTTGATTGGTGACTCTAAATTGCCCTTAGGAGTGAATGTGAGTGTGTGTGATTGTTTGTCTATGTGTGGCCCTACGATGGACTGGCAACCTGTCTTCAGTGTACCAGTGCCTCTCGGCCTATGTGTGCAGGGATAGGCTTCAACATACCCCAGTGACCCAGTGTAAGGAAATAAGAAGATGACTGAATGAATTTGCTTTTGTGTTTCTAGACAGTTGGGAAGAGAATCTGTGAGAAATTTTTGAAAAGAAGACCAAAATGTTATTAAAGTAACACACAGATATAAAGCTAAGATAAGGGTCAAACCAAACACTGTGGTAAGCAAGCACGCAAACCCATAAACTAAAGTGTATTTCAGACAGGCAAATTTATCATAGCAGGACTTTTTTCACTAGGGTTCTATTTCACACTGTATGCGACACAATTTTTAAAAACAGGCGGCTCTGTGACCTAGTGGTTAGCATCGTTGCCACACAGAAAAAAGGTCCCGGGTTTAAGTTTGTATGTTCTCCCCAAGTTTGTGTGTGTGTTTGTCTGGTTTCCGTCTACAGTCCAAAAACATGTACATTAGCTTGATTCCTGATTCTAAATTGCCCATAGATGTGAGTGTGTGTTTGTTTCTTCATGTGTGGCCCTGCGATGAACTGACCTGTCCAGGGTGTAACCGTGTGCCCTGGCATAGGCTGCAGCAAATCCCCATGAGCCTGAGTTAGTAAATAAGCAGGTATAGAGGATTAATAAATAAATAAATTAAAGAAAAACTGAAATGTGAATGAATGAAGTTTTTAAAAACAGACAAGTGGTGACAAAGATTGTCATTTCACAATATCAACATGGCGGATTTAGTACGGTGGAAATTCACACTGCATGTAATCGTACTACATCAAACCTGCTATTATACGTCTAGTAGGTACATACTAACAAAAATAATACACGTTTTTGGATGCAGATTCTACAGGTGCACAAATAGTGTAAGTTGTGTGCTCACACTGAAAAATGTTTGTGGAATCTTGGACATGACACACATTTAACACAGATTTGTTTATATAGCAGTAAAGTGACTGCGCTGCCATGCTTGTTGATTGGGCTTGCCATGCTTGATGCTAATGGCCAACAACCCACCAGACAAAAAATCAGCTTATTCTTTAACAACTCCGTTTTTAAAAATTTGTTCACAAATACCAAGTGTCAAGTAAATCATACACGATGCATCACGTGTACTTTGCTTTTTTACAGATTCCTTCAAAACAAAATTTCTATTTGTTAAATTCATCTACAAAATAATTTGGCATGGAATCCTGCTGGCACAAGAACATCGCTTTAAATCTGTTATTTCTATAACACAACTCCCAGCTTGGGCTAAATAAAGTATTTCTATTCTATTGCTGTAAAGGTGGGCTGCATCTTTGAGTATATTAAATTCGAACACATACATCTCTTTAATAATGAATCATTTGCATAGGTTATTTAACACAAGGTACATGTAAAATATAAGTTCTGCTAACTATCGCAATGGTTTTTTGTAGGACATCGTATCGATATTTTTACACCTACTATAGATACGTATGGTTGCCTAACAGTTACTTAAAACCCTTTGCTTATGTTAAACGACTTCCGAGTTCAATTCTATGTAACAATTTGTTGTACTGATACCAGAGTTTAAAAAAGCCTAGAGTAAATTATTGCATTATAGTTATATGTATTTTTCTATCAGAAGCATATAGCAAAAAAGTATAAAGGTACATTTTTAACTTTTTTTCTTTGAAAAAATGCGATATATCATGGTATATTGTATCATGATCCTTTTGATATGTATTGTATAGTGAGGCCCTTGTCAATACACAGGCCTGACAAAAAGTGTTTTAGTCAGTGTTTTATTTTAAATTTGATCGTTTTAAATTCAACTGCACCATATTTTAAATATTCAACTCCTGGTAGTGCAACAAACTTTAGAATGATTTATTTATGATTAATTATAAAAAGTTCCATCAGCACATGCTTTGTAAGGTTTAACATTTTGTCCAGGAATATTTAAAATAAAAACTTAAGGCAGAACTACAAAATGATTAATGGACAAAAAGCAGGCAAAGCAGATAATCTGTGTAAAGAGGATTACGTTATTTTTTTATTAGTCTTTTATTTGTATCTACAAGAAGGGACACGAGCAAAAAAGAAGTGACGACTCCATGGAAAAAAGAAAAGAATTACATTTATTATCGATGCATTTTTTATATTTTTTTTAAGTAATTGACTTTCTTGTTTTTTTGGTTTTTTTTCAGTCTAAAGAATTTTTTTTTTACAATAGAAAGTAACATTAACTACACGAGACACAATAAAGTCCCTAGAAGACAAGGAGCCAGTCTAGTCTAACGTGAAATTTAAAACAAAGTCGAAAGAGGAAAAAAGAAATAATAATAATAATAAAAACCCCACTGCTTTATACTCAATACTGCTCGTTCTGTTTCTCGGGGAGAAAAAAAATAATCCGAGGAACAACAAAGCTCCCTATCGTTTCTCCTTAACATTACATTATTATACAGCATCACGACAGTAGTACAGAAATGGCTGATGGGACAGTCGTACAGCAAACAGGGCAAGACACCGGTTTAATCCCAAACTGCTCTCTACTCCCACAGGTAAAGTGCACTACACATAAGGGTAGAAAATGAGCCTTAAAGTAGTGTCTAATTTGGGATATTTTACATATTTTTGTTCTGTTTTTTTAATTAATTTTTAAATAGACAAAAATCCTTCATCATAATGTCTAGCTGCACCTCTGGTCCTATTAAAGGTTCAGATTTGAGCCATAAAACTAGTCAACTTGTTTTTCCTGGAGCAGTGCACAAGCATATCCACCCTGTCTGTCTATATAGGGGACATAAAAAGGCAAAAAAATATGATCCTGAGCACTGGTAAAGGCTAAAATACCTTGGTTGGACTGCTACAGATCTACCGCTCATCATTCACCTGGTCCATGAATCGATCAGTGCGATAGGACAACTCTTTTCCTTTTCACTGAACATCTTTTTTATTAGCCCCCCCCCCCAACCGGAAACAGAGCTTCCGTTGTTTTTTACTATAGACCTTTACGTCTTCTACTGCTCCAGTGCATTTGTTAAAACTGGAATATCAAAAACATGTCAATGATATCAAAATGCATTTTACAGTATTTACAAGTAGCAAATGAGTGAGGGGAAAACAAAACTAAGCGACTTCATGTAGGTGGGACTGGACAGTGGGAAGCAGGTGAGCACATGGAAACGACCACACAAAACATCGAAAGGCTGAAGTGACAGTTCAACAAAAAGGAAAAAAAAAACCCACCCCTTGAATCCTGCTCCATACTCCGCTGAGAGTTCTGGTTGTTCTGGACTGCTTATTATCACTTGCTGTGAAACTGTGTAACTAGGTAGTCTTGTTCCCCCCCCCCTCAAAAAAAAAGCAGGTCTGTAGGTTGCACTGTTCATCTTGGTGCAGAATCAGGGGGTGTCTTCGCGTCTGTAGTACCTCGCATCAGCCGAGAAGAAGCATGTCGCCTTTTCTGTCAGAAAAAAAGATATTCAAGAAACACGCGCTTCTCAACGTTTTTTTCCAATAACATGCAGGTGGAACAGGGTCGATTCAGCAGGAGGTATCTTTAGACTGGCATTATTTACATCTTTACAATGTCCTGAAGCAGGCTGCATGTTGCAACACATACAGACACATGGAGGAAGGCAGGGATAAAATTAAAGAGAATAAATAATGTGAACCAAGCAGAAAATATTTTAGTACCAATATTTTAAAAAATACAAAAAAAATGGTAAGTTTCCTTTTAGTTTTCTTCTTACTCCTAAATCAGTGAAAGCAAGCTTGAAACCATTCTGTATGGACGGGGAGCATAATAAAACAGCGACAGCAGAGATGTCAATCATGGAGTGAAAGTTTACTAGTAGAAACGTTCTATGCCCAGTGGTGGAGCTTTTGGTCAAACCACTACAGTATGTTGAAAAGATAAGGGGGGCATAAAAAACAAACAAAAAAAACCAAACCCTTAAGCCCATTTTTTCTATTTAAAAAAAAAAAAATTAAATAAAATACATTGTCAAAAATCCCAAAAAATATACCAATTAAATCAAATGTTTCAAATGGGTATCGCAAATATGTGCTTACTCTGACAATTTCATGGTTATTGAGATACAATGTGCCCTTCTGAGGAAAAAATACCCTTATCAATTATCAATACAATATCAATACAAAAAAGAACAATAATTATTATTAATACAATACATACACAGAAGTAATGGAAACGTTCATAGACCGTCACATCTTCATGAGTGTTTGAAAAATGTACACATTTAAAATGGAGGGGAGCCAAAAAAAATAAAAGGGATCACGTCCCAAAGTGATAATAATCTAGCGCATTAATAAGGAACAAGAAGAAAACTTTAAAGAGAAAAAAAAATTGAGTGGGATAAAAATAGCTTAACCAGGGACATGCGTTTCATTCCTGCCCATCAGTCTGTCCTTTCGTTTCTGTGTGTGCATGTGCACATGTACACATTTTCTCAAAGCCCCTTATATCAATGTCCTGAGCCAGAGAAGAAGGCAGAGCAAGGCAGTCAGCAGGCTCTTCCTGTGGCTCGGGGGCTGATTTCCATAACTAGCGGTCTTTACGGCGCGATTCCCCACTCTTTACTGACGTCCTCGTACACGGCCTGGCCCATAAGTTCCGTGAGACGTTGGTAGGGTTGTTGTTCTTTGTCCGAAAGGAATGCAGGGGTACAAAACAAATGGAGGAAAAAATAATAAAGAAATAATAAAAATAATTAAAAACCAGATAAAGGGGAAATCAGACACTCATCGTCATGTTGGGTGAATACTGAAACAAGAAGAAAGGAGAAGAAAAATGTGAGTGAATAAAAGAAGGATTAAAGTATTACAATTAGACTCTCCTTTCCCAAATAGTGAGTGGAGACAAACAATCAATTACATTCTCTCATACACTATTCTATGCTATTGGGTCAAATACACAGCAATTAGTGTCATCATAAAAACTGCCAAGAACGTACATAAATGATGTGTATGCACTCGCCACCTATGCTTTACTTATGTAATGGGAGGGTGGCAACGCTACTAGGCTTAGATGCTGAATGAGAAAATATTTTCAAGATGGCTGACAGACATATAATTTAACTTTAAAACAAGACAAATACGTCACAAAAGTCAATATTGTTTCAACTTTATTATTCCAGACTACTCACACTTTCACTTTGGAACGGGTTAAGGAAGTTGCCGCCCATCTCGCCATCGTCTCGCGGTGTCCCTGGTGGGTTGTTCATGCCTCCCATGTTGCTAGGAGAGTTCTATAGGGAATTGAGGAGGGAAAAAAAGTACGAAAGATGCATTCAGTAATTTTCAAGATTCAAGACTTTATTCTCACATGGAAACGTCTATTGCACCATACATTGAAATTCTTACTGTGACTTCACCCCACATTTAATAAAAAATTATAAAGATGCAAAAAGAAAGGAGGAAGGAGAAAAATCCAAGATTTTGTTTGTTAATTAATTGATCTTATCTTTAGCAAATATCATGCTGTTCGGGATCATGGTGCAACAGTCACTTGTTTCTAACCTGGGGGTCATCTTACACTACATTTACTAGAATAGCTGACTTAGTACTGCTTTTACATTATTTTTGTCCCTGAAAATGTTAGAGGTGATTATTTTATTCCCAGTAATTGAATTTTGTCCTTCTTTCTTTTGCTACATGTTGAAATTTTCAATACACTATTATGTTGCAGAAAAAACACTTCCTTCCTTTTAAACTTTTCTTACTCTTATTTTCACTTTCATTTTTTCCCCAAAAATCTTAGTTGCCAGCATACACTAAGAATATATATGTATAAAAAAAGAAGCATTTTATTTAAATAATTTTATTTTCTTATTCTTTTTTATTTTCTTGTGTTGATCTATATTCATGGTTAGATGACAAACAGGGTTACTTACCTTTGGCAACCCATCCATGTCACTGGACCCTACAAAACAAAAAACAAAACAAAACAAAACAAAACAAAACCAAAAACAAAAAGTTAATAAAGAGACAACCAACAGAGGGCACTTTAAGACAACAACTACATTTTCTTTGTCAACCCCCCCCCCCTTCCCAAAAAAAAACCCACACATGGTTCCCAACTCACCTAATGATCCGTTCATATGATGAGGCTCCATGGAGCCCATCCCTCCCATCGGACCATCAGGACCTGGGCCCATCGGGAACTGTGAACACACAAACCCATTTATAGGTGCTTGTCGTCTGCTGAAAATTTTTCGTTCTCTGAATGGCATGTGACAGGAGGACTGGATGGGTTGATTAACGGTGTGAGGAAAACTCTACTTAATTACAGGGTGTAATCACGCACAGCTGATCAAAGGCTTGGAGCTAAAGCATGTTAATTAATTTAAAGTAACTTGTGTTCGTTAAGTGTAGCTTACACCTGCTGAGTACTTGTATGGGTGCAAGTTCCTTCCTGCCTCACCTGGTTACTTTGCAGCGGTCAGACTGCAAATTTTATTTACTGAATATCACTCTTTAGCTCGTAGCACTATTACAAAATGGCATAAAACATTCGTGTTTTGGTTAATAATTTTTGCTTTAAGCAGGGCACTTACATTGGGCCTGTTGCCTCCAGGGCCAATGGGGTTCATCATTGTGTATATGTTTTCACTTGAGTTTGTTGAATCTGAAAAAAAAAAAGTCAGTTTCAAAAGGAAAAATAACAACAAAAAAACCCACAAAGGTAGTGATCACATTTACAAATTTTAATTCAAAGGACAATTTCACCAACTTCAATATAAACAATTTCATTTGTATAATAACTGATCGATATGCAGCTCAGTGGAAGCTCAGCTTGATGCCCACTGCACTACTTTAAACATTCACTAGCTGATGGTGGCCATAATATCTGATCCCAGGTATTAGGTTACAATTACATCATGCTGAATAGAGAAAGGGAGGAAAAGATGTACTGTGTAATTTCTCTCTCTCTGCTCCGCACTATAAGACAGTGCAGCAACATTTTACTGACGTTGGCTGCCCAAGCAGAGGACAATAAGGAAACACTCATCAATTAGTGTGACTAGGTAATTATAAGGGTTTTTTCCCCCAAAAGTGTATGTACTTTGTGTGAATGTGTGTACTTTTTTACACACCTCCTGGACTTGGCATGATAGGAGTTCCTGGAGGACCACCCCCCCCTGGAGGACCCTGAGGAAGATAAGCACATGCAAGTGAATTTTTTGGGGGGGCCAACACCATACAACACTACTCTCAGCTCCAGAAATTGCCGGAGGAGAAATTTTAGGCAATACAGCAGTAGACACAGGGGAGATATTATGGCAGTATGATTAATGCCCACATATTCTGCTTGTCCAAATACAATGCCTGCAGCAAAACAGACAAATATAGTAATTGCTCAAGAAAAAAATCTAATATGTTTAAACAGTTAAATATGTGCTTAGGCATACAGAGGTAAGCATTAACTTGTGCTTTAACAGAAAAGGGACAAGGTTAACACTACTTGCCAAAAGGGGGGTGTTTTTGTGCCCATTACTTACCACATAGTTGCCTGGAGATGAGGAGGAGTACGCTATCTGTGACAAAAGACAAAGGAGACAAATTAGCTTAACGCTTTAAAGGAATCAAACTAATTTATTTGGTTAACTTGATTCACTTCCTAATGTCAATCACTTTGGCTAAATTGATTATGCCAACCATTTTGTTTCCCCTCAAAACACTAGGAGTGAATCAATCAATGAAGTATTATTTAATACCAATGGTGACATGAATCACGTTGATCAGCTAGGTGCAGAAGTTAAATTAAACTTTAAAGTAAGTGACTAGCAAACATGATAAATTGGTCTGCGTTAATAAATCACTTTTTAACTTAACTTCAACAGACTTGAAGTGAATTAATTCGACCTCTAAAATAACTAAGAACCTGTTTTTTTATCTAGACAAAAGCATTATCCTTCACAGTAAGTATATAAATAAAATGAAACAAATGCACTGTGTGTTGGACTTACCGAATTAGTGTTGGGATTCGGCCAAGGACCCCGTCCTCCTGGACCCCTAAGAGAACAAATAAACAGATAAGTGGGAGGAGAAAAGGCTAACTCGACCAACAGAGTAAACCAGCCTGTCTGACATGTGTTTTGCCCAAAGCAAATGACGATGATGGAGGTTTGCGGTTGCTACTCACATGTTCATTCCTGGCATGCCTGGCCCACCCAGAGAGTTTGGAGGTGGCCTCATTCCACCATAGTTCTAAACAGAGGTGAAAGTTTATCCATGATTAAGATACTTTAACTCGCAACATTTAATTAGATGTTATCAATTCAGAAGTAATGGAGGAGCAAGGTATTTATACACACCTGTGGACCCATACTGCCCATCCCTCTAGGTGGGTTCATTCTCATTGGACCGCCCATGCTAGGGTGTCCTGAATAAAAAAGGGGTTTAAAAATAAGAACATTTAAATAAAGTGTCAAAATGCATTAAAACAAATGAACATGTGTGCAGCTTATCTGGACTAATACCTTGTGGTCTGGTGGGGTCTAGATTGTTTGGCAACAGTGGCTGGGAACCAGGAACTCCGACAGGAGGCTGTGTGGGGAGGAGGGGAGGGGGGGCAGAAAATAAGCAACACTGAAAGGAAAAGAGCAAATCATGTTTTCACATGCACTTCAGTAGCCCACAAGACCGCAATGCTGTCTGAAGCAAGTGCTTGAGAGGACTAAAGAAAAAAAACTTCTGTCTGTCTGCCATCAGTTGGATTGCTTAGGTCATTCTTGCCAAAATGTATTGACCAAATTAATTGATGTTTAGGTTATGTATTGCAATACAGGATTTTAACAAATCTGTTAAGCAAAATAATTTTTTATTTTTTTTTTGCACTAATACCAAAAAGACCAGGATTTGATTCCCACAAACAGCAAGCCACTGCTATGGGCCCCTGACCAAGGCCCTTAACCATAATTGCTCAGTTGTAAAGATAAGGGCATCTGCCAAACGCTGTAAAGGTATTATCATATTAGGCTAGCAAGTCATTCGGATCTAATACGTACACAAACTAAAAGCCTTTGCACAGAATTATGTACCCTGATATTGGTTGAGGCATTAGCATTTATTTCATGGTTGATGTTAAACCAGAAAAAACTGTTTACATTAAAACTGCATAGAAAAGTTACAAATAAGAGATTAGCTCCATCATGAGCTGCACGTGGCGTTGATGTGCATCATAACATCTCAAATGTCATGGACTGTCTTTTTAAGGTTTTGCAAGTTTAAGCTCACTTTGACACTAATACGCATGTAGCACTCTATTCTGCATTTACTTAACGTAAAAATGTCTATGCTGTCTGATTACCTGCCAATTATTCAAAAGTCGGAATTTTAACCCCGGGCAGATTAAAATATTGAGCTGACAATCAGCAAGACTGACATTCTATAACGCTTTCAGTGGCTGCTTAATTCTACTGTTCCTTATTTCGTTATGTTTTATATATATATTGCTAGATCTCTAGATTTTTAGATCTTTTTTTTAAAAAAAAGGGGGGGGGTCTCTATAGTTGGACGTAACATTTGCATACTGGTAAACAGTACATGTTTTCATTCTGTTTAGGGAACCTGGTGAATTTATTAATTGTTCTAATCAGGTAGGCACTACATTAAAACACCCCCATAGTGCTTACTTATGTAAACAGAACCTGAATCCGTTACCTGATTTGGCATGCGAAGGGACGGTCGTGGTCCACCCGGGTACCGCGGAGACATGAAAGGCTATAAACAAAAATGGAAGAGAGGGGCAAAAAAAATAGATATTTTTTTCTTATTCACGTCTGTTAGCATGATATGGCTGTCTAGAGTGAAATAGCTCAAAATAAAAAGGTGCAGTTCAATGAATGGCAACAGCAAGGCCAGCTGGAGCAGGTGTAATGCAGGCAGGCAGATGCACCAAGCAACAATGAAGGAGGCCACAAAATGAGAAATATTTAAAGAAGACATTCAACCTTCCGACTGCTGCTCGTGGTTCAAATTTACATCTCACTTATTCTCACTCACACACACACTTTATAGAACAGGAGTATAATATTGACCACCTTGTATAGCTCACAGGTGCAGACTGATTAATCACACCACAAATACAGTCTGGTATCAGAGGCCAGTTAGAAGAGAGACAAATCAGAAGCTGATCCTGTAGTGTGGGACCTTCAGGCTGTGTAGAGAAGGGGACAGCCACATAGGTGGGGGTGGGCTGTGGGTGTGTGTTTATCAGGTAAAGGAGCTAGCCAGAGGACAGTGTTGGTGTGTGTGCACGCACATGCTGATTTTGACATTCTAAAGATGTTCCTCTGTCCTCATATATACAAGCACAGACAGCTACGGTCCTTAAAGAAGTGTTCAACCAAACCAAACAAATCGATATTTTCCACTCATGTGCAGCCAATTATCCAAGACAAGTTTTGACAAGCCATAAAAGCTAACGCTCACCAATTAACATGATGCCAACAAAGCACAATCGTAGAACAAACAATAGTACTAAAAGACAATTAGAAGGAGGAAAAAACAGGTCCAGAAGCTATTTATGGAGGGCAGGTAAATATAAACAAATACTTTGATCTGTACAAATGATTTCTGAACATGTTCTTGGTATACTGGTGCCATGTTAAATCACACCACAGCTCTAGTTAATCAAATTCCATGTTTCCTTTATCACCATATAATATTCAACAAATTCGAAGTTACAGTGACATCATGCTAACTGGCAGACATTTCTTTAACGCTTTAGAGCAATTATTTAAAAAAAAAAAGAAAAGACTTCTCGTCTGACTTTTTTTTTTTCGAGACCAAGCATGTGTGCGCTCGTGTGTGTGTGTGTGGGGGGGGGGGGATTTCTAACGGCATTAGGCTGTGCAATATTAATGCTCTATTGATGGTGGGTGGGTGAGAAGAAGCCTTTCCAGCAGTAAGGAGGCCTGTAAATAATTCATCCTACTTTAGGGGCACTGACTCTGGGCATGGACAAGCTGAGTGTGGGCCTCAGGACATGGACGAGTATAAGGAGGCAGAGCAATACACAATGGTGCAACATCTTTGGTTTGATTATCTTGGATAAACTGGATAAAACTGGATAAAAGCGGGTTGAGGTTTTTCAATTAATGAAGGATTCCGTTATTTTTGCGTTCAAGGGACAGTTTAATAGTGTGTGTGTGTGTGTGTGTGAAAAAGAGATAAAGAGCGTGAATGTGTGATTGTGTCTTACCTGGCCGTGGGGTCCCATCATGGGGTTGCTGGGGTTGTGTGGGGGAGGCTGTGCATGGGGAGACGGCTGCGACCCGGGAGGGCCCTTTAAGAGAGAAGAGGCAAGTGAGACATAAAACGGGGGCGCGCTTGCTGCCGAGGCCTGCTGCTGCT
>JAOTQW010000033.1:9898551-9918041 GCA_026260075.1 Sisor rabdophorus | reverse complement strand
GAGGCAAGTGAGACATAAAACGGGGGCGCGCTTGCTGCCGAGGCCTGCTGCTGCTCCACCAACACACTTACAAACCCCACCACCCCCCAAAAAAGGTAAACCTGAGTGAAGTTACTTTACCATCAAAAGCGAAAAAGGTTTATTACCTAAACTATTAATAGTCTACCAGCCTAATGTAAAGTGCCATGACCAGGCAATTACTAAAGATAAATGCTTAACCAAAAATGCAAAAGTTTTTTCTTCACTTTTTCATTTATATAAAGTGTGAAAGATTGCAAAGATTCCAAACTTATCACTGCAACTTTAAGAAGTCTGTAAGGGCACAAGTAAGTACTGAACATCCTGTTTCAGCTCTAGCATTACAGCCCCCTTCACCCCTTCTACTCGGCCATATATCTCAATGAGAAGCATATGGCCTTCTAGGAATCCCCCAGCCAGCAGGAACTCTCCACACATTCACTTGGCCAACAATTACATTCTTATTCACTATTTCGACTTCCAGGACAATAAGTGAAAAGAGTGAGCAGTTCAAGACTTCGCGTTTGCATGTTTAAGTTTATTTGTTAAGCGTAGTAATCTTCATGGATGCAGCAAGATGCTCAGGCATACAAGCTGCAATGACTGGACCATGTCACTTGGGGGCACTGTTGTCAAAAAAGAAAACGATGGCCCATTTGAGGCTTTTTTTTGGTGCAGCCATCCTTCAGATAGCAGGCCACAGAAACGATCAAGGGAAAAAGATGCACAGGATGACGCAACATAGCGGCAAAACAAGCGACTTTGTTTAACAAGATCATCTAAAACGCTGAGAGAAAATCTAAAAAGCACACTATTTATAGAATGCCCCAAAAATTTGGAAAATTCTTTTGTTAAATACACCCAAACTGAATTTTTTTACAACTTTTACTATAACAGTCATGAAATATACAAATTTGCCTTGTGAATTTATGCAAATTGTTTGTCTGCAACCTTTGTGATTTAAAGCTAATGTCACACATGCAACCAGTTACAGTCCATTTAGGTTCTGCATTTTCTTTACCCCAAACGTGAGGCTTGTTTCCTAAGGAGTTTATTATAATCTCCAATTTAAAATTTGAGCACAAAAAATAATAATAATAAACTGACATTTTATGCATAAAATATTTTTAGGGGAATGGAAATGTTTACATGTTTCAGTTGATTTTTATTTCGAATGAATAAATTTTATCATTTAATTATTCTCTTTTACAAATACAACACAAATACAAATCTGCTAGGTGTTAATATTAAATTACACTAATTTTATGCTTAGACTTAATGAAAAAAAGGGTGAAAAGTTAAATCACTCAATTAGCCCAACACTTTTACTTCATGATTCCACTCAAGTCAACATTTTACTTCATGATTCCATTTAGTAGATTGATGTATGTAACATGAGCTGTTTTCTTGTCCGGCACTTTACGGAAGCACACTGGGAGGCGAGCTCAGAAACCGTTTCTTAAAAGTGAAAGTAAGCATACACACAGGCTACATAGACGTTATTTTTCTATATAAAAGAGCTAAAATAATTTTAACTAAAAGCACTAAGTAAGAATGTAACATCAGTAAATATTTTCCTGTGAAATGGACTTCAGAGGACCGTCAGCAAACGTGGTAAGGGATAAATAGAGTGTGTAAGAGTTTAATTTTGGAGAAAGAGTGCTTGTGCTAAAAAGGTATGTTGGGAGCTGTGTACTAATTTAGGCCTGACCTGTCTACGACCTCGCTGTGAGACAGAAAGTAAAGGGGCAGTCCTGAGGGGTCTGATGCTCTACTGACCGTCCCAGAAACAGCACAGATACAACAGCTGTATGTGTGCGTGCATGCTCTAGAGTTTCCAAGAGAAAGGGGTTGGAGAAACGTACTGACACTCAAGGCCTCTGAACTTGGCAGCAACAAGGTCACAGCCATTCTTTACACCTAAACACACTGACACATACTGCTGTCTTTCCCTCTGCTAATACATCCATCTTTCTCTCATCACCATGTTACACATCCCTTTACCTGTCTGTCTGTCCCTTCCTCTCGCTGTATTGTATCTTTGTATGTATCTTTACATACTCAATAGCATATTCAAATTTCTGTGAGCCACAAAAGACAAATTCCCACATTCCACCCGTTTGTGAAGACATTTTGGAAGCAAGTGTGTGTCTGTACGCGCATGTGTACGTGTGCGCGTGTCCCCTTTGCCATTTTCTCTCTCTCTCTCACATATCACCTCTACCTTATCGCAAACACAGCCAAATGCCAGGCATGTCTATCACTGAGCAGAGGTAGCAGTCACAGTGACATGCAAGCCCACAACCACTTGTACAAATGCACACTCGCCATCCTAAGGCCCTAAATCTAACCCTAGGGAACTTAATTTAACGGACGTCAACCCTTAGATATGCCTTTCCTTATGGGGACACAGTGGTCACCACCAAAATAGACAAACACTAAAACACATCATAGTGTAGCTTCAGCATACAAGCCACAGGATCAGCGTATGTGTATGGGCATGTTTGGTGTTCATTTGTGAGTGTGTTGGGGTGGAGGGGAGTAGGACAGCAAAAAGTGCTGCTTTATCAAAGCATAATTAGGTGTTGGAAAAGCAAAGAAACATTAACCAAAACCAAGACACAAATGTATGCAATGTAAAATCATTGTTGTTTGGTTGCCTGGAAACATTCATTCATTCATCTGCTATATCCGCTTATTCCAGGCAGGTGTACACCATGGAAAGGTCACCAATCAACCTGATTCACTTTTTTTTTGGACTATGGAAGGAAACCAGTGTACCCTCAGAAAACCCATGCAATACATACGTCTACCATCTTTTTTTTTTAATCTTAATAAGAAGTTTTGCATCAGGTAGTGAGTGAGGAACAAAGAGTAGTATTATTTATTAATACATCTTCTATAACCTCTTATACCATAAATGGGGTCCTGCTAAAGCCCATCCCAGCGCACAGAGGGCGAGAGCCAGGTTGCCAGTCCATTGCAGGGCCACAAACAGACAACCACACACTCACATTTACTCTTGTAGGCAATTTCAAGTCACCAATCCATCTAATGTACGTTTATGAACTGTGAGATAAAACCGGAACACTTAAAAAACCCACGCAAGTGCGGGGAAAACATGTAAACTCAGAAAACACAGAAAGACCCCATGCCCAGGAAGAGACAATGTGTAAAAGCTAAAATTTCACTATTATTCAACTTTGCAATTACACTGCACAGCCCTCACTGTGACTATTGCAGAAGCACACATCACAATGTGAATGCTAAAACCATATATTGTGCAGCCCTTATTAACACCAATCATCAGAGTTCAACAAGTGCAATACAATTAGCATGGCTTCACACAGCATTGGTATTTATAATATTTTTTACATGTCCGTTAAACAGTATTGCTAGACAGGATTAGGGCTTCTATAAAATCTCCTCAAACACCACATATAGAATCTTTGAATGGCCAAAACCTTTGTCTAAAAGTATGTACTGCATTTAAGTTACAATGAACTTTCAGATCATTAAAAAAAAGTATGTTCTGTAGGATTCTGGTAGTATAAAAAGAAGTTCGAAACTACTACATTCACCATGTAAATATCACTAAAATTAATGCTAAAAGTTGGGTAATGTCTCATCAAATGTTTAAGTACTTAAATCAAGCAAGTAGAAAATCTTTGCTATACGATTTCGCATGCTCATGGAACAGATTCTGTGTGGAAGTAGTTGTTCATGTGAAATGATTTACCCTTTTTAGCATAACAAAAAGTTGGACATATTACTAGTTCTAATACTATATAGTATGAAAGTATGCACTTTCTGACAGAGCCAGGGTGCCCATCCAACAGGAGCATTGGATCTCCATTATCTCATCTATAGAGAACTAAGCAGTTATTGTTTCCTCTGTGAAGTCATGTGTATGTCATGTGACTCATTTGCCACGCAATAACCAGAAGAAAAATTGATCTTTGGGAAAAAAAAGGCTCAAATGATTTAAGTCCTCTGTTTTAACACACCAGAGAAAAGACAAAACGCAAACATGTCAAAACAACAGAAGAGTTAAATCTTAACACAACAACTCAGCAAAAACTTCTAATCGCCAGGCCACAGACGCCGCTTTCCAAACGCAATGTTCAGTCTCGTCAAAGGAATGTCTTCAAGGCATACAGCACAGCACAAACACACTAAAAAAGGGGACAACAGTAATAGTGCGCAAAGCAGAGCTGTGAACACCTGAAGCAGCATGCATGCTAGACAGCAAAATTTTTAAAAAGAGAGAGAAAAAGAGAGACATAAGCTGCTTGTTAACTTACCGAAGACCATTTATAAGCTCTCGCTCTTTCTGTCTCTCACAGTTTAATATCACTAATGGCAAAGTTAAGAATGCTCATAAACCATCTGTTCATCTATTGTAAATGTACTGTTTGGAAATTGGTACAAAGAAACAGGAAAGGGTTTCCAGACTGAGCAGCTTTCTGTGATGCCGAATAAGCAGCTAAAAGCATCACTATCAGAGCAGCAATCACAGCTACAGCACCCAGACCCAGGTGAACAGTGACCGACAGTTACGAAAAAGAAAAGAAAGAGACAGAGAGAGGCAGAGAGAGAAACATCTAGATGAGTTGAAGGCATGAATGAGTAGGAGGCCACAAAAAGGACAGATGTGTAAAAACAGAAAAACAGAGAGAGCAAAAGAAGGACAGAGAGTGATTGGTGCAGCTCTCTTACCTGAAAGAAGCCAGGGGGCATGGGTCCACCAGGCATGCCATCATTAGGGGGCATGTTCCCCATTACAGGGCTGGGCGCCGCTGCTGCACTCTGAAAAACAGAAAGCAAGACAGGTCAAAACCTGATAGATATGGTAAATGCTATACGAACTTACTATAAGAACTTGTATTGTATTGAACTTACTATTTAAAAAATGCATTTACATTCCTGGCATTAAGCAAAAGCCCTTATCCAAAGCAATTTACTTTTTTTTCTTTAAACTCATTTGCAATTGAGGATTAAGGGCCTTGCTTAAGGCCCGAGCAGTAATAACTGGGTGGTGCTGGGAATCGAGCCCACAATCTTTCAGTCAGCAGGCCAACGACTTAACCGCTGCGCTACCAAATTCCACGGCATATGACAAACACTTGTGGTCAATCATTATAAACCTTTCTCAATTAACATATTTGTGCAGGTAAAAATAAATACCACTTAAATAAAAGGATTTCCTCTTCTATTTGGCATGTTTTAAATAAAAACATGCAGCTTTTCAGAGCTTGCTTTTAATTTTTCTTAGTAGCGCCTGAGAGGTTGATATTTGAGAAACCGGTGTGTAACAGATCCAGAGCGTCACCATACCACTATTCCCTACATGGTTTACACGATCGTGAATGACACTGAAATAAACACTATAAATTTTATTACCCCACATATTAATAGTGAGTTTCTGATGTACAGAAAAGTGTCATTATCCAACTATAGAATGCAAAAACAAATATATTTTCTAGAGTTTTAAGATACACTAACGCAGATGGCACCACATAAACTTATTTACATTTTGTAAAAATTAAAATTAATTCGGTAGGAAAAGTAAAAAAAATACTGCCCAGCTCCAGAGCAATACAAAATAGTCGGGCAAAAGAGATCATTTTGAGATTGTGACCCTGCTGACTAATTCATAGAATCAATTATCTGCATGTGTGCTCATATGTGCACTCGAGTGCAAAAAAGACGCAGTTATTCTATAATGCAAACAGAGAAATAGAGAAGACAAGACAAGAGAAAAGAGAAGCCAATAGAGGAGAAGCTGAGAAAAGAAGATAAGACAGGAAAAGGGAAGAGAAAAAAGAAAACAAGAAATGGAATAAAAAGAGAAAATCTTGGGAAAAAATAAAAGAAGAAAGAGAAGGTAACTAAAAAGTAGAAAGAACAGGATGGCCATAAGTAAAAGACCAAGTCATTTATTGTATCCCACACACACATATATAGATTTTGTGTGTGTGTGTGTGTGTGTGCGTGTGTGTGCGTGTGTGTGTGTGCGTGTGTGTGAGTATTTGGTCACAATTCTGCTTGTAGAACTCTGATACAGAAACATAGAATATAGAGAGACAGAGAGAGAAAGAAGGGGGGCCGTCGCCTTGTTGCCATGACAACTCTGACTTCAGCTCTCCCTCTCTAGTGCCATTAAACCCTCAGGCCGTCAATCATCTGCTGTGTGCGTTTCTGCGCATGTTTTTGCGCATGTGCGCGCACGCGTGTGTGTGTGTGTGTGAGTGTATATGAGTGCATGTGTGTTCAGAGACAGACAGAGAGACAGAGAGGGCTGTGGCTTTTCAAAGCTTGTCGTATACCACACTGATTACTGCCATCATCTCATCAAGCCATTAAACAGCACCTCTATTCACTACGGCTCCCCTATAAAGCCTGCTCAATAACGGTTAATACACGCCGTGCATGCAATTATAAACACGCATGCTGCCAAAATGCGAACACACGCACACACACACATTACGCATTCACCGCTCACTCACGTTAACGTAAACAAATATTAGCTCGCTTAAACATATACACACTCTTATGCTGAGGGGTGGAGGGGAAGGGGGTACATAGTTAATCTGTCATAACAAACGAATAGATTTGAGGATGATCAAAACAAACAATTAAAGGACACCATTGGCCATTGGAGGGTCATCTGTGTTAATGCTGATGGAGTTCAAATATGATTAAACAAAACGACAACAATGCAGGAACGTATAACGTATAATGACGACAAACGTCGCTATACTATTTGTTTGATGTAAAAATACTAAGACGGAAACAAATACAGAATTTGCTTAAATTGTGGTGGGATCATCACCGGAACGATTCTTAAGCTCTAGCGTTGAGCACAATACAAATATTTGCAGTTGTGCCTTTTTTGTAAACATTGTGATACATAACCTTCGGGACTGTTACTCAGGGTATTTCAGCATGATCACCAAGGTGAAAATGCAATATGCGCAGCTTCTCCCTTACTTACACCACACAAATAATGGAAAATCAATAGATTTGCTGTCGAGTAAGGGGTTTAAAGTGACCAGGTACCAAACGGACACACAGATATCTGGGTTGGTTTTAATACTGTACAAACTGTATTTTTTATCTGCAATCCCTATTTTCAATTCTAACCTTTCTGCATTTTTACTTTCTCCCAAAAAAGGTTGATTTAAAAGATTTTGGACCCATGGGTCCTTCAATTTGGTCCCCACTATGGCACAAGTTCTCAAGTGGCTGTATAAACCCATAAACACACAGGCTACGCAACACTTCACATAAACAAGACAAATGTTATGAATAAGAGAATCATTTAGTTGGATTTGATTTTGACTTGGACATGGTACCATTTCTTGTATCTTTCATACCAGTTTTAACAAATTTGTCCAGCCAAGATTCTAATGCCAGTAAAACAGCTGAGTTAGTCAA
Organism: Sisor rabdophorus; assembly: GCA_026260075.1. Taxonomy (NCBI): domain Eukaryota; kingdom Metazoa; phylum Chordata; class Actinopteri; order Siluriformes; family Sisoridae; genus Sisor; species Sisor rabdophorus. The sequence continues at coordinate 9,910,583 of JAOTQW010000033.1, read as the reverse complement.
TTATTTTGTTAGCTCTGACATGACTGTTGGTAGTGTTTGGATTCAAACTTGCTGCAAAAATTGTTTAGTCTGTTTTGTAGGATTTTTTTATACCTTGAATTCTACTCCTATAGGAGTCTGCCAGTTTTAAATTTAACTAGCAGAAATGCATCCATATACAGCTTCAGATAAACAGAAAAATCATGTGTGGGTCTTTTTAAAACCCTTCACCAGCATTTAAATTAGAAATTCTGCCAGCCTTGACTTCATGATTGATTTTTTTTTTCAAAACATTCTACCTCATCCTAATTCCCTGTCTCCCTTTCACTCAAGTTCCAGAGTCTATAAAGATAAGCTGCAAAGACCTGCATACATAATCAGGTCATCTGTCTGTTCGGTCAGAAGATTGTTTGGCTATGGTCGCACTCCGGCGTTTATACAGTTTGTTCTTCATTGCCATCCAAATCAAGGCAACTTTTTAGCACAGAAAAGTCGGATACTCAAAACTAGACTATGGATTTTAGTGTGGAGCAAGAGTAAGATTTAAAAAGAACATGTGTGAGACTGAGATGGACACTCCTTTGTCCATGTAACACCATTAAACAGCATCAAGATGTCAAATGCTTTATATTTTTTGTTTACATTTTTGAGTGCTGACTGGGTGGAATGAAAATACTACAACTGTTAAAAAACAAACAACATTGAGTGTATATATATAGTGCTTTGGTTATACTCCATTTGGAGTCAAGGTTAGCATCCGTGCACAGGATTGATCCCTGTAACATGTATACTTTTTTGACATATCACATACTGTGTAGAGTTTCTTCAAACAGCCTGTGCATTCAAGACTAATTTTTCACTTTAAGAACGCAAGAGAGCCTCATTCTTTTCAGTTGCCTTATCTATGGCCATCAAAGGTCAGTATTAGTATTCATCAGCCGCCTCAGAATTTTTGTTATACGACACCTTTTTTTAAGAAGCGGCTTCACGTTGTCCATGGAGCAGTTCCTGACCACACTGGGTACAATCGTGTTGCTCTAGTAAAACACGTTGTGTGTTAATCTGATAAGTGGCCTAGGGTAAAAGCAAGGAGTGTGCATTACCCAAAGAGTTAGCTAGATCTGCCTAGTCAGTGCCCTGAAGCTGTTCCAACCCAAACAGGACACTGTTCTAATGTCCATACACAGAAGCCTGGCAGGCCACGCTCACTGAGCAGCCGGTGTCTGCTTGCTGTTACCTGAAGCGGGTCTGAGAAGTGGCAGTGGCTTACCAATACACAGTTCCTTACTCACTCGTACTAAGAGAAAGCGGAATAAAGTCAGAGGAAAAAGGGTGAAAGCCAAGCCAGGTTGCCTTTCATTAGGCCAGCGACAGCCCCAAAGGGAGCGTTGTGTGTCACGGAGCTCCGCGAAACAAAAGGAACGCGAGACGTAAGCGGCTGCCAAGACCATGCTGCTAATTGGAGATAATTAATGCCATTAATTAGGCACCAGGAGGAGAAGGGGGGTATGTAAAAGAGAAAGGGGAGACAGATGGGGATGAAGCTAGGAGAACATGGACAGATTTGGTGTTTATACAGTGTCCAATGTTTATGGCCTCGATCCTGGAAAGATCTTCTAGAATAGGTTTAATGTACGGTGTGCTGGCGACTTGAACAATGACACCAATAATCAACAAAGCAGTACTGCCATCCTTCTATTAAAAGTATAAATCAGACAAGTGGAAAGAAAACGCTTTGATACAGGTTTTCATAAAAATCAAGAGACAACCTTTACATAATTAACCAACAGGTAACATAACCACATTATTTCCATTGAATAAACTACTTTGGTGTTCATGTTGACAGCAGAACCAACAAGAAAGGTATTGGCTCACACAATTTGCAACGGTATGCTATGAGAGTTTTTCTTTTAATATGCTCAAACCAAACCTAAAGTGTCTATGGAAAAAGCCTAAAAAGTTCTCAGGAAAAAGCCTGGCTTATTTACATTTTACGGTGTTCATTTAAGCGAGCTGTCTGGTGGATGCTGGAAAAGATATGGGGACTGCCATTTTTTGTGTTAAGAAATGACCCAATGCAGATAAGTGCCTTTACCTGTCTGGACAAAAGATTTATCTAATGAAGCCCTTCCAGGAGGCAAATAAAATTTTTGTCTAACTTGCAATATCGGAGTACAAATAGCAAACAAATGATGTTTGAAAAGGGTGATCCTGGTATGGAGTTTTGTAAACTTTTGGTCTGTTAAGCGAGAGACATGTGTGAGTGAGAGAGCACATATAAGAAAAGAGAAATAAATCTTTGACTCCTAAACAATTTCTACAGTATCCATCCCAGCTTTGGTTCTATAGTTGGTCAAAAGATTTTACCAAATCATCTGTGCCATTCCGTTCAAGAATCTCTAAGGTTACATGCCAAATATCTAAACGCAGTGTGTAGTCCAGGCTGCTTTAACTACCTGCTAAAACATACAACACCTTGATGGATTAAAAAAACTAAAAAAAAAATAAAATTGTGAAAAGCTTCAAACGTGTGCGAGCATGTATGTCTGTTTGCAAAGAGGAGGGGAAAAAAAGATAAAATGGTCTGATGTGCAATGATGTTGATCTTTAAGGAAAAACATATGCCAGCACTTGACCTCCAATCCAAATCAATTAGCTAAATGCTTCTGTTGGAAACTATCCTCCTTGATTAATTATTTTCTGATGAGGCAGAACTTTCAGTGATTTGACAAATGTTGAAGCATGTAGAAGATTGCATTAGGAATCCCATTATCCTATATTCAGTTGGCAGACATGTATATATGAGCATCGGCTGTCGACAACTGCATTTCGCTAGCCAGAAATAAGTGAGGCATGGATGATGGTGTGCCTTTTAGCACCAGCATTTTTATAAATAAATAAACAAGGCACTGTGAAATATCCATGCTTGGGCCCCTTTTGCCACAATCCTAATGTCATGGAATTTCACTGAACCCCACCCCCTTCTACTTTCTCACTCTCTCCACCAAAAAGCATTCATGGATGCAGGTATTAACCGGGTGTGTTCAACCACCCCTCCCCACCCCAAAAGACTTTCCAACTCAAAAAAACCTACTCAACCCAACCCCCCACTTTTGTCTCTTACGGCTCAGCTTCTGGATTTGATTTGGGGTGAGGGGCCCATCTAAGGTAATAGACATGTTTGCATGAACTCCTGATGTTTATACACACACACACACAACACGCTGCCATGCGCATTCACTTTATTTGTTATGTAACATGGTTGCAACACACTCTACAAACAATTCAAACTGAGCTAAGCTGGCAGGAAAAAAACAACAAAAATCAAATACTTTCTTCATTCCAATCACAAGAGACAGAGACACACATCTCCCTCTTTACAACAAGAAAACACCAGTTTACTACAGCCTTACGGAAAGCATAAAGCTTAAAAAAAAAACATCACAATGACTGTGCAGTACATCAGGCAAGTCACTGACCTAGAACAAGGAGATTGTTCAGGACCCTAGGGAAATCCTAGTCCCTCACCTTTTCATCCTGTCATTCACTCACACAAAAACCCCAAACCCTCCCTCTTCACCCTTTGCTATATGCTAATTTTGCACACAAACGCACAGGCCACGGCGTCTCGGGAGAAGAAATAGTGTGGCTTGTGCCCCCCCCCCCCCAATAAGGGATGGGTGTCAGCAGCCTGCAGAAGCTGTTGCCATGGAGACAGGTCCTGTCTGCACTCTGTCCCCCAGGCATCCCGGATCAAGGAGAGAGAGAGAGAGAGAGGCTGCAGCAAATAATGGCTAGTATATGAGACAGCAAAACAAACCACACACACCAAAGTATATGTTCTTGTTTACTCTTTCTTAACTGTTCAATCTGGCCAGTATCATGCATCTTTGTTAGCAAACACAGTATTTTTATGGACCCCTTTTAAAGTGTGTGTGTGTGTGTGTGTACCATGTCATAACAGTAGCCACGAGAGCCGAGATCTAGCTCAAGTCAAAATGGGCTTTCCTTTCCTTTTGCTTAAGGGAATAATGTGTCAAATTGAGAAACGCGAGAAGGCACGTCCGTGCTCCTGCACACACGCAAAGGTAGGCAACTAAGAGAAGATTTGGCCTGGGGAACAATAACAGATGTCTTTTGTCTTCTGACTGCAGACCATCATTTAAGCTTTCATTACTTAAACTGCAGTTCTGAAACAAACGGCCCTTAAGGGAAGAGTAAGACATGTTATTTAGGAGAACATGGTATATATATCTTAGATTTCTAAGAAGTGTACACAAGTGTAGAATGTGAACCAATCGGGATCTTTGATCTGCAGTCACCTTCCTCAGCACCATTACAGACAGGAGGGAACAAGAGTGTGAGAGAAAATTCCCTCTGCGTCTGGGCCAGATTAAACTGGCTTTGTAATCCGCTTGGTTTTCACCCTCTTGTCCTCGGTTCTCTGTGTGCATGTGTATGTTTAGAAAGCGCGCGAGAGAGAGAAAGTGGGTGCGTTACACTTGTTTTAAGGTCACTGACCTGCACAACTGATGCAGGTGATGAGTTGACAAAGCTCGTGCTCCATTCAGATTGAAACAAGAAGAAGGGGGGCAGATTGAAACAGGAGGGCAGGTGGAACACGCACATTTGCACACACACAAGCTCAACTAAGGACAAGTGTGTGTGGAAAACTGGCAGGAGGAGGGGAGGAGCCAGACAAACTCAAGCATTCAGCCTTAAATAAGCTAACTGTGCCGACTGAACAAACTGTTCCACTCTGACAGACAGGCTTTTCCATGTGACGTCCAACAGGGCCACTAAAAACGCCATTCAGTTACCTTTGTGTCAAATCAAACACATCAGGCCTGAACGCTCACACAAGAGTCTAATGCAATGTCCCAAGTACCACGCCACCTTAGCACTGCTTGGGAACTGATAAGTATTTATTTACTGCACAAGTATTTATTCTGACAAAAAAAAACACAATCCTAACCTTGGATTTCAAATTGTGTGTGCATTTGTGTGTGAGCTATTTTAACATCTAAGTCAATACACTAAATTTATTAATGATTGCACCATGCAATAAATAACAGCCTGGATCAGGGGCTCAGCAGTAGCAGCTGGGGACTGAACCCTAGTTTTCCAATGAACATTCCAACACCTTATCCATTGCACTACAACCGCTACAAAAAAATAAAAAATAAATAAATAACATGCAAGACCTCAACTAAAGCATTAGTTCACTAATTTATTTATTATTTATATGCAATTATGTGTGATTTATATATTTGGTTCTGTTGCCATATTTTGAGTGCTGTTTAGTTTGATTATGGTTAATGCTCGTCTATGGTTTAAAGCTACAGCTAGACATGCAAGTTAAATAGGTGGGGCTATAAACTGAAAAATGGACAAGTTATACCAACATGGAAACATCTGCATAGCAAAAAAAATTTCTGTCACAAAAAAGGGCTAAAACCTGACGTGACATGCTTTTGGTTGTCGACTAATGCTATTCCCATAGCTATAAATAATTAAATTGCACAATGAAGACAAATGTTTTGCACGTGTGGTCAATAGCACGACTGGGTGGCTTACATTCAGTACCACTGATCAGTATTGCAAGCTCGATAGTCATCTAAGAAAAGCAAATGGCCTTGATCAATGCTTCTTGAAAGTTTATCGATTACAGGCCAGGATACCCCCCCCCCCTTTTAAAGACTATAAGGAACATACAAAGGTGTCTGGCAGAGTTAACCTGTAAAAGACCTTAAAGAAAAAAAAAATATCTTTGTAACTGCAATGTGGCTAATGAATGAGCATTTATAGTGGTCAGTTGGTGCATTCAGGTGCTTTAATTCCCTATTAGTCACTTAAACAGGTGTCAGAGTCACTGATATCAGGTTGGTTACATGCACTGGTTAAGACTCGAGCCTCCTATGACTTTTTCTTAAACAAGATTAACCTACAGATAAGTTTTTCATTTTTACAGACTGACTTATGCCACAAAACTTGAGTCGTAAAATCGTACAAGTGGCCTCACATTCTGGGAGTCACTGAGTCTAACATTTTTTGTGCTCCTTTATTTTAAGGAGCACTTGCTTTTTAGTTTGAGCTCAAACAGCAAAACCTGGCTACTATTCCTTCACAAAACATTTGTTTATATAGTAATTTTAGCATAAACATATTTACTATGCTACAGGGTTGAGGAACATCTAAAAGGCTACTCTCTTTTTTTCCCATTTGCTCTCAGGGAAATAACTGCTGACATTTTTTTGCCTACCCATCAAGCCCTCCTCCAGAATTTACCATGGTGGGTGCACAATATGGATAGGTGTCTGTATTAACAATACGGCGCATAGTTTTGGAAAAATGTCCAAAACTGATTGCGAGCATACCTACGGGAACCGAAGTCTTATACATATTTAAAACTAGCATCTTAAACACAATCTAAGCAAAAACAAATACCATTTTAAAGGTCACTGCACACTCTGGAATTTCTGTGCAAGTTTTTATAGGCTTATCCTGAGAGAGTCCAAATTTATTTCAGGATGTCAGTAGCTCACTTTGATACTTTGCTGGAGAAACTGGAACCACAGATTAAAAATAAGAACACCAATTTCTATAAACAGATTGAACAGCAACAGGCAGCATGTCTGACAGGCAGTATCACAGAGGTAGCTTATTGTATGTACAGCAATCATTCTGGCTTTTGGTTCTCTTTTGTAGGGTGGCTATTGCAATAATACAAAAAAATAAATAAACAACCCAAATGATTATAATTTTAATTACTGACAAACCCATGCAAACTCCACAAAGAAAGATCCCTTGTCATGGAATCAAACTTGGTAAAAGTGCCCAAAGGAGTGAGTGTGTGCGCAATAGGCCCTGTGATGGACTGGAGACTTGCCCAGGATGTACCCCTTCTGCCTTTTGCCCTTAGAGAGCTGAGGATAGGCTCCAAGCAGAACCCTGTCACCCTGGATAAGGGAATAAACGGCTAGAAGAGAGAATAAATTCAAAACATGGACACAGTGGGAGGTCATGATAATTTTTGTGGAAATATCAGTCTTGGTCTGCAATAAGTAGCAAAAACCTTTTTGGCACTTTGATCTACGCACTATTACATTTTAAAAAGCCATTATTTCAGATAACCTGCTAGATTTCATAACGTTCATTACCAATCTCACTTTTAAATGAAAGAAAATGAGTGTTGACTGTGTGACAAATTACAATGAGAAATGTTTTTACCCCTAAAAAGCAGCTTTGGCTAATATAAGAAGAAGAAAAAACAGCTACAAAATTGTGGCAATGTGGCTACTAAAAGAACCAACTTTTATTCGATTCATAAGTGAATGAATGATTCCCTGCCTAGAGGTATTCTTATATTCAGACCATTCAGATTTTTATATAGGCAATTTCTGTCGAGGTTTCTCTACTCACACTGAAAAGACTTTTTCAGATTTGGCAAAATATGACACTGTGTCTGCTGGCAGTCTAAAGAGAAGCATTTTTAACTCTGTGGATAGTGACTCATGAGGCGAGCGACACAGACAGAGACGAGCTGTATTGATCTGGTCAGATAAAGCTGTGTTGGAAAGCTCCTCCATTTGATAACGAAATTGTCAAATTGTATACAACAAGAATGTGTCATGCTGAAATATACAAAAATAGTTTAAGATTATCATTCATTCATATGGCGAGATGCAGGGGTACACCCCGGACAGGTTGCGAGTCCATTGCAAGGCCACACATAGACAAACAACCACTCCTATAGGCAACTTTGAGTCAGCAATTAACCTAATGAATCCTTTTTTGGACTGTGGTAAACCGGAGTACCCATGCAAGTGCAGAGTAACATGCAAACTCTGCATAGAAGATTTTAGGGGGGAAAAAAACCATCTCAGAATAGCTATGATTAGAAGCAATATGTAAAGCTAATCAGAATCAGAACAATCAAATGATTCTCTTATGCAGTAAAAGAATGTCATCTTTAAGTGTGTTATTAGAGTCAGAGGAATAAACATTTGCATTGACTGCTTAGATTTTTACATGGTGTCAATTTAAAAAAAAAATTAGCACTTTGCTGTAAAAATAGGAATTCACCTGAGAAACTAGGTGGCAGCATAAACAGTTATGGGGATTCAAGATATAAACCATAAGGGGGTGAAAGTATATGTGAATTTAAAAAAAAGCCGAAGCAAGGCAAGTAAATGAACATAAAAACACAATCTTTTAATGTTAGTCGCTGTGAAATACGACTATTATATTAAAAGCAAGCATGCCAGTAAAAGTAAGGGCATCTATGGCTTTCTATTTGTTGCATCCTTAGCTACATGTTCTGCTTTCTTTTAAAGTATTGAAACATATGTATTTTATTGCAATATATCGAGATTTATAGTATCATGACCTATGTATTGGTCGTTGCTAATACACAGCCTGGCTTTTACAGTGTAAACAGCCATAATTTTCAACTGCAAAAAGCAAAAAATTTATTTTATGATGGAGCATTAAAAAATCTATTTCACAAAACACAAACCAACTGAACAGTTAAAATAAGATAAGCTCTTAAAAATATGTTGTTCTCACCACCTCTATGATATTCAGTACGATCTTGGCATCTGTGGCACTTCAGGGGGGGAAAAAGCCCAAGTAGAACGCGACGTACCTGCAGACGAAGCAAGCGTCATCTGCATCACAAGAGACGCGCCGGTTTCGGGACGGAAACGTGACAAGTGTGTCGAGTGTGTCTGAATGAATTGAGTGTGGAGCGAACAGATGCAGAGTGTTTGCCTCTCATCTCCATCGAGCTGCCTGGCACTGGCCATGTGGCCAAACACACGCATATGCGAGTGCACGTGTTGGTGTGTATTAGACACGCAAGCAAACAAGAGAGTACACAATTTTACATAAACATACAATATATCAAATAAAGAAGAAAAGAAGGCTCTTTTAAAAGGGATGGGCAGCTGGTACTTGACTCTGCTGTATTGCAGACCTTTACATCAACCACAGCTCCCCCATTTAGTTGGTATTGGCCAGGATGCTAGAACCTCACCAAACAGGGGCAGAGCCAAGGGTATAGTGCCAAAACTGCCTGCCAATGTACAATTTGAGGGGGCTCGGACATTGTAAAGCAATCTACACACATGCAATCCAGGAACAAAAAAACAGTAGGTGCAACAACATTGTCCACTGCTTGTTCAACTTTTCCTTATTATTCCTGGTTTAATACTTGTGTACTTCACTGTAGTTTACAGATACATTAATTTAGAAACCTGAAGTGTAACCCAGACACTTTGGAAACAACCTGGACAAGGTTCCAACCTGTAAAGGGCAACAAATAGACTTCGTTTAAATGCTGGAGAAAATGAGGGTATTTTTTGATTGGGGAAGCAGACCACCCACCAGAAGCCCCCCCCCCCGATATACAAGGATCTTGCAAACTATACACAGCTTAGACAGAGACAGACATTGGATGTGCATTGTGAGACGCATGAGAAAACATGCTGACTATGAAACCACCAATACTCAAACTCTACAGAGCCAACCAGGAGGTAGGTACGAGCAAGTTAAATGGATATTTGTTTAAATATGGTCAGTTATTAGTGGCGCATGAATGGGTTTTTAATACACACAATTAAATATTTGTACAATCTAGGGTTGTGTATTATCAAAGGAATCATAATGCATATAATACTTGGGTCAATTTACAATATACTGCAATCAAACGCATACTGTAATACAGATACTCAAATTTGCAACAAACAAAGCTAAACAGGGCTTTACTTTTTCCTCTAAGCTTTCTTCTGCAAAAAGGCTGTGTCAGTTTAAAACAATATTTTTTTTAATCGATATCGGGTCATGATTGAATATCAAAGTTTGAATATCGATATACTATGATAGAATACATTCTTAGCTGTATTGATCATTTTTACACATCCATAGTACAAACTACTGAATTTCTTGAGGCAATCGCACAACCCTGTCTGTCCTTGCCCTTAGACCTTGCTATATGAAACTATAAAATGGACATTTTTTGCATTTTTACATCTCACACAAACTTACACCAGCACCATACACTGATAAAATATTAAACATATGCCTGCAGCATTATGGTTGAAGCACCTAGGACTAGCAAACAATATTTTAATCCTGCATTCACAGTCAAGTTCCATTAAAATACAACCTCTGTGGTGTTTTTTTTCTTGGCTTTTTCCCAAATATGAAAAATACAGAAAGTATTTCTTCAAATAATTGTTACTATTATTATTATTATTACTGTTCCAAGAAGTAAAATTAGTGTTGCTTGATTGATGATCGCCACCATTTCCATCTTCCCTCTCCTTCTTCCAGGATATTATCATGCTGGCCACACATCTCTGTTTCCCCAGAGCATGCAAGCGAGTGAGCATGCATCATGGAGAAAGAGCGAGATTACCCAATCAATCTTCCTTGCAAAGGGGGTGGGATAGGGGTGTTGGGCCAGATGACGTGTGCGTGAGAAAAGCGGGAGAAGCAGAGGGTGAAATCCGTCGCAGACGAGCTACTGGTCTGTATACAGCCCGCCTTATTGCAACCATCGGTTTGGGCAATGGTGTTATTGACGTCATGCTGGATGATTACTCGGATGACTGAATAAACATCACTTTGCACTTTCTACTCCAGACTATAATCAAAACATTTACCCTGGTATAAAGGCCACCAGTGGAAATTAAAACTGGCTGTAGTAACGCAACAACCAGTGCAATCAGGGAACTAGTGCAAATTTTTTTTTGTGTTTGTCCAGTTCTTATTTCTAGTCAAAGTAAAAAAAAAAGGTGTAAATAGGTTAATAATAATAATAATAATAACAAAATTCAAAAGTATGTTCTCAAGGGAAAAAAATAAGGTAATTTATGACCAGTACCACCAAGTATAATCACTGGCAAAAATCCTCCCTGGTTTATATTTACATCATTTAGCAGATGCCCTTATCCGGAGGGGCAGACAAAATTGCTTTTGAGTCTCATCACTGAACAGATCAATACTGCTCCGCTAGATTACAAAACAAAGTGCAACAACCCAAAAAAACAGTCAAAAAGCGTGACAAAGAAAATAGAATAGAATAATCTCAAACCTAAAGTAATCAGTACTACACTTTTCTTCACATTGTCATACAACTTAACAATTCAATGCAGTTAGTTGTTTTGCATAAGTGTTACTAATTCAATCTAAAGGTAAAAAATAACCAGCCTTAAAAGATGAATAAAATGCAAATAAAAAAGTTATAAAAAGTGTCTCTTTTTGAGTGTCAGATTAAATAAGAAAAAAAAATTGTAAAAAAAAACCAGTATACAGTATGGCGGTTAGTGGTTAGCACAGTCAACTCACAGCAAGAAGATCCGGGTTCAAATCCTGGGTAAGGGGGCCTTCTGTGAAAAGTTTTGTACGTTCTCCCCGGGCTTGCTTGTCCAAAAACGTGCATATTAGGTTCATTGGTGAAAAATAGGAGTGAGTGTGTGCGGTTGGTCATCTATGTGTGGCTCTGCGATAGACTGGCGTCCAGGATGTACCCCTGCCTTATATCGCCCTATGTCCGCTGGGATAGACTCCAGCCAATCCCTAGTGACCCTTAGTTAGAGAATAACCAGGTACAGAAAATAAAAGAATTTATAAATAGATGTCATGTATTAGTAATGTGACTAATGGAAATGTATAGCTTATGGAAATGTAAAGCAATAATAACATACCAAACGTTTAGTATATTTATTGTTTATCAATAATTTAGTTTCACCATAGGTGTCTAGCATAGTGCTGGGTTGTTTTTTTTTTTTAACTCTAAACATGCGCACTCGCCTTTGCGAGAGTGGGTGGGGGGCCATCTGCCTACAGACAGCAGAGATTTGTAAACACGAACTATGTAAAGTCAAAAATGTATTGATTTACCAAAGTGAAAGTATTAAACATTTCACTCTGCTGATCTTACTGCCTTATAGTAATAGACAGGTATATTTAGGTGTATTCTGAATTTAGAAAAACGACAGCATTGTGTGTGTGTGTGTGTGTGTGTGTATTATGATTGTGTATTATGA